>JAVRXN010000013.1:6302874-6802874 GCA_033556935.1 Timema podura | reverse complement strand
CGTTGAGGGATATTGGATAACACTAAGGAAAAAAACACAATTTAATATTCCCAACCGAGGTTCGAACCGACTTCCCTCTCATCAGCAGTCTAGTCTATTGCTAGAGTGACTCCCTAGACCATGTGGCCACCAAAGCAAGTGCAAATTATTTTTTGTTAATGTATTTTTAATAATGAGTAATTATTAAACCAGATTCATGTAATCATAATTATGTGAATAGTAAAATATAAAATCAATTCATATCGTACTTTAGTAGGGATATAATAATCTAGCCTACATATGTATTTATAGTAATATTACTTTTAGGTAACGACATCAGCTCTATCTGTGGGTAGGAAGTCAAGTTACGTGATTACGCTATATCTGTCAACACCACTACCTGCCTTAATGAAACTCTGTGACAGATAGCATTGCAACTGCCGAGCTGTTCCAGAACCTTCTGCGGAAACCCTTCTCACCCCGCCTATTTTACCCAGAAACCCTCTCTCTGTCTCTCACATACACACACACACACTACACACACACACACACACACACAGAGGTATACAAGCCTACACACACATATGCTTACTGCAAATGGAGCGACAAACACGGGGTTTGAGTTAAATCAAGCGGTAATGCGGCTCGATTTCACTCGGTTTTTGGACTTCTATACCCAATTCCGGAAGAGTTTATTTTTCTAGTTTGACGCGCTTTTCCTTTGGGTGATTGCGTTCAAAACGACGTGCTAAGCCCGTAGCCGTATCTCTGAATTTACCTTCCCTAATAGACAAATTAGGGGTACAGGGGAAACATGGATAGATTCACATTACACACATTTTCAAGGACAATAATTTTAATATCTCAAAATCCATAAACACACAAACACTTTTTTTTTTAAATAATCTAAATATGACAGCGATACATATTTTAACCATAATCTAAAGTGTATCAGGAAGGTATGATGACTGTAAAACTCAATTCTAGTTAATTATCTTTGGTGGCACATGTACTAACGCGCTACTCTCTGTTAGACTAAACTGCCAAAGACGGGGAGATAGAGGTTCGATCCGGTCGGTTGAATTGAGGGTGGTTTTCTCTGGTGGGCCAGTCTGATTTGGGTTGCGGCAACTACATTTAAACTAAAACTTAAAAGCTTTTCCATTAAATCTAAGTGATTTTTTATTAAATTGTAATCAAATGTTACAGTTAGTTTGAGGAAGATATATTATGAAAATTAATATAAAACTTACCCTTTTATTGTTTATTGGAGTTTGTATTTTCTTATCTAAAAATTAAGTATTGTAATTATGAAAAAAACATGATCTCAATATTTTGGTGAATATTTACGTATTATGAGAATCCAAACCCAAAATATGTGGATTTTATGATTCGGTCTGTTGTTCGTCGATGGCCATGAGTCCTAAACCAGTTTGATAGATTTTATTCAAACTTGATATTTGAATTATACAGAGGCCCGTAATTTTTTTTAGTCAAATTTATGTTTTTAAATCTCACTTTTCGGTGTTATTTCGTGTTTATTCAAAATTACATGGTTTAAGTATTATTTACATATTGAGACAATGTACACAAAATTCAAATTTATTATATAAACCTTATATATTTGCCTTAAAATTATTTAGCAAAATTTTTTTGAATATTTCACAATTTGTGCCTAAGTAGCTAACTACCAAAATACTAATCAAATTACAGCATAGTCAAAGTTTTTTCTTAATTTATTCCTAACTTTGTGTTTATTTAAAGATTTTCTTTTTTGTAAAAGCGATGATACTTCGTTTTATAGGAGTATTTCGTGTATAAAGAATATTTCGTTTTATTTTGCTTTTCAAAAACATTGTAAATCATATCTAAAGACTATCAAAGTAAAAAGTACTTGATTCCATCTTTGAATGGCACTATTCGCTTTATCGCGACTAATAATTTTTGTGTTGGATCTACCAAAGAGTGTTTTTTTTTTTAGTTTAACATTTTTCGAAAATATCTGACATCATAGCAGGCCCAACTCAGCTCCCGGCTCGCGCTTGGTATGGAAGTTAAAAGGAAAAGAAAAGGCCTACGATGTGCCAGAAATTTGTGCAGTGCATTCGTATTTGAATGATTACTCGACATTCTCCGCGGTGACGATGGGGGACAAAGCGACAAAGTTTCTTGTCAATAAAGTTATTATGAGAGAATGAAGATTTGTGCACAGTAATTATCCGTGAAGTCATACTAAAATGGTCTAAAACGGCCTTTTCAATGCAGTTTTTATCCAAATATCATTTAATATTTCAACAATGTTCAGTATTAGGAACTTCTATTAACTTTTTATCTCCATTAATGTTTAATCAGAAAAGATCCACTTGCAATAGTGTTCGTGTAAATTTACATTTCAAGCCGACTGTATCATAGAATTTTTGGGCATCTGATTCACGTTCTTAATGATTTTGTTTATAAAGTATGTTTAGGATTTGTTTGGCACAAAAAAAAAATGCAACATTGATTTTGGACCAACAATTTGTTGAAGGCATGTTTACTGATCAAAATCTTTTGATAATTTAAAATATTTTGAAAATGTCTGTAACGATTTTATCCAAATGTGTATTTTGGAAGTGTTTGACATTACAAATAAAACTGTACATTTGTTTTTCTATGTGTAAATTGGCTTATAAGTAGTTTCCTGATGAATGATTTAAAAAAAATATTATTATTATAGAAATGACTATTTTTGCATAACTTAAGGTTTTTGAGCAGATCTTTGGTGAGCTCTGGCGGGGATTGTTACCGGGCTAAACAGTATATCTTGATTTTTGAGTTCACTCTTTGCTATATGTTGGTCACTTTTTGTTTCCTAACTAAACAAGTATGTCTAAAACTTAGTGCTTAATTCTAAAAATAAGTTTTAAAACTATCGCCTTTCAAATGTGTTTGTTTTCGGTAACCTCAAGACAACAAGACATAGAAGTCACAAGAAAAATAGCGATTCTTGCCAAACCCGGTGAGTTGGAGAATAAAGGACATGGCGCTTAGAGAAAGGATGGGGGAGAGGGAGCAAGGGTGTGGAGGGGGAGAGGACAGAGAGGGCTCTACCGGCAGGACTGTCAAGTTAAAGCTCAAAGAACAAAGTACCTTAGGCCCTTAAGAGAAAGGAAGTGTAGCCGAACCTTTCTAGATACAAATACAACTAAACTTTATCATCCCTCTTTTCTTCACTATGTTCGTATTGATTTCTAATTTCCTCTTTACTTCTTTTTTAACATCCTTCCATTCTCTTTCTTCTCCTTCTATATAGGGTAGTTCTTTATATTTATCTCTATTTCTCTCTGGCGCAAATACTTTTTTTTTCCTCCTACGAGTCCCAGCAACCAGAATCCAACAGACAATGCAGCTTATCATTTGTTCCAATTTCTAAGACGAGTCAGCTTGCTAGTTCGTTCGAGTTTCTTCTGGTTTCATCCCATTTACTTCCCTGGTAATTTATTTTTTCGTCTCAGAATCTTTTAACATTCAACAGTGAAGGGATTGGGATGACGTTGGCATTTTTAATATTATTTATTATCTGATACAAACATTACTCTGGATGATCTATTAAACTTTATTTTTAATATGTACACTTCGTTTATCTTGTGACGTCACAAGCTTACCATGATGGCTTGGTTGTACGATGGTGGATATTTGAGATGTATAAAATTTACTATATATCATTCAGATGTCACATTTGACATATAGAATCTATGCTAGTATTGTAATTACTATATAGCTACATCAATCTAATATTGAAATAAATTTTACTTATGTATTTGTTGAATTTATCTTCGTATTCATATTATACACTATTATGAAAATCAGACCATACACGACCATCATCCGCTGTATAGAGACGGTCAAGGTGGGAGTATATGTAAAACGAAAAAAAGGTCAATTTTTTTTTTGCAGTTTTTATAGAAAATAATTTTTTGAACCGTAAAAACTAAATATTGCTCCAGTAGAAAAATAAAGTTTAATTTTCTTCGAATGGTTCCTTGAACAGTTGTTGAATATGTGTCGTGAGAATCTTGGGATTAGAGGAGAATTTTTTTAAATGAAGAGAAAAAGTTGTCTTTAAATTCCAGGACACCCTCGACAGATATTCAACAACTGTTGAGGTCACCATGTGAAGAAAATTAATTTCTATGTTTCTAATGAAGCCATATTTGATATATTTTGACTAAATAATGATTTGATGCAAAAACTAAAAAAAACACTGAGTTTTTTCTCCCGTTTCCTAAGCTACAAACTTAAATATTCTACCTACTTAAAGAAGTATTGCGGTATTTCTTATGAGAAAAACAACTATGAAGTCTTGAAATCAATTAAACAATTCTCAATATCTTAGAATTTCATTTTATGACCATTATTTTTATCCTGAGTTGTACCTACTGGGCTACACGAATTTATTTACACTAATTGTCTAGAAATAAGGGGGATAAAATTTAGAGAAAATGTACTGCATTTTATTGTGCAGAGAGAGGGCTATGAGTTATGATTCAATATTTCTGACAGTTACAAATCACTTTGAAACTTTTCACCTCCCGATTATTGGAGAGGACCATATTGTGAAATAACAAACCACTTAATAAGTAACGCGGGATCTCTAAACCCATTTCAGCACTACAGTAAATAGGCTGGAAGGTAACTCTAAATAAGGTCCATAATTTTGCCGTTTTTATAACCAAATACTTTTAGGCCGAAACAATTAAACTATTGATTAATTAGATACATTGCGTTTACTTTTCAACTTGAACATTTTTCATGAATATCATGGAATCTAAACAGAACATTTTATCTCAGATTTAAATGATTATGTTCAAATGATAACATGCTCAGGAGTCGTAACAAAATATTCTAGAATCGTTTGGTTACAATTTTTATGAAATTAAACTAAACATATTTAGTGAAACAATATATTTTTACTGTTGTAAAAAATGTGTTTTAGCTTAAAAACTCTAAAAAATACTTTATATTAACTCTCGTTCCCATTTACACTGCCCTAACGAATTAGTTATTTTGGTAAAACATATTACGCTATAAATATATTTACTGAAGTGATATATATTTCTTCTTCTGTGCATCTGTCCTGAGACAAGTATAATAGGATATCTTCCACTTTCTTTAGTCATGATCATCTTCTTTCATTCTTTTGTATCGTCTTCTTTTCTTGAAATATATTATCATTCCAAACCTTTTTCTTCCTCTTTTTATTTCTATAAACAATCCCTACTTAGTTTGTGGCCCAACCAAGACTTTTTAACCTCATTATCATCTTTATCAAGCTCTTTATTTATAATAGCCACAAATACTGACCCTAGATCACTTAATAAAATAAGTTATTAGTCTATAAGCTATTAATCTATAAACGTATTTACTGATTTATACTATTACATCTTAGCCCAAAAGAGTGTATTTTAATAAAATTGTTACCCAAACTTGCCTTCCCATTCATCTTTTCCTACCGCCCTTCCCCCCAATCCCCCCCCCCCCCCCCCCCCCACCACACACAACTTAACGCGCTATCCCCTTCAAATCCCACTCACTTTCTATCACTTTGTAGCATTGTGCGAATAGCTACACATAAGGTTAATTCAACGGCAGACCTCGTATCGTTCAACAAGACAATGTCAAGGGGGAAGGATACCCCTTTCTCTGTCGACAATAGGGAAATAGATGGACCCCCACGACTCCTTGATGCGGAAAGGAGGATGAAAGATGAAAAGACCCGTCGTCTGCTACAAGTTGAGCCTCAGTTGTTTCGAGATGGATGTCTAAAGTCATTCGAGCTTGTTTAATATGAAACAGACGAGGAGTGAGAGAGAAAGAGAGATAAACAAGGGGTCCTCTTGAATTAGACAGTTAGGTCACTGAGGAACCAAACTGTGGTTGGTTGTAAAGCGTGCTAAGTACAGCGGAACTGAAGATACTTAAAGCACTATAGTAACTTACGATTAGTATTAATGAAAATATAACCTTGGAATAAATATTTCTCATCTTGTGTACACAAATCGTATTATTGTTTAAAGCATTTCTATAAATTCAAACACATACCAATAAACTATAAAATCAACCGTATGTGAATAATTGTTCCTCTCGAAACTTATCTACTCCAATCTTGTTGGCTTGAATAAGAACTTAAAACAAAAATCCTAAAACTCTGTCTTAGTATTTATTTATAGCTTAAAAAATATTTCATGTTATCAATCACCTAAAAAATTTAAAAGTGGCTCAATATGAAAAATCGACTTCTTTTGAATTCTAGTTCACGTCTATATACAATTAAAATCGAGATGTCATTCTTATCTCTACTCAGAAATGATCAAAAACCTTTTAAACATGGATATAAAACATGAAATAAAGTCTTCTATACAATCACTGAAATATCAATAACATCATAATTTTAAGATTTAAGATCTGTGAATATTTTCAAAAAATAAGGTGTAAGATTCCTTTGCTGGGAAGCAAAATTTTTAAAATTGATCAACAAATATCTATACAACAATGTAACAAAGATATTAGGACTATTATACATAACTTTTAACATTAAGTCTCAATATATATATACTACCTCTTATAATAACTAGAATATGATTATATAAGTTAACTCTCAAATTGTAACAATGCCCATGAGCTGAAATTGGTAGAGTATAATATAACTATTTTTTTCTGTGTTGTATTCTAAATTGTGATTATTTAACCTGTCCAAAGATCAATAGTTAACCCATAGCATTGTTTAGTTAAGTCTGGTTTGTTTACTTGGTAACACATTGGTCGTCTCGGTGATATAGTGTTCAAAGTTCTTGCTATAGATCCTGAGGTCCCGGGTGCGATCCCTGGCATTTACAGATTTTCTGTGCTTCATTGGTCTGTAACGGGTCAACTCAGCCTCGTGAGGATAATTGAGGAACTACTTGAATAAATAAATAGCGACTCCGTCTGAGAAACTGAGATTAATGGCCGAGGGTTCGTTGTGTTGACCGCATGACACCCCTATATCTGCGATTTTTGCACTATCTTCGCCAACAGAGGGTAGCCGTTTTGTCGGTATGATTTTATTTGCGAGCTATTGTCATATATGTTTTTTTATTTGGCTAACACATTGTTCCCTAATCGATATACTCTTGTCCCTTGACAACTGGCTGCTTATAAAGAAGTAATGAAAAATATAGATAGCAGTTTACTGAAGTATCACTCCACAGAACAAACAACAGTACATGTTGATATTTAGAAAATGGTAATACGATAGTGTACGATGGCTTCCCACGGCCAGGCCAGTCAGTAAGTCTAGAACAAGAGGCTGAGAAACGCTGGCACAGGTCTTATTTACAGGAAAAACAGAACAAAATACAACAATAGTAATAATAAAATTGCGCCTCTGGGCTATAACAATCGTAATAATAATGTACCGTTGCCCAAGGAAGGAGAAACCCGAATGTATTATCATAGATTCTTTACGTGGAGGTTTTTCCATGTCCCGATGAGATAAGATGAAATGGTGATAGTGAGTATTAGGGTGTGGAACCAGTGGAAACACTTAAACCTAACTAAGCTTACCTAACCAAACCCTATTGACCTTTGGGTATTCTCCTTTTTTTGGGAGAAATCCAAGGTACCAACTGGGAATCAAACCTGGGAACCCTAAGCTCGTACCAGGTGCACTGACCACTACACCACGTGAACGGTTACAACGATAGGTGCGTCTAAGTGATACACTACACAACTAGGAGCTTCAAAGATTGGGGGTGGGGGATATAAATGTGTAAAGGCACCACCCATATGAAAAAAAAATATATCTTCACACTTCGGTAATTTACAGTGGGAAGGACAGTTCTGAAGTTTCAAAATCTTTAAATAGAGCCTAAAATGGTATTTAACTGTATCTGTTGTTACCTTGTTAGCACATGAATTGATTTTCTTGATCAAGTCTAGAACTACGTTTGTAACCATTTATGTATCTCATTCACATAACATAACTATTTCATTTCTTGTAAACAATATTTAAAATAAACTTGTTTTATGATTTCTAATCTTCTTTTAATCTTATAAAACCCTAAGAATTAAAATACTTTAAAACATTTATTTACATTATGAAAATTTAACAAATATATATTTTAACCATTTATTTATTTATGATAAAGTCCATCCTTCGACGAATCTCATAAAAAAAGGTACCACTCCTAAACTTCCCACCTAAAATAATAAAATATAAGTTTAAAAGTTGTCTGGTTAATTTCAGTGGTAAAATAGGAGTAAACTTTCTTTAGAGATATCTGAGTGTTATTAGTTAGAGAAACTTAACAGTTGAACAAATTGTAGAACTTCTTCTTTGCTACATTAATACCGGAAGGAATAACTAAAAATATACACTTAACATTAATTATACTTTTAGTTTTCTCAGTATATTCTTGTAAGAAAAGTCATAGATAAATAAATAAAAAAATATAAACACAGAAAATAGAGAGTTTTTATTTCTTATATATATTCCAAAACCAAAATTACTACCTGTAGCTAGCTGTTAAATATACAGGGTGTTCCGATTTATGTGGGGTGTGGTTAGTAAACCTCAAAAAAATACAAAAAGTCCTCATGAACTTATGTCCCATGTTAGATGGTTCCTGAGATAAGGCTTTAAACCAGAAATGTTTCCTTCACCGAGTCTTATATATCCAAATTTTCTTACTATTGGACACAATTGAGAACTAATAAAAGTTATTAGCTCTACTTTAAAGTATTATTACTAATAATATAGAAAGCTTTTATCAGTGTTGACCGCAAAAAATATGTGTCTAAGAGGCTAGATTATCATACGACGCAATTAGAAGGAAAAGGGAGTTTAAACATCTTATTATACTTCTAATTTATTTATTTGGAGTATTTAAAGTACACTTTTTGAACCAACTTATTATATTAGAACACGAGAATTTCTATGAGCAAGAGCGAAAGGTTCTACCAATTTTGCTGATAAAGGCAGGATTCTCTTACAGGGCATAATTGACAAGGGACCGACGGTTTTACTTCCCCTCCAAAGGAAGTTGTGCTACGTATTTTTATCACCCAAGAAAAATCCGTCAACTCCAGCTGGGTTTGAACCCACAAATATCAGGTCCCTGAACGAGTACCTTACCCCAGGATCACTTAGGTCGATTTTGAGATTTTTGAAGACTTGATTATCATAAGACGCGATTAGAAAGAAAAGAGAGTATAAATGTCTTGAGAAGGTTTAAATAATAACTTTTTTTTTTGACAAATAATGTTTTTTAATAACATACCTCTTTACCCCACTTTGGAATACATTATCCACCCTTTTTTTTCACAAGAAACACTTGGATGACCCGACTACACCCGAAGTGAAATAATGGGCCCTCGCGACCCTCGGGTTGGTAGAGCCCCTCCCTCCCTAGATCCCACCCTATCCCCTCCCCCCTTCTCACGTCATATCGACCTTTTGTCGGGGAAGCGCGGGTCCTGATGTCGGGAATCCGTGCACACAGTAACCATGGCAACCACTCACACCCGACGCGCGCGCACACCACACACACACACACACACACACACACACACACACACAACACAGACAAGCTTCGAGATCAACCATTCCTCCGCACCCAGTGTTACCAACATAATAATAGGACAATATTATGCGCATAATGACACAAGGGACAATGGTCGAAATAATTCTCAGTGGTAAGCATCTATATCACATCCTTCCTCCCTTCCAATCCCTTTACAACCACCCTCCACCCCACCTCCACCCGCTGACCGGAATAAAGGGAAGGTTATGGGCCAGTGGAGAAACATAAGATAATCTTTTAACAAGATGGTTCCTCCCCCCCCCCAACCCTTCACTAGTATTTAATACTTTTTTCAGCACTTTCTTGCTGTCGGGATGTATACGCATTTAACTCCCTCTAATGGATATAGAAAGGCGAGTATAGAAAATAGATTAAATGTGCCCCCGTTTTCATGGAAAATATATTTTGAAACCGATTCGGAAATAGAGACTTCATTAAACTCAGCCAGGATTGAGCCCTGGATTTCCCGTACCCCCCCCCCCCAAAAAAAAACCCAGACAAAATGAGCATGAGGTTCAATATGAGTGTTGGTTTGTTAATTATACATTATATACATACATACATACATACATACATACATACATATACATACATACATAATCACGCCGTTTCCCTCCTATGAGGTAGGCAATAAACTCATGCATAGAGCTCAAAACACAACAACTCCGTACTCAACTGAGGCGGGTAAATTAATCAAAATAAAACCCGGAGATCAAAAAAATAAGTTATTTCATGAACTAGATTCTTAAACCAAATGATATTTGAATTGCATTAATTCGCCTGGGACAAAAATGTTATGGATTAAATTCAGTGTGGTGCCGTACAAGTATAGCGCTCCCAGGGTAAGCAAAACTTTTATTTTTAGCACCGCGTCTTACTACCAGCTCGGCTATACACCTATGCACTAATTACGCTAAATATTTTAGGAACTATGGAGGTTATATTTAGAGGACATGTACCCACATTTGCGTGGACGGAGAGAAGAAGACCATCTTGAAAAAACCAACCTCAGTTAAAATGACCAAGATTCGAACCTTGATCTCCTCGTCATCATTAGTCTAGTCTACTGTGAGAGTAGCGCATTTGACCACTCGACAACTGAAGGGGTCTAAATATGTTAAAACTGTACCTGTAATATGTTCTCCCCACTTTATTCCACATGTGACTACTCATGCATAGGCTCAGCTCTACATATTTCCTATGGAAATGCGTAATTTCGTTGATACCTTGCAATGAGGGTTCTACCATTAATGAGAAAAATTCACAAGTACCATCTTCATCATCATCAACTGTTTCCAGTGGCCGGGTCAGTTTAGTAAAGTTCCTCTATCTTCCTCTATCCTTACACCACTCTTCTTCCTTTCATTTCTTCCATTCTTCCCCTCTCACTTTTATACTTTCTGTTATCTGATCTTTCCAATTATTATTTTTTTTTTTGCCTTCCCTATGTCCTTTTCCCACATACTTAATTTCCAACATTTTCTTCGGTATCCTCTCTTTTTTCCATCCTCATTTACATGCCCATACAAAGTCACAGGTACCATTTGAATTAACGCTGATTACCCTGACCACACTCAACGACACGCCACTGATTAAGTCCCGTCTGTATTTCATTCACTAAATGTAATTTCCACTGTGGTTTACCCATCCTAAAAATCAAAGTTTATTTTAGAGTTTGTCTAATTTACCTTCTTCTGACTAGTTAGTGAACAAATCTTGTGATTAACGTGTAATTATTTCAGGTCGTCGCATTGCTTCCAAAACCTCGTCGAATGCCTTAATTACATTGAAATTTATATTTGGATGATCCAACATGCTGTCGCTAAGCCAATCGAGTGTATGGTTTAACTTCCGGTAGGTCAATAACATGGTGGTAGTTGTATAAAAAAATAATCTTCATGGCAAGTACGTACAGTTTAACTATTTTAACTATTTTCAAAATTTGTCTAGAAGATAGTCTGTTGCACACTTTCAAGACTGACAGTTATAAACCACAACAAAAGTTCTTGTTAATCTACAGTAGAAACAAATTGCTTGGAACAGTCGCAACGAATTGTGAATGTAAACTAGGTTTAGCTGTAGTAACTCGTTACCAAACTTTGCCCTACCGTGGTGTCATCAATAAAAGGAACGGCAAAAACTCTCCAAAGATTGCTTTTCAACAAATAGAATATAAACTGATGTAAACATTCCTGAAAGATCGACTTTTATGCGTTATAGCCGCTTTTAAAGACACTTCGATAAGCCATTATTTTGGTGACTGTAAATTTTGTTGTTTCTACTGAACATATTAACTCTCATGGAAGATTTGTTTCAATTGTCCACTTGGATTTCCAAATAGTGCTAACTTATGGTGATAGTAGAGAAGTTCAAAAAGCAACACAATAATTATAGAAAGTAAAGTTCACACTGTTGTTCAAACGGATAAAGACTTCCTACTCCATAATCTTGAGTAACACTACATTTACAGTTAATGGTGTCAGACTAACCTTGTTTTATCTCTTTATGTTCCAAACACATAAACTACACCATAGGGGTATAAAGAAAATTTAATGCAAATGTAATGTACATTTTCTCTGTTCTTGGTATAAAAATAAACAGTTTAAACTTTTTTTTGGCATTTTAACTACACATGAATATATACAATGTAATTTTTGTATGGTATAGGATTGTAAAAAATGAAAGTTACAAGGAGCGTTAAATTGACGTGTATATTATGGTTATTATAAATCGTAAGCAAATAAACACATTTCTAGTCAGGACATTAAAATGTTATCTCTAGTTCCATATATCGGCACTAGAAATCACTAATACGAATGTGGCGCTGCCATGTATCTAGATATTGTACCATTATTTTTTTTGTTCCCTTCCTTTTATTAAAAGATAAGAAAAATACAAGGCTGAGGAGAGGTGGGGCTAATATAAATGAATTAAAACTTTTCAGTAATAAACTAATAGAAGAATTTACATTCAAATGCTTTGTTAAAACATGCCTTCTTGAGATTTAATCCTATTAGTTCCAAAAATATCCTTTGATAACAAAACCAACCAACTCTACTTTGAGTATTTCTACAGATGAATAAAACATGGATTTAAAAAATTAAACACTTCAAAACATTATTGCTAAGAGAAGGGGTGAAAGTGACTAGTTCCAACGAACTCTTAGATGAGAATTAATGGTTATTTAATCCCTTGATAGCTAGATATGTCATCATACCTGTTTTTCTTTATTCCGATTCTTAAGTTCAACCTCAATTCTTCAGTTCTCGATTCCGATTCTTGAACATTTTCTCTTTCATTATTTTTCCAAGCATTATTGCATGGAAAATCTACGTGCCTGATAACCTACTCCCCCCTCAATGCGAAACTTGGACTCGACCGTTACAACACATGATCGCTTGAAGCTTTAATCTCAAAATCTTATAGATATTTAATAGACACACTAAAAGTCTTTAAAACTAAGAATTCATATCAAATTAAATTAATTCCATAATTTGATGATTTTATAACGGAAAAAAGAACACATTTTACACGTTACAAAAATTTCAATTCGTCCACTATAACTGATCCTATGCACGTTAGCTCGCCAGAAATTTGTGATGAAGTTTTTGCAACGATATATCTATAATCTATTGAATTAAAATAAATATAATTTTTCAGCTCAATTTTTATTAACTATGTAGATTATTTTATTAAACTTGTTTTATTCAAAGAGCTAAATAAAATATTAAAAATTGAAAAGCGACGAAGAATATAATTACAGGAGATACGCCATTTAATTCAATAGGAATATCGTAGGTTTTGATATAGACGTTGTGATATATCAATTAATGATAAATATATCGAAGTATTCGAAAAATGTCCATTCTATTCTACGTATTATATATCAATTGTTTGTTTGGAATCAATTCACATATTCTGACAGTCTCACTTAACTTTTACTCAAAAAAAAAAAAAATGTGTTCAAAGTTGTTAAGTTTTTACCTCTTGATACTGTCATAATGTCAGGTCGTATTATATTCGAGACAATTCATATTTCATGTAGAACACTCAAAATGTTAGGGTCGTATTATATTCGAGCCAATAATGTATATTTACAATTTGCCAGCATTTAAGTGAAACGGCAACTAAATTAATATGAGAGATAATCGAGTAATACATATTTTGAATGTTACCGTTTTGTTTATTTACAGTTTTATCAAAACTAAGAATCAAGTAGCAAGAATCGTAATATTATAATCGATTCTCGATTCTTTCGATTTCAATTAGAATCGAGGGTATCTAGGAATCGAGGAATCGAGTTTGACAACCCTATTGATAATCTTATTTCACTCTAAAATTAATTAAAATTATCTATTATATTGTGATTGACTCATATGAATAAAAATATTATTTATTGATCACATTTTATGCAGAATGTACGGTTTATTTAAGTATTTTTGGTTAAAAAGTTTGACTAAAAATACCAAAATACTTTGCTTGTAATCCATGTGTATGTTCATAAAAAAAACTAAGATAGTTCATGTAAATAATTTAGCGTATTCCAGTATTTCAAAACTTGGTGCTAAGTATGTGATGGATCTAATAGGTAAGAGAAGGCTAACATCTTTGAAAAAAAGGGTACAATAGTTAAATAAATTTAAAATAAATTATTTGGTATCAATGAAATTTTTGATCAGATAAATGGAATATTATAGTAGTGGGAGTGTTTTATAAAACCTATTTAGTATTTATGCAGCAGTGACATGGCAGTCTAGCGGTAAGGTGTTAATACTTCTGTTGGGAGTCCGGGGTTCAATCCTCGATCCCGGCACAGATTTATCTGATTGCCAAACCCTTCCTTTAACCTCTGATAAGACGTGTATAATCACAACTTGTGAATGTGTGGAATGCCAGTCCCCACGTGGTTCGGATCCCACGTTAAACTGTAGGTCCTCCATTTGCATCTCACATTCACCCTAAGATTGCACATTAGCGTAAGTGCGTTTAACCCGAACGGGTAGTAAGAAGTGGTGCTAGTAATAGTACCTTATGCAACACTTATGAATTATTACAACAAATCCTCCACTCGTTGAACTATCTGGAAGGTTTATTGGACACAAATGAAACATGAGAGATCACCAAATGCCACGTGTCAAGAAATCTCTCTCGCGTAATGTTTTGGACACTTGTATCATATGTTTACCAAATTTTCATTCGATGTAATTTCCCTTAGTTAAGAAGAGAGACAACTGACTTTAATGGCTACATGGTTTAGCATGATAATTTCGCAGTATACCAGACTGCCGATGACTGGAGATCGTGGTTTGAGTCTCGGTTGTGTGTACTGAGGGTGTTTTTTTTTTCAAAACTGGCTTCCTATCTACCTCCACGTAAATGTGGGTAAGCTTACTCTAAATATAAACTTCCTAACCCCAGACCTATTAGCGTGATTAGTATATGAGCAATAAACCTAGTGGGTGGTAAGACGGTGTTCTAAATGGGGAAAAAAATAAGAAAGCCGCTAAATAATTTACTATTACTACTACTATTACTACTACTATAATTATAATTATGCTGACCCTCCACGCGTAGTCCACATTAGGCAACACTTCACACAACGCCACTGAATTTAAGAGGATCTATATAAGCTTGAATATTAACCATGTGAGGAATGGTTGGTTTGAGGGTAAATTACATATCGATTCTGGTTGTGATGCTTTCCATATCCATCGCGGAAACATATTTCGCCTAGTACCACAGCTTGACGAAAGCTGTCAGAGCCTCTTGTTCAAACACAATATCCTATCGCTCGAAACACAATTTGTTTCACATCCTGAATATGACAACCTCAAGTCCGCTTCTTTTTTTTTAAAAAGAGAAGCTAAGGGTGTGAGTATAAACGGGTGCATAACTGCCACTTAATATTTTCATTTATTTATCTGAGATATTTAACGTGCACTTTCTGAACCGACTGAAGATTATATCAGCAGTCGAGAATTTCTATGAGCGAGAGAGAAAGGACTTACCAATTATATATCTTCCATGGTTCTTTTCACATTCCCACAATCGACATGGAACCGACGGCTTTATTCCCCCTATGAAGGAAGTTGTGTTTCAGATTTTTATTACTCGATAAAAGTCCATCGACCCCTCCTGGGTTTGAATCCACGAACACCGGGTTACCCGCCTCGGTGGCGTAGTTGGCTAACGCGCCAGTCGTGTTGAGCCAGACCGCCGAGGACGGGGAGATCGAGGTTCGAATCTTGGTCGGGTGAACTGGGGTGGTTTTTCCTAAATGGTTTTCCAATCTCCCTCCACGCAAATGCGGGTTCACCTCCTCTAAATTCACCTAACCAATTCCTAATCCATTAGTGTAATTAGTACTTAAGCGTATAACCCGAACGGGTAGTAAGACGCGGTGCTAAATAAAAAAAATAAAAAACACCGGGTTCTCTGGTGAGCATTTTACTCCAAGACCACTGAGGTCAACGACTGCCCTTTATAGGATGATTTCCTATAAATTCAACCTTTATGAACGGGTAGTAAGACACGGTGTTAAAAAAAAACCAAACGCCACCTTTTGTTATAGTTTTATTTTAAATATTGCGTGGTCTGGATGCTTAATTAGCTCTACTGTATACTCCAACTACGATAAGAATGTAGGTAAGAGACTGTTAGTAAAAGTTATCAGAACTACTCTCTTTGTGTCCGTTTGCCAAGCCATTTGAATTGTAAGACATAATAATATCAATTTTTCTTCCCTTTTTGACGGTAAAAACTTTCACAACAAACAATTTGTTCTAATTATGTTTTTATTTTTAAGCCTTTTTTACATCTTCGGCCAGATGTCATTTACCACCCCATAAATTTTGAATGGATTATATCTATTATTCATTCTGAAATAAGAGCACCAGGTTCAATTCTCATCATGGTCTGTAAATGTATAATCTGTGAATTTAGGACATACTCTTTTACGGTTATGTATTGACATCTGGGAGCTCTAGTTTCTGTTTCTATTCCAGATATAAGTCTGATTGTAAGTCGTGTGTTGAAAGAATCAATCCATTTGTAAATTGCATGTTAAATATCACCCACGTTCCCCAAAAAATGTGCTCTGATATGTGTGTAGTTGCCTCACTCTTAGCTAACAAATAAAACCAATTATATTAGAGATAAAATTAACTTAATATAGTATCCAACCTTTGATTTAGCTGTCATTTGCAAATATTTTAGTTAGTCAATCTTTACTTGCTTTCATGAAATATGATATGTCATATACCATTCTAGGTAACAGCCTGCTTCCTTTATTCGCCCGGGAAAATTGTTTCGAGCGAAGTCAGTATCACTTCGATTGACGGTTATTTGAATTTGGAATTTCATAGTCATAATCGCTAAAAGTAGCCACCTTGCAGAAGGACTAACGACCACATTTGACCATCTGTTATATGTAAGAAGTTTGGTTGTTCTTATTACCGCTTCTTGATAGCCATGGAGTCCTACGCACAATATTTTGTAGGCAATCTAATCGCATTTACGTGTAAGGAGAGTGGGAAACCGTTAAAGTAAAATATCCTCCGGTCCACAAGGTTAGCTTTCAAGCCCTAAGGCCTGGAATTTCCAGTAAACTATCCTAGATGAACTTGACAATAAAATTACTAGCTTGATTCAGTCTTTTTTAATAAACAATATCAAAATAAATACAAATATATATTATAGATACTCTATATAATATATAGTATATTTACCTCATTTCGTGGTCGAATGGTCTATGGCGTAATTCTCGCATTAGACTAGTAACTATAGGGGGTATACCTTGGTTTGAAGCCCACTAGTGAATAATTAGGATCGTTTTTCCTTAATAGTTTCCGACTACACCTCCTCACAAAGGTGGGTATACTTCTTTAAATGCAACCTTCTCTATACCTAACACATGTTTGTAGCCATTAAAGATGCATAAATACCCAAACGGGTGGTGAAACATGGCGATAATAAATAAAATATCTACATAATCCCAATATATTTCCTCTTATATTTTATAACTATATTTGGACAAAAATATAACATGTTCTAAAATTGTCTTTAAAACTATAAAATTTTAATTTTCCTCTCAAAGCTTATACAATCTCAATTATTGAGTTTTAAATTCCAATAAAATAAGGCAAACATAAGTTTCATTTAATTTAACCATTAATGGATCCAAAGTTAAAACTACCGAACCCTTAGTGAAAGTTAACATTATTCTTTACTTAGCTTTGGAAGCAACAAAAAAGAAAGCGAGGGAATTTAGCTAGAGAGGAAATCAAATCTCTTTTTACCCTGGACCCCGTACTTACCCCTTCCGATTACATCCCCATTGAGTGCAAAGTTTGGACTCTGAGATCTAATTTGTTTTGTAGAAGGTTAGCGCGGGGCAAAACGTATCACACACAGTATCCAATGGGAGGAGGAAGAAATCACGGGTTCAATTAATCTCACAAAAATTTAACTTGGCGTGAGTATTTATATACAGGGTGTTTGGAATCTCATAGCCCAAACTGTACATATAGTTTGTTTGGACCAAAAGTAATACAAAATCCCAACACACTTATATCAGGAAAGCTACGCTAATACCATTAAATTTTGTTCAAAGTTTCGGCGTATAGAATTGGGATAGCAAAGCTGTCAAGCATGCGTGTACAACAGGTTGCATAGGAGCTAGGAGCACAGCACTACATATCTTGACATTGTTACCCAAAAAGGAAGAACAACCATCTAGGTCACAATAATTTTATTTTCACGTCAAAAATTGATACATCGAAATTTATAAAATAAGTTTATGCAAACATAGGCAGTTCTTCAGAGCGAATTAAAGATAAACATTTGAAATAAATTTGTACTTAGGGCAAATTTGTGGCTTCTCTGAACCAAGTCCACATGCATCGTTAAGCGCGGCTTGCCGAAATTTAGAATTTATGACAATGGACACAACCCCCCTTGAAATACCCTCCCAATATCTATAATCATATAACATGAGCAACAAGGCCCCCTTAAATTAATATAATCAGCTCTAGTGAAACAGATTCTGTAGAACATGACAAGGGAACATTGTCCCCTTAAAGCGTAAACAAGAAAAATTTTGTACACTTATAGCTGAATGCTGTCTCCTTGATTTACGTGCGTGAACCGAAAGTAATATACGTGTGGGCAATCATATTAAAATCCAAGCTGTCTCCTTAATGTACAAGAGTGAAGATTAAACAAGAATCAAATAGTTGAAGCTGTTATTAATTTTAGAGAGGTATTCACCATCTAGATATCATATTCTGAAAATTAAAAAATTACACCTTGACACGGGAATCGAACACGGGAAGTTTGGCTTAGTACGCCAATGCTCTACCACTGAGCTATCCAGGAGTCGTCTCGTGCCCAGGGTCATTCTTCACTGATATTTTAAGGCAGAGTCTATGATGGACGTGCGGAAATCGTCAGCTTTATTCACGAGCCATCAGATAACGCAACCATCTATGGCTCGGTAGTTGGCTTAGTACGGGATGACTACTGGATAGCTCAGTGGTAAAGCATTGGCATACTAAACCAAAGTTTTCGGGTTCGATTCCCGTATCTAGGTGTAATTTTTAAATTTTCAGAAAATGATATCTAGATGGTGAATTCCTCTCTAAAATTAATAACAGCTTCGGCTATTTGATTCTTAATATTATCCGTACAATAATAATAATAATAATAATAATTGTACGAGCGGCAGTAACAAGCCAACTACCGAGTCGAAGATGGCTGCGTTATCTGATGGCTCGTGAATAAATCTGATGATTTCCGCACGTCCATCAAAGACTCTGCCTTAAAATATGAATGAAGAATAACCCTGGGCACGGTACGACTCCTGGATAGCTCAGTGGTAGAGCATTGGCATACTAAGCCAAAGGTCCCGGTTCGATTCCCGTGTCCAGGTGTTAATTTTCAGAAGCTTAAACAAGAGATAATCACCTTAAGGGTGGTCTCCATAGTCGTCAAGAACCAAATGTAAATTAAAAACCATTATAACAAGCCAAAATATACAATCAGAGATAGCTACGCTACCCTACAACATGCCCATAAAAGGTAATACATTCTTGATCGTGGGGCTAGCGACCAATGGGAACAAGATAGGACAGAGGTGCGAGAAAGAGGGAAGAACATGACACGTGATGTAGAAACGAACTAGCGTCAGACAAGAGCTCCACGAAATAATATTTGTCTATGTATATCTTCTGCCGCGTCGGTATGTTTTTGTTGTTGCACCAGCACATAGTCACTTCGAGTGGCGGACTCGGTTAGATTGTCCGTGGTTCGTGATCCAGGAACACAAGAGAAGTCCTTTAATTGGTAAGTCTTTTCGTAACGTTTATTCCATAACGTTACAACATATTGGAGTACGGCAGCAGAGCATATCATAATTAATAGTAAACAACACACCAGTACATCTAAAAATGTGAATACGTTCTGAGGGTCACCATTAACGCTCCTACACCACAGAAAGTGCTCGTCATTATTAGACGTGCAGTGCCACGAGCCTAGCTCCTATGCAACTTGTTGTACACGCATGCTTGAATAGTTTTACTATCCCGGCGCTATACTCCCAAACTTATCACAATTTAATGGTATTAGCATAGTTTTCCGGATATAAGTGTATAGGGATTTTGTATTATTTTTGTTTCAAACAAATTATATGGGCAGTTTTGCCCTTGAATTTACGAGTAACCTATATATATATAAAAAAAAACCTCCTCTTTGGTATAGTGGTAGGAATTCCTTACTACAGATCCAAAGGTCTTGGTTTTGAAAACTAGGGCTTCCAGCTTTATCTGGGAAGCAATAGGTCTGTAACGGATTAACTCAGCCTCACGAGGACAAATAATTATGAAGATTAACGTGAATAAATAAGTCTTGACCCCGGTTTAAAATACTGAGTTTTAACGGTTAGAGGTTTCGTTGTGGTGCAAATTTTTGGCACAATCTTCGTCGACATGCGGCAGCCAATTGGTCGGTAAAGCCCACTTGTAGGCTGATATCATGGAGTTTTTTTGGATAGTATATATCCAGAGAAATTAAAATAGACAAATATGATGAAAGTACTTAGTATTATCTTTCTTCCATCCCCCTACCCCACCCCCTGCCCTCAACCCATATAATTCGTGTCATACTACTTGTCCCAGTTATCCACATATTTCTTTTAAATCTGGTAAGGGTGATAAAGGTATATTTTTAGAGAAAATATATCTTAATTTGAGGGTAGCAAGAGTGATCAAACAATTAGGTAAAAATAGCTTAGTACACGCAACGGGATTCAAACCCATATCTCACCCTTTGTAGGAAAAACCAGACAAGACAATATTGATGGAGTGGTTACACAGTTATTGTATTTTTAAATAATCTATTAGTATTTTAACATTTTTACAAAATCCATTCAGTTTATATTTGAAAATTGTTATGGATAATAATTATTATTTTGTTTTTCCTTCACGTAATTCACATCTTAACATCACCTTGAGATTATGATATTTTTTTCCGTGTTTAACAAAAGTATTTCCTCTTAAAATTATAAGTTTAACTTTAGCCGCTTCTAATGGTTTTGGAATAATTCAGTTGAGTTTTTAATTTGGAACCATTTCGGTTTATTAACAATATAAATTACCAACAAATGAATTAGTTAACTAAAGTTTGAATAAATACATGTAATTAAAAAATAAATCCAATACTCTTCTATTGCAAATAATTCATCGAACTATTTAAAATGTTATCTAAACTAAAGATTTTTTATCAAGTTACCAAATTGAATGTTGCCGAATAAACAACTTTACAATAAATAACCTCTGTGTTTAGATAAACTTTATTGGTTCAGTTGAATTTAAACCTATAGAAATGTTCTTTATTAAATTTCACTGGAATAAATGCCCGGAAGGACCTTAGAGTATTTTATATTAATGTTTTATTTCACATAAAATATTAAAACATATTCTGTACTTTCATCCACGAACGTTATTAAAACTAGACTTGTTTTTGTTGGTTCGCTCATTTCAAGCTCTGCTCTCTTCTTCATGAATATTCAGGAAGACCAAATTTTGGTATCAGGATATCATTGGCCACGTTTGTTGGTTTCTCATATAATTTAGAGGTAAATATAAAACCCTTGAATTAAAATAGTAAAAAAATGTATAAAAAAATCATGCTATATTGTGGACTATAAACAAATTTGTTGTAACACATTTTCTTTGAGTTAAATAATTCTTTTTAGATAATTTTAAACTTTTTTTGACACATTTTAGCACCCTTTTGACTTTTACTTTGTTAAGCTAATGGGATAAGTATGATAAAGGTAGAATTTTAGAGGAAATATACCCACATTTACGTGGCGGGAGAGTGTTAAAACATCTTAGTAAAATAAAATCACTACAATATGGATTAGAACTCGGATCACCCCTTCACCGGCATCCAGTCTAACAAGAGAATGACACTTCAGACTATGTGGCCATCGACACGGGTTTTAAATTATTGTTCATACATGCTTTACGCATACACTAATTACACTAGTGGGGTAAAAAAGGATAACGATGAAACTTAAGAGGAAACTCATTACTTACTCAATGCGCAGAGTAATTTTAGAGGAAATGCACAAGCATCATCGTAGTAAGTGGATGGTACAACCACAGTGATAAATACAAAGTTTTTTTAACACCGCCATAAGTGTAAGTAGTGAGATTCGAAACCTCCATCATCAGAAATACAGTCTGTTTAGATCTTGGAAGATTAAGGCTAAGTGATAACGATTGTAGTTACATTCAAATATAAAACCAAATCAATAGTATAAAATAAAATAAATTTTAAATGGCTTTATTGAAATCCTTACCCTCGTTCGTGTCTTAAAACAAATATTTGGGATTTAAAAACATTAAACTTATTTATTTTCTGATTGCGTTATTTAAATAAAAAAATGTAATTCCTCCCTCATTTGTATATATTATTTAATATTTTCATCTTTAAATAAAATAGTGTAACTTATTTCTTTCTATAAATGCTTTGATGTGAAAATAAAAGATCTAATCCACCAAGCAAATAATAAAGTATATAAATTTTTGTTTCTAAATGGAACATAAAATTCACTTTGTATTTTATTCCACCATTGACTGAGAACTTTACCATCCCACTAAAAATAATTAATTCTAAAATGGCTCGTGTCGGAATTGTTTTTATCGTGTGGGGCGCTACACTCAAGTTTCAACTAGAATTGTTTTTTTTTTTTTTTATGTTTCCAGGTAATTTAACACGGGTCTGGAATTGTTCACAGCTTGAATAATTGCTTTTAGACAATATTATGATATTTTAATCATTCAAAGCTAACATTTCACAATTCCTTTACTATTTTAATAACGTTTAATTTTACCAACATACTGCATTCTAGAGTTTTGATACAAGGTAGTTCAGTAGCGTGATTATTTATAAGGGGAAAAGGTCACTTTTGCCGGTAATTCAGGCCAGGGTTTGAATCCTGGCTATCTATCCATCACAGGCAAACCAGATAAATCATATTGAATTCTTGTACACTTGTCCATCATTAAGGCTCTTCTCTTAATTAAAAATATATGTTTAAGGTGGGATGGAAGAAAACGCGAGTAAAAAACCAGTGTTTTCGAGGGTTTTTTACAAAATTTTTCTGGGCCAAAATAAATCAAAATATTGCTCCTGTAGAAATATAATACTTTAATTTTCTTCAAATCTTAATATCAACAGTTGTTGAATATCTTTCAAGAGAATAGTAGCAACAGAAGAGAAACTTTATAAATTAATTGAAAAAGGTTTTTATTCAATTCTAGGACAATCTTAACAGATATTCAAGAAATTTTGAGGTCACAATGTGAAAAAAACTGAATTCTATGATTCTAATGGAGTAATAGGTATTTGTTTTATTTCGACCAAAAAACAAGTTTTGCTATAAAAAACAACAAATACGATGGATTTTTCTCACGTCCCTTTCCATCCCCCTTAAAATATATTTAAGGAGGAGAGAAAAAATGCAACTATACTTAAAAATTGTTATCAATTGACCACTCAATTGAAGTTATAAAATTCCAAAACGCAGAAATAAAATGAATACATTTTGAACCTTGTCTTAATACTCAAATATTTACACCATTGGGTTAGGGATAAGAGTAAGGTATAATTTAGAGGAAATGGACTTACATCCCCTGGGGAGAGAGTGGAAAAATATTTTTAGCATCTTGTCTTACACTTAAATACCTTAACCGTTAGGGCTGTACGTTTATGTACTGATTACGCTAAATGGTTATATATATTAGGAAGGCTATATTCAGAGGAAGTGTGCCCAATTTGCGTGAAGGGAGAGGGGAAACTACCCTCAGTATATCTACGACCAAAATTCGAACCTCGATATTCCCGTCATTGGTAGTCTATTCTACTGCGAGGTAACGCGTTGGACAAGACGGCCACCAAAATGGATTACCAATTATGCTTAAAAAATAATTCCCTGACCCCTAATCGGGATTCAAGCCCCTGTCCATCAACAGCAAACATATTTAGGAGGAGAATAACGCATTAACTACTGCTATAACAGATGTCAGTCACATGAATATTGCATCACTTAAGATAGGCTAGGGTGATTGAATGTTAACAACATTGGTTTATTCATTTTTATGGCAAAAATATTTTTCAGCAAATTTGATAAAAATCTTGCTCCTGTAAAAACATTGTTTTATTTATTTCACATGGTGATATCAACAATTTTTGAATATCCATCAAGGGTTTTTCTTTAAATTGATAATACATTTTCCTCTCTATTTAAAAAGTGTATCATCTAATGTCGCTATGAAATTTGACCATAACTCCCTTCCGTCTCACCATTAATAGCTTGCATCACATGCCAATCAACTCTGTGATACAGCCAGCTAGAAATAGTAAATTTACACTAACACTATAGCACGTGGATCATTTCTGATTCAAAATTAATGGAGATAAATTGATATTATAAGTTCCTAATACAGAACATTGTTGAAATATTAGTTGATATTTGGATAAAAACTGCATTGAAAAATTATTGTTTGACCATTTTAGAATGGCTTCACAGCTAAGCACTGTGCTCAAATCTTCATTCTATCTTAATAGGGACATACTGTAGTTATTAACAAGAAACTTTGTCGCTTTGTCCCCCATCGTCACCGCGGAAAATGTCGAGTAATAATTCAAATACGAATGTACTGCACACATTTCTGGCATATTGTATGTATTTTCTTTTCCCTTTAAGTTCCATATCTCGCGCACACACACAAATGCAGATGTGAGCTGGGAGCTGAGTTAGGCCTGCTATGATGGACGCTCTTAATTTAGACCTCTTAAAACTATCTTACACAGATACTTTTCTCAGAAGAAATTATGAATACTTAATATTTCTACTTTTTAATAAATTTATAGTCCGTTGCATAGTGGTATAAGGGCTTGCAATAAACAGGAATTTAGGAGATGAAATCAAATTTCGAGGTTTGAATCTCGGCTGGGTGTGCTGGGGGAGGGGGAGGCTGGTCTTATCCACCCACCTACCCAACAAATGGTGGTGCGCTTAATATAAGCTACCTACCACATTACTACCCATCATATTAAGCTGTTAATAGCTACTGTGCCAAAATAGTTTTTCTTATAGAACAAATATTGTTATTATGAAGAAGTAAAATTGATGACAATAATATTATGAATCTTAAAGTGCAATGTGCCCCGTGGCCCATAATAACAGGTGTCGCATATCTTCATATCTGTCTACAGGTATATGTATATACATCCTCATGTATGTAGGCCTATGTCTTGTTTTATGGTTTAAAAACATTTAAATTTATTTTAGTAAAATTAAAATGGTTTTAAAAAAATGGCCTTAAAGCTATTTTAAAGGTGGTTATATTTAGAGTTTGTTTTACGATAGATGAGATTTTATGCTAGTTTTTTTAAAATTTCCATGCGAGTTTAGTTTAGTGATATGTATTTTTTAAATAATATTATTAACCATTTGATTTTCTTTTACCTTTTCTTAAATCTATAATTGAGTAAACATTCCAATATATATTTTTAAGTTTGCTTTATATTTCCTGACAAAGTTACAGACTAAAGGTAGTGTAAATGAAATATGCACATGCCCTAGATTTCTAGGGAAAGACGTCACAGCTATAATACAGTTTATTCACTCCCAATCCATCTCTCTCGTTCTTTCAATTTTGTAACATGTAAATAAAACAAAAGTTGGTCCACCAATCACAGTCCACATCAATAAAGTCTCTATTTACTACTTCCCTTCATTCATTATTCGTCCGTGTGAACCCGGATTAGAGGTGTTGGTTATATTTAAAGAGGAATGGAAGAGATGCAAGTTAAGGTGGGAATGTAAGGAGTGCTGTGATTTTTTTCAGTTTTTACCGCAGCAAAACTTTTTTCTTTAAAATAAATACTATATTGCTTTAGTTGAAATATTAATTTAATTTGATACACGAAAATGATATCAAAAGTCTTGTATTATTTCAAGAGTACAGGAAATAAAGGGGAAGTCCAATTAAAAATTGAATTGGTTCTACCGTCTGTTAAACAATCATTGAGTTAGTGCCGCCATCTGTAAAAAATCTTTGAGCTAGTTCTGCCGTTTGATGGATAATTATTGAGTTATTACTGCCGTTTGCTAGACAATCATTGAGCTAGTGCTACCGTCTGTTAGACAATCATTGAGTTATTACTGCCGTCTGCTAGAAAATCATTGAGTTAGTACTGCCGTTTGATGGACAATTATTGAGTTAGTGTTGCCGTCTGTTAGACAATCATTGAGTTATTACTGCCGTCTGCTATACAATTATTGAGCTAGTGCTGCCATCTGTTAGACAATCATTGAGTTAGTGCTGCCATCTGTTAGAAAATAATTGAGCTAGTGCTGCCATTTGATGGACAATTATTGAGTTAGTGTGCCGTCTGTTAGATATTCATTGAGTTAGTGCTGTCGTCTGTTATACAATCACTGAACTAGTGCTGACCTCTCTTAGAAAATCATTGAGTTAGTCCTGTCGTCTGTTAGACAAACATTGAGCAAGTTCTGCCATCTGCTAGAGACAATCATTGAGTTGGTGCTGCTATCTGTCAGATAATCATGAAACCCTCTAATGCACTTTAAATTATTGTTAAAAGAGTTCAAGGTGTATTCAAATCAATTAATAAAAATTGTTTAGCTGGGATAAATATGAAATTTTAAATATTACAGTTTTTGTCCTAGAAAATGTGTGTAGTGTAATTCCCCTACCCCCCCTTTGCCTTACCCCTTCATTTGTCATTATTATAGTTACATTTGATGAAAAAAAATTAAAATACTAGTAAAGAGTCTTAAACATATTCCGAGACACCCATGACATATAATCAACCACTGTAGAGTTATTATGTGCATCCAATATTAAACTATTTAATGTGACTATTGCTGAAATATTTTATTTATTTAAAACAAAAATGTTTGGATTTATAAAAACCTCAAAAATATTGATCTAGATCTCACTCCCTTCAAATTCACTTTATACTATTTAAAACTCAAGTTAAAGAAAAAATGAATCATTGTTTATTTGTATAGATTCATTTAATAACCGTAAAAAAAATTACCACTTGAGTAGAATTAAATATTTTAAAAATTACGTAAATCTATTTACAAAAAAAAATAAATGGTACGGCACACCGCACAGACTTTCTCTCTCTTTCTATAAACTCGTAAGATTTCTGAACGGAATAATGTACATTGTATCATCACCACTCCACATAAGAACACGCATAAAATAATATACAATGATATAGAATCAATGAGAAAAGAGGCGCATCTTTGTCCACCTAAGAACATTTCAAACAGTTTAATGTCTTCCACAAGGGTCAACACTTCGTATTAAAATTTCGATTTCTGGTTAAAATTTTAACATTTTAAAAGGTGTTGCAGATCTTCAAGTCATCGCATTGATATTTAATTATTAATTTATACATTTTGACAAATAAAAAATGAAAATATTGACTATTGAGTCTAAAATGGAGATAAATCATTGCTATGCAAACATTTCTCCTAAGAGATTTAAGGAAAAATAACATACTTTTTTAGATACTTATATTTAATTACTCTATGGCATTGGAGTATTATTGCGTTAAGACTTAAGTAGTATATGTTTACAACTAAAGTTCACAAAATTGTATTAATATATTTGCAAATATCTCAGAAACTGCTGCTTTTATAAAAATATATGTCAAATAATAGTTTTTTATTTCTAATAGTCCTACAATTTTGCAATGATAAGTTGTTTAGTTTCTCCAATAGTTGTGGAGATACGGAAATTAACGCTTCTGTAATGTACACTAAAAATCATTTTCATAGGAAAATGAAAATAGCCAGTTTATTTATAATCTTTATCAACGCCTAGATACGAATTTTAATCAAAATCGTTTAAGCAGATTTTGAGAAAACCAAATTTTTCTCTTTTCGTCCTTCAGTAAACTACCCTTAATTTTAAGTTTTTATAGACACACAGACAGACGGCATTGCAAAGACTATTTTTTAGGGTTCGGGGAGTCATGAGACGTCGACATCCATCAACATTTCAGGTTAGTTTTTTTTTTTACGGTCGCAATACTTAAACTTTAATGTCCAAAAAGTTAAAAAAATTCATATAATTGCGTATAGATTGAAAGTTATTGATTTTATAAAAATATGTTTCGGATAAAATATCTGTATTATAAATATATATACATATTTGTAATGCTAAGTAATTTCATATCTCAAATAGTTTCGGAGCTATTTAAAAAAATGTTAATTTACGTATCAGACCGGAGCCCTTAAAGCCATTTTGCCGAAATATTGAGGGTAGCCATTTTGTTTGGAATATTTATTAATGTTTATAAATGAAATTTAATCAAAATCGTTGGAGCCGATTTTGAGAAAATCGACTTTTTCTCTTTTTGCCCTTCAGTAAACTACCCTTAATTTTAAGTTTTAATAGACACACAGACAGACGGCATTGCAAAGACTATTTTTAAGGGTTCGGGGGGTCATGAGACGTCGACATCCATAAACATTTCAGGTTAGTTTTTCTTACGGTCGCAATACTTAAGCTTTAATGCCCAAAAAGTTAAAAATATATATATAATTGCGTATATATTGAAAGTTATTGATTTTATAAAAATATGTTTCGAATAAAATATTTGTATTATAAATATATATACATATTTGTAATGCTAAGTAATTTCATATCTCAAATAGTTTCGGAGCTATTATAAAAAATGTTAATTTACGCATCAGACCGGAGCCCTTAAAACGATTTTGCCGAAATATTGAGGGTAGCCATTTTGTTTGGAATATTTATTTATGTTCATAAATGAAATTTAATCAAAATCGTTACAGCCGATTTTGAGAAAATCGACTTTTTCTCTTTTTGCCCTTCAGTAAACTACCCTTAATTTTAAGTTTTAATAGACACACAGACAGACGGCATTGCAAAGACTATTTTTAAGGATTCGGGGGGTCATGAGACGTCGACATCCATCAACATTTCAGGTTAGTTTTTCTTACGGTCGCAATACTTAAGCTTTAATGCCCAAAAAGTTAAAAATATATATATAATTGCGTATATATTGAAAGTTATTGATTTTATAAAAATATGTTTCGTATAAAATATTTGTATTATAAATATATATACATATTTGTAATGCTAAGTAATTTCATATCTCAAATAGTTTCGGAGCTATTATAAAAAATGTTAATTTACGAATCAGACCGGAGCCCTTAAAACGATTTTGCCGAAATATTGAGAGTAGCCATTTTGTTTGGAATATTTATTTATGTTCATAAATGAATATTTAATCAAAATCGTTAGAGCCGATTTTGAGAAAATCGACTTTTTCTCTTTTTTCACTTCAGTAAACTACCCTTAATTTTAGGGGTAGATATCCAATTCCAAAAAACCTCGGGGCAACCCTATGAAAACCCTAGATATCAAGTTTCAGCTCACTCGGTAAAATAGTTTAGGCTCTAGTTGGAGGTACAGACAGACAGACAGACAGACAGACAGACAGACGGAAATTCAAAAACCACTTTTTCGGATTCAGGAAGTCATGAAACGTCAAAATTCATCAAAATCTCGAGTTCGATTTTTTTGACGATCACAATACTTTCTCTACCTGTAAGATAGAGAGAAAGTAAAAAGTTATCCAAATTTTGAATTAAGGCTCACAATAAATACACACGACAATGTCAAGCTCGCACTTTAAAAATTAAAACCTAAAAGAGTTCTTAATTAATTTAAAAACCATCAACAATTATACTCTTACATTCCGCTTAACGTGGACATTAATTTACAAATACCTGTGTCATAAGCAATAGCTACTCTTTTCCAGCTCAAATATTTTTATATTTTGGTTTCGGTGATTCACAAAGAACATGAATTTTCCAACAACGCATATAATAGGTATAAGCAGTTAGTTTTAAACCTAAATTATCGTCTCAATCTGAAAAATTGGTTGTTAAGAGCCTATCTCGGCCCACTGATTGCACATAAAAAAGTAGGTGAAGTAGCTTGAACCAGGCTTTGCCTTGTCATGTGATTTTTACTTTCTCTCTATCTTACAGGTAGAGAAAGTATGGTGATCGTCAAAAAAATCGAACTCGAGATTTTGATGAATTTTGACGTTTCATAACTTCCCGAATCCGAAAAGGTGGTTTTTGAATTTCCGTCTGTCTGTCTGTCTGTCTGTCTGTCTGTCTGTACCTCCAACTAGAGCCTAAACTATTTTACCGATTGAGCTGAAACTTGATATCTAGGGTTTTCATAGGGTTGCCCCGAGGGGTTTTTGGAATTGGATATATACCCCTAAAATTAAGGGTAGTTTACTGAAGGGAAAAAAAGAGAAAAAGTCGATTTTCTCAAAATCGGCTCTAACGATTTTGATTATATTTCATTTATAAACATAAATTAATATTCCAAACAAAATGGCTACCCTCAATATTTCGGCAAAATGGCTTTAAGGGCTCCGGTCTGATGCGTCAATTAACATTTTTTTAAATAGCTCCGAAACTATTTGAGATATGAAATTACTTAGCATTACAAATATGTATATATATTTATAATACAGATATTTTATCCGAAACATATTTTTATAAAATCAATAACTTTCAATCTATACGCAATTATATGAATTTTTTTAACTTTTTGGACATTAAAGTTTAAGTATTGCGACCGTAAAAAAAAACTAACCTGAAATGTTGATGGATGTCGACGTCTCATGACCCCCCGAACCCTAAAAAATAGTCTTTGCAATGCCGTCTGTCTGTGTGCCTATAAAAACTTAAAATTAAGGGTAGTTTACTGAAGGGCGAAAAGAGAAAAATTTGGTTTTCTCAAAATCTGCTCAAACGATTTTGATTAAAATTCGTATCTAGGCGTTGATTAAGATTATAAATAAACTGGCTATTTTCATTTTTCTATGAAAATGATTTTTAGGGTACTTTACAGAAGCGTTAATTTCCGTATCTCCACAACTATTGGAGAAACTAAACAACTTATCATTGCAAAATTGTAGGACTATTAGAAATAAAAAACTATTATTTGACATATATTTTTATAAAAGCAGCAGTTTCTGAGATATTTGCAAATATATTAATACAATTTTGTGAACTTTAGTTGTAAACATATACTACTTAAGTCTTAACGCAATAATACTCCAATGCCATAGAGTAATTAAATATAAGTATCTAAAAAAGTATGTTATTTTTCCTTAAATCTCTTAGGAGAAATGTTTGCATAGCAATGATCTATCTCCATTTTAGACTCAATAGTCAATATTTACATTTTTTATTGGTCAAAATGTATAAATTAATAATTAAATATCAATGCGATGACTTGAAGATCTGCAACACCTTATAAAATGTTAAAACTTTAACCAGAATCGAAATTTTAATACGAAGTTTTGACCCTTGTGGAAGACATTAAACTGTTTGAAATGTTCTAAGGTGGACAAAGATGCGCCTCTTTTCTCATTGATTTTATATCATTGTATATTATTTTATGCGTGTTCTTATGTGGAGTGGTGATGATACAATGTACATTATTCTGTTCAGAAATCTTACGAGTTTATAGAAAGAGAGAGAAAGTCTGTGCGGTGCTCCGTACCATTTATTTTTCATATCTTTAGAAAAGAGTTGAACTGAAACAATTGAAACCTTACTATCATAATTTATAAAATACAACAACATTCTCAAATAAATATATTTAAAATAATAAAACCAAAAAGAATAATTCTTATTTCTCTACTTTGATACATACATTATAAATTAATTTTGAGATCATATGTTTGGAATGAAACGTATTTTTAGTATTAAAAAATTGGGTTTACACGTTTTGGAACACAATAGGATGGAGGAAGAAAGATATTACTGTTTTGTTCCAAATAAGAATAATTATTTCCACCTTTTTTTTGTCAGATTCACAACATGGATAAATACCTTTAAAATTAAACATTTATCACGAACACAATAAACTACATAATAGCCCTTGTAAGTAATTAAGTAAGGTTTTACGTTCAGCGTCGTGACGTTTAGAGACGCGTCTAAAGTTGAAGCGTCTTCCCACCCCTTCACCGTGCACACGACGCCTTCCTTGTTGGTTTGCTCTAATTAGCTACTTCCCTAGGGACGGCTTGGCTGGTTGCTGACTCGCAGGAGAAAGCGCAGCGCAGACAAACTCTAAGCGAAGAAGCGGTATGATAGAAAAAGAAGGAAAAGAAATCAATTTTAAGAAAAACAGCTAAAAGATAAGAAAACCTCAAGATTTATGCCTTAACCGGGTCAGGAGAAAAAAGGTTGAATTTAGTAAACGTTGTTTTAAAACTAGTATAAGAAAACAATTAGAAGGATTTTTTTGGTTGGAAATTGATGTTGATGGTTTCACCGTTTTTAGGGAAAAAGTTAAATATTTTCCATCAAAAAGGTGGAGGAAACGGGAGTTTAATTTATAAAATAAAACATGTCCAAACTTGCATCATTGGGTCAAGGTTAAGGGCATCAGTCTAGTGTTGTCTGGTTTGGCTTTTACTGGGAGATTTGGGAGCAAACCTTTAACAGAAGTGCCGAGATGATTTTTACTAAATGGTTTTCCACCTTTCTTGCGTGCAAATTTGGCTACATTTATTCTGAATTAGTCTTTACCCAACTAGTATAAATATGTGAATAGCCTGGATGGGTGGTAAGAAATGAAACACAGCATATTTTCTAAGTAATAAACCTACCTAAATATTAGTAGTTTAGATTTGTATGAAAAACCTCGGTGGCATCAACCCGTAATCTAGCGATACCAACCAAGTGGCCACCGTCTGTTGGCGGCGATAGTGCCAAACTTTAGGGATCGAGGGTGTCATGTGGTCAGCACAGCGCACCCTTTGGTCACTAACATCAGTTATCTATACCAGAGCTGCTACTTTGTCATTCAAGTAGCTCCTCATTTTCTGTCCTTACAAGACTCAGTTGATCTCGTTCTAATACTCAGAACAATCTGGAAATTCCAGGAATCTTTACTATTAATGTTTTATTATTATTATTATTATTATTATTATTATTATTATTATTATTATTATTATTATTATTATTATTATTATTATTAGTAGTAGTAGTAGTAGTAGTAGTAGTAGCACCAGGTCTTACTACCCGTTTGAGTTATAAGCTGCACCGGGGATCAATCCCAGGATCTCTGGAGCTGTATTCAGGAAGTTTGACTACTAGTAAACAGATATATCAATATTTTTTTATTGTGTTCATTTTGATACATTTAATTTCTTCCTATAAATCTCGTCTCAATTAATTAAAATGTTTTGATTTTTGAAAGTTGAATTATTTTTTTAATCCCCGCGTCTTGTTACCTGTCCAGGCTCCACGCATGTATGATGATACTTACTCTGATGGAGTAAGGATGAGGAAGGTATTCCAGTAATCTGTTGTCATATTTAAATTAATTGACTTATGGTATCCTTCATACGAACATTCCCGTAATTACGATGATTCTCACCTCTTTGGTTGAAAAAAAAACAGTCAAGAAAATACAAACATATTTCTTTGGGGCAAGTTTTAATAAAATCCTACTTTATTATTTATTTTATCTTATAGGTATTGATAATATCCATCAATTAGTGAGAGCTAAAGATAGCATGATTTGATGTGTGAACATATTAACATTGTTTTAGTATATTTAGTTACAACCAGACACTGTTCTTCCTACCAAGATCCTAGAATAATCACGTCACACAGATTACACTGGGCAAGATTTACAACCAGATTGGAAGAATCTAGAACAATCTTCGAGGTAATTCCGATGGGAATAGACCACTGGAAAGACCTAGACCCAGATGGGATGATAATATTAGAATATACCTGAAGGAAATAGGGTGAAATGAGGTGGATTGGATATAACTAGTTTAAGATAGGGAAAGGGTGTAATTAGGGGTACTGGATATAACTATCTCAAGATAAGGATAGGATGTAATGGTGAGAACTGGATAGAACTAGCTCACGATTGGTATAGTGTGTAATGAGGTGGACTGGAAAGAACTAGTTTAAGATAATAATACTGTTTATCAAGGTGGACTGGATAGAACCAGCTCAAGATAGGGATAGGTAAAGTACTTTTATATGGGTGGCAATAAACTTTATCTTTCCTAACGCCATAAAATAAGTAAATATATCGTGTAGTTTTGTTGTAATAAATATGTAGATGTGCTCTTTTTGTACCAAACTCTCCCAAGTTTAATCGAACCCTTGTCAAGTGTTTGGGTGTTGTCTGGATAGAGTTGAATCCCGCACTAGCTCAAGACGAGATCTCCTAAATCCGTTCTCTGATGCATACCAATTGCTGGGGGAAAGTCCCTCCCTCTAAAACAATCTACTGGTCGGGTCTTGTGAGTATTACTTGTTATACGTAGCGGGTCACTGACACAAAGGACCTCCTGATTTTAATATATTAAGACACGATCTGTTAAGAGTCAACCTCTGTCATCTACCAAATAATGAAAGGGAACATCCTAACCACAATCGTTGAGAATATTTATAGCGGTTTGGATTCATGGGTTCGATAGGAAAATGTACCTCCTGGTTTGTATTACAGATCTATATTCTTGACATTAATCATCTGTAACGGTAGTTTTATGGCCTGACGCGTCACTTAGACACGATTCTCGGTGACGGGTAGTTTGAGGTCCAAATCGCAATAAAGTGTAAAACAGCTATTTGTCTTTCAAATTATTTTGTCCTCTACTAATAAACAAATGGAGGTATATTACATCTCAAACTATACCAACCTCATTCCTAATCCACTAGCGAAAATAATATTTTATATTAATAGAAGTAATTCTAACGTGTTGTAAAGTAGAATATTACAATATATACTTAGTTTATGACAATATGAATTCAAAAGTTAATTTACACACCTACACTATTATGCTAGCTATATCTATCTTAAGCTAATTCTATCCAGACCACCTCATTATACCCTATCACTATCTTGAGCTAGTTTTATCCATACCACTTCACTACACCCTATTACTATCTTGAGCTAGTTTTATTCATACCACCTCATTCTATCTATCTTGAGCTGGTTCTCTAACGTTATGGAATAAACGTTACGAAAAGACTTACCAATTGAAGGACTTCTCTTGTACAATGGTTTGTTTAAAGTATCGAGGAACAGGTTTTCGCTGACGGTCTTTAAGGTCCGTATTCACAGTTTAGTTTAAGGTGTTAACCAATCTCCCAGTTTAAGTTGAACATGAAGTTCAGTTCTAATGGGAGATTATTTGATTATATTAACATTCATTGTTACTAGTTTAAGTCAAGTTAATCTGTTTTACCTTTCCTTGACTCCCCGGAGAGAGAAAAATTGTGTTAATTAAAAAAATTTACTCGAGATTTAGATAAATATAGAATAAAAAAATAGAATAAAAAAAAGTGATTTTCGCGATGCCATATGTCTATTTCTGTGTCTGTATGTCGGCCTAGAAATTTCAAGGTACTTTACATTAGCAGAAATGTCCAATTATATAATATATCCACAACTATTTGAGATACTGAATAGCTTATCAATGTAAAGTTGTAGTGCTATTAAAAATAATAAACTTTCATTTGAAATCAATTTTTATAAAACCTATAGTTCCCTAATTATAAGCGAGTATATATATTTTAATTTTTGGTCTTGGAAATATAAATTTGATTGCTATGCTCTTTGGTGGACAAAGATGTTCCACTTTTCTCAATTTTTCTATAACAGTGTATGAATATTATTTCATATTAATACTTCTTGCTAAAATTTTATTCTTTCTTTCAATTATGTTTCTGCAAAAATATCTATTATCTTGCTTCACAAATCTTACGATATTGGAGTAAATATCACAATTTTTAGATAAAGGTCCAATCTCAGAATATAGCTGATGTGATGAAACCATATAAAACAACTGTATCAGTGAGCTTGCGAAATAGGGCGTCAGCCTCGTCTGGGTCTAGTTTGTTGCTGGTGGGAACCTAGGTGATAGAATTCTGGCCGTATGTAGAAATGTGTTTCACTTGTTTAACAACTCATGAATTCTGGAACATTTTCCCTGAATTATATCATCATAATCATCACCATCATCAACCTTATCTAATAGGTGTTAAGTATTCGGATTGCTTGGTCTTCCATTACATTAAAATCTCACCTCCTTCTCTATCTATTTATTAATCTCTCTCTTCAGAGACGGTGCAAGATGATTGTAAAACGAGAATTAAAAAAAAAAAATCTAGAGAGAGTGGGAGTGGCTGTGGATAAAATAAGAGCGAAGAAGATAGAATGGAGAGAATGGTCGGTCGGTAGGGATGGTAGGGAGTGAAAGGGGGTTGGAAGGGGGGTTGAGAGGAATCGATCGCTAGTGCTGGCACGTAGCGGCAGATCCTGGAAGCGTGAAGGGGTTCGGACGGATGCTGAAAAAAAAAGAGTGGGGGAAGGGGGTGTACAACAGTTTGAACTTGTCTGCTCTCTTAGTAGTGAGGGCGCTTTCCGTCGGTGTGGGTTTTTCGAGGTTTTCTTCTTCTTTTTTCTTCTCTCCATCTAAAGCCCACTTTTTTTTTTTTCTATCTCGCGTGAATGCTTGGTCAGATAACGAACGGGGGTGTGTTTAATTTTTTTCCGGGTAGTCGTCTAACTCAAGATATTTAACTTAAAAAACAATATAGATATTATAAACACTTCAAAATGTCGGTAGCAGTATAAAAACTACAAAATTTAGTTTTTCAAACTCAAATACAGTAACCAATTTTACAACTAAACACCAAATTTGAATATATGATTATTTTTTTTCTAGTGACAAATAATTGTCAATTCTATTTTAATCAAACGCAAGTCAATGCATCATTATCAATGTTCTAAAATTCAAATATATGAAAAAAAAAGTGTGTTTTACTTTGTCAGAACATAAATAATCTTAGGGCTTAGGACTACGTCAGTGATTTGAAGGTGTATAAATTTGTATTCAACCGTCGTATTAAATGAGGAAGTTCGTATAGTATTTTTTTTTTATTAAAGTGTCGATGAGTTATCGAAGATGTGTTTAGCTAGCTAGTGTTTGGTATCACCTCAATGCATATTTAAACTGCATCGTGTTTATCTCTCGTTAACCTTGAAACAGGCCTAAGTACTCGCTGTAGTGTAAATATAGCGTATTCGTGTTTTAGAGATGTATAAATGTGATAAAACATTGCTGTGACCTAATTATTATTATAAGTGTAAACTGTATAGTAATTGTATGGAGAACTCTTCTTCTAAAGGTAAGATGGACAACACTACTATTTTTACTAAAAAATAACTTACGTTTAGCTTCTAAATGAATACGATTCTATTATAGTTCAAATTTAGCTTATTACTCATGCTGATTCTCAAAGACAAAGTAGCCGAAAACTATGGTACGTATACCCTAAAGGAGACGCAAATTATTTCCAGGGGTACACGACTTCCCACTAAACTTAAATATCCACAAACATTTATTTTATACTATTAAGTCTGAATAACAATTAAACGTAGATTTTGGCATAATTTCATTGACATTTTATCAGATTGTAATTATTATCATTAGCTACCATTAAAGACTTATTATAATTTAGAACGAGCATTTATAATTTAAAAGATAGTAAATGTTTGTTTAATTACTTTTTTTTCTAAGAAGAGCTGGAAAATTTGCATTAGTTAAGCCATGGTCCATAGAGAGGTACGTAGCTGGAAAGAGTTTGGGAAACATGGGTCTAACGTATCATTTGGAGCCTAATCAGATTTCTCTTACTCCTCAGATAGCCTATCTAATCACTATTCAATATAGAGATTTAGATCATATTTTAAATTTTAAATTACGATTAATACTTGAGATAGAAAATATAGAGAATCTTTAGTAACTATTAACCCTGATAAACCACCTTTCATTTATCAAATATGTAAATTTTACAATAAATTAAATTCTATGGTTTTTCTTGATGATTTTTTTTTAGTACGTTCACAAAATTAGTTTGAAGATTTCAAAGACATATTATTTAACAATCAATATCGTTTTTATATTTTGTGGCTAGTAACCTTAAAATCTTGGCAAGCTTAAAATTAATGTTTGTTTATGTGTGTTTTTTCCTGGCCTTTAGTGATGTACTATATAATTAGTTTAAGACAAAAAAAAGTCCAATACTATGAATAAGGCTTATTATTAAGTTAAAAAGTAAATCAAATTTAGTATAGACAACTATCATCCTCATAGAGGTTGTAGCCCAGTTTTTTTTTAAATTTATGATCAAGGCAGAGTGTAAAGTAAATGCGTTATTGCTCCAAATTTTACAGTACGTATTAAAAAATGGAAAGCATAAAATAACATTACCTTAGTGTAAAATGAGTTAAGTTTAATTCTATAGACCTGATTAGCTTAAATTTTTAAATATTTATCATGAGAATTCTAGAATTTCATGATCACTTTTTACATTTATTTATAAAGTTTCTCTACATTTTATACATTGACCATGTAGATATTCAAGAAATGTTGATATCCCCATGCGTATAAAACTAAACTAAAACTATATACTGAAGCGATGTTGAATTTATTTTGGCCAACAAATATTTTTGCTTAAAAAACTGCAAAAAAACTTACCTTAACTCGCGTTTCCTTTCACCCCAACTAAAATAAAATATCTGAGCTAATTTTGTTGACTATTTAACTATAAAACATTATAAAATTCTATCAAAATATGTACCATTATTATATATGTACCTAGTTAATATAATATACGATTATCATTAGGTCATCAAGCTTGTGATTGGTTTGCTGCAGTTCCAATTTTCCTCTCTTAGGTCCATCTTTTTACATTATTTGTACCTTCTTCTGCCAAAATCCTTCACTATCTGATTCATCTACTCCAATCTTGGTCTCCCCCTTGAATTATTCCCTTCCACATCTCATTATATAATTTATATATAATATTACAAACTTACTATAACATAAATCACCTCTATATAGTGTGTGGAAAGGGGATTTCACAATGTTGAAAACTACAAATAGTTTGTTTGAAAAAGATTTGAACCTAATCCTAATCTTTCAGGTCAAAGAACAGCACGACAGTCAAATATATTACCCTGAACCAATGTACTTTTTTAAACTAGAAGCCAATGTACATATATTTGTAAGTAAACCTAACTGCCGGCCTGGGGATTAATATTATATTAACCCACGTTGATATTTAGGTGGTCTAAGGCGTTGCTCTCAAAATAAACTAAACTTTCGATGATGGGGAGGTTGGGGCTAAAATTCTGGTAAGGTAAACTAAGGTTTATTTTTAAAAATGTCTTCCCAATCTCCCTCCACGGGAATTATTGTACACTTCTTATAAATACGAAATTCCTTATCACTAGCATATTAGCGAAATTAGTGAATATAGGTATTTGGGTATGGCCCCAACAGGTAATGATGCATAGTGCTAATATATATATTTTAGAATTAAGCCTCACTACCTTTAAGAACTGTATAATGTTTACCCTCAAAATATATATTATTATTTTAATAAAAGTTGATCCAAATGTAAATTCTTAGTAAAATTAAGGGTAGAGATTAGATCCTCAAACTTAGCTTAGATAAAAATTGGATGAACCCATAAAGGACACAGCTACGTTTATGGTTGGAAATCTTAATCCTATATAAGTCAATTACTTTTTAAAGTGGAATAAACTTGGCTTGTAGGTTCCGGTAGCCAGTACTTGGAGTACAAACTCCTCTCCCAAGGGTACTCTAACCCTACATAGCTTTCACATGTCATCGGTCACTAAATTTCTCACTGCACGCGTTTACGTGCGTGGCTACACTCGATGGGTAAATTACAATGAAATAAGCTTGTAAGATACCCAAATTCACTTAAAAAAACATCAAAGGTATCTAAAGTGCAATAGGTCTAAAGTTTTAAACCACCTTGTGGCCTTTGTTAGTTTTAAATGTTGGTGACTAAGACTCCATAACTTAAGCTCCCCGAGGTGTAGGGAAGGTTACATAGTTGATTAAAGTTGGTATGTATTCACAAAAAAGAGGGTACATTGTGGCGCAAAAAAGGGTACGTATCGACTAAAATGTGAACACAACCAAGAAAAGGGAGTGTTTGTTCAATTAAAAAGGGGTAGAGAGTTGAGCAAAAGAGGTACGTATCGACAAAGAGGGAAACAGAATTGAGAAAAAGGGGTAAGTATCCACCAAAAGGGAAACATAATTAACCAAAAGAGGGGTGTATTCAAGGGTATAAAGTTGAGAAAAAGAGTTAAAAGAGGTATTTCTACTCCAACAGAAGAGCATAATAAACCTATTGTGGTTTCAATTCATCAGCACTAGATCTAACAGTTTCACATTTGAATAGCATTTTTAAAAGTAAATGCAAGATAGTTTTTAAAAATACCAACACTTATTTCATGCTTATTCTACTAAACTTGATACGTAAATATTGATCCTGTAATACGTTATTTTTATTTAATTATTTATGGCTGCCCATATTATAGTTATAAATGAATCTCATATATTTAAATAATTATGTTAGATATAGGTAGTATATATGATAATAATAAAACTAGCTGATTTTACTAAAAATAAGTCATTGATTTTAAACTTGTGCATAATTATTTTATATGCATTTGAAATTAAATTCATGAATATTGTATACTTGATGACGTATATTTATTTGAAAACAATAAATTTAAACCTATTTTGAACCTGGACCATCTTTTTTATGGCAACATTTGTATTTTCGTAAATATCTTACTCTGGTACACTATAATATAAAACCCACCCTAAATGTGGTCACACATCTCTCAAGCTAAATTAACTTATTTGATATTTAACTGTACCAACATAGCCATAAAAATAACTGTATTTGGTAGATGATTATTCTGTGGTTATTATTACTATTGTAGCTACAAAGTTTTTATTTAATACATTCAACAAAGGAAAATACACCATAGTTTCAGCCAACTGAACAATTTGTTACTGCAGTTTAAATAAAAAGGGGGTGAATGACGCTCAGATGATTCATGGATTGATTGTTGTATTTTTTAGGGAAAAGGGTGGGGTGGGATTTGTGATTGGGGCGAAGGGGGACTCTTATTCCAACAATACCATTTACAAAAATAGCTGGGTGTGATGATTTGTACGTAGAGCTAAAATCATTACTGAAATAGGCAGAACAGTCTATGCAATCATTCTCTGACAAAAACAGGGTAAGGTTTGACCTATTAACCTTTGGGTTGGTCACTGTCTCAACTACGAGGGATTGTTGTACAATATAACATACCACCCCCCTTACTTCTCTTGTCAAAAATTATAAATGGATTGTTTAATATAGAGTATTTTTTTCTATTTAAAAATACCTCATGTTATGTGGTCCATTTTGTAAGGCAATTAAGTATTAAATAATTATTTATTATTTGTACCGCGTCCTACTATCCTTTCGATTTATATGATTATGTAATAATTACGGTCATTATTTCAGGGATAAAGAAGGTTATATTTATAGGAAGTGTATCTACATTTTCTGGGAGGGAGAGTGTAAAACTATTTTGATAAACCACCTTCAGTAGACCCGACCAAGATTCAAACCTTGAGCTTGCCATCATCGGCAGTCTAGTCTACTGTGAGAGTGACGCCTTATTGTACACTAATGTGGTGGGGATGAAATAGGTATAGTGTGGAATAATGGTAAAAGCACTGTCCCACCCAAAAGGTGTTAAACTATTTAATAAAAAAACTTTGGTAGACCTATTCGGGTCACCCTCAACCCAAACTAGATAAGATTGACATTTTATTTTGATTTTTCACTAAGTTAGGCAGGAATCGTTTAATATAGTGAAAGCATGTGTGTGTGTGTGTGTGTGGCTGTGTGTTTGTGGTGTGTATATGTGTTTGGGTGTGTGCTGTGTGTTTGGGTGTGTAGCTGTGTGTTTGTGTGTGTGGCTGTTTGTTTGTGCATGTCTTAAGTGAAAGTATTCAAATAACTTTAAATGGTAATTGTGTGATGCTGTTAAAGTTAGCACGTTATCAACTATGATCTTTTTTTCTCTCCATAATTCGCGTATATTCTCACTTTATGAAACCTCTATGAAAAAATTACTAAACTAGTGATAAATTATAATATTATTTCAAACCGCTAAATATTTATTTTTAATGTGACAAGATGTGCAATCTATTTATATTTAAATAATTTAGCTAATCTATATTAATAATATAAATTCAATAATATCATAGCTGTACGATAAGCAGTTCAATTAATTTTTTAACTTCCTATAATAATATGCATACACTTGGAGTAAGCTCTTAAGATCACAGGGTCTCTAAAACTAAATTATATGCTCCTATTATTTTTGCAAATGTCTCTAAATTAATTTTTCAAGTTTCTTCATATCAATGTTCAAATGTTATTCAATTAAAACTATCAGTGAAAACATCTCGTAAAGGGCTGTAATTTGTCTTACAATATGAAAGAAGAACGTTGCCATTTTGGAATCATAATTAATTACAAGCCATTTCTGCTAGGACTATATTTTTTTTCTTTTTGATTCAGTCAAATTTTCATAAGTAGCTAGACAGATCAAAAGTTACTAGATCTACTTCATAAAACAATTCATGTGGTTTGCAGCTATTATTTATGAAATATGATATCAAAAGCTATAAAATAATATCAATAATATAATAATAACTATTATATCAATGTTGGATGCAAAAATTGTTTGTATTTTACATAAGTTCTTCTTATGAAAATGTACAAACCGAAGACTCGCAAGATTTAATTTTTCCCACAAGACTTTATCAAGATAATATCTCAAGAGGCTATGTACTATTGAAACTTGGAAGTAAGGTAAATTTTTAAATCTTTAAAATATTTATTTTGTATTTGACATTGAAAAAAATACCATCAATATTTTATTTAAATATGTTTTACAGTCTAAAATGACTGCTGTAGGTCGTACCATTTGACATGTACACTGGATATTATATCTGAAGGAACTGCATGGCTACTATTGGGGCACCTCGGTGGCGTAGTTAGCTAACGTGCTAGTTTAGTGTTGAGCTAGACTGCTGAGAACGGGGAAATAGAGGTTCTAATCTTGCTCGGGTGAACTGGGGATGGTCTGTCCTAAATGTTTTTCCAATCTCCCACCACTCAAAATCGGGTTCACCTCCTCTGTATTCAACCTTCCCGATTCCAAACCCATTAGCATGATTAGTACTTAAGCTTATAACCCAAACGGGTAGTAAGACACGGTGCTAAGTATTATTATTATAACTGTTGAGAAACTGTTGTAATTCTCTTGTATTCGTGTGGTCAATCTCCTCTCTAATAAAATACAAGTTTCACAACACTGGTTCATCTATGTTGCCAGTAGCTCCTTCTTACCCCAGCACACCACCTTCAGACATAACTGAGAGATAGGAGATTTGGCAACAGTTAACACACACAGAGAGCGAAGACAAAGATAAAACTTTTCTCCATAAGACCTGAGGTTACCTCAAAGGTGATATTAGGTGTAGGTGTGTATCAAAGTTGATTCTAAAATCTCCGTACATAAGGAAGATGCACAATTTGAATTTGGTATCGATGTCATTATGTTCTCTTTCAAAACGCTGTCATTACCGTGGCCGATATCCATTCATTGGTGAATATTGGTGAACGGCCATGATTCTGTTTGATCACTGACACTTCCAGTACTTCTGAAATTCTCAGTAAATTTCCCAACAGTGTCGTGTGTGTGATTTATCTTCCTGGGGAGTGTCTTTTGGGGAGTTCATCTGTGACAGCCTTATTATCTGGTGTCTTTTGATGAATTCATCCGTGACAGCCTCATTATCTGGTGTCTTTTAGTGAATTCATCCGTGACATCCTTATTATCTGGTGTCTTTTGGTGAATTCATCCGTGACAGCCTTATTATCTGGTGTCTTTTGGTGAATTCATCCGTGACAGCCTTATTATCTGGTGTCTTTTGGTGAATTCATCCGTGACAGCCTTATTATCTGGTGTCTTTTGGTGAATTCATCCGTGACAGCCTTATTATCTGGTGTCTTTTGGTGAATTCATCCGTGACAGCCTTATTATCTGGTGTCTTTTGGTGAATTCATCCATGACAGCCTCATTATCTGGTGTCTCTTGGGGAGTTCATCGTGACAGCCTCATTATCAGGTGTCTTTTGGTGAATTCATCCGTGACAGCCTCATTATCTGGTGTCTTTAGTGAATTCATCGTGACAGCCTTATTATCTGGTGTCTTTTAGTGAATTCATCCGGACATCCTTATTATGGTTGTCTTTTGTGTGAATTAATCCGTACAGCCTCATTAGCTGGTTCTTTTGGTGAATTCATCCGTGAACAGCCTCATTATTGGTGTCTTTTGGTGAATTCATCCGTGACAAGCCTCATTATCTGGTGTCTTTTAGTGAATTCATCCGTGACAGCCTCATTATCTGGTCTTTTGGGTAAATTCATCCATGACAGCCTCATTATCTGGTGTCTTTTGGTGAATTCATCCGTGACAGCCTCATTATCTGGTGTCTTTTGGTGAATTCATCCGTGACAGCCTCATTATCTGGTCAGGAAATTGATCTCTATGGTCACTTACTTAAAAAAATATAAAGGGGTGGCATTAGTTAGCAATCGGGTAGAATTCTAATCACACTTGGATATCTGAAGTGGAAACTCAAATTGTTAAGTCTAACTTTGATGATCCATGATATAAATAAATAGCTTTAACAATAATAAAAGTACAGTTAGTACGATTAATCATCCAACACCTCAAATCACACTATAATGATTTTACATATTTTAATAAGAGTAAAGAGCTCCATTTCTGGCATGGCCCAAAAATTCACAATCGGAGAAATACGGACTTCAAAATTTAAATATATGAATTAAGTGCTGGGTGACTGTGTGATTCGTACTTTTGTATTTAAGCTAGTTTGTGATTTGCAACCTTATACAACCAGTTGGCTCATAAAGTGAAGGATAATTAGCCTTCCATCTCAAAAAATTTAAACCGTTATTTACACAATTAAATTAATAGAACTATTTGGTTATTACCATTTTGTAAAGTTGTACGAAGCTTCCAGATGTTTACTTAAGACAGCCGCAATATAATTAGTGTCTTCAAAATACTTCCAAGAAAGAAAAAAAACTTCGGATTATTATGAATAAATTTGAAATATATCACTGCTTATTTAAATATTTAACATTTATTCTTTTTATAACAGGTAATAGACACAGCTCGTTATTAGATGACATTTATAACGAAAGCATAAATACATTTGGATATGTCAGCACAAAATAATATAGAATCATATTGTGATTGGTATTTTTCTCTAATCATTATCCACGCACCTCATTGTGCGGTGGCATATAAGGGGACGCAAGCTAAGGCCATCTTTTTATTTTGGAGTTTTTAATCTTAGAATTTTTCTGCCAAATTAAAATAAAATATTTCTCCATTAGAAATATAAGAGTTTAATTTTATTCAGACGGTGGTATCAACAGTTCTTGAATATATTTCGTGAGGATAGTGGCATTAAATTTCAAGCATTTTAAATTAAGAGAAAAATTTATCATTAAATTCTAGGACACGACTTGGCAGATATTTTAGAAATATTGAGATCACCAAGTGAAGAAATTATACTAAATATTTTTACTGTAAAATCATTTGATTTATTTTGACCAACAAAATGTTTTGCTATAAAAACTGCAAAAAAAGTTACACCCCCCCTTAATGGAGAATATAAAAAATAAAATAGTGTTTAGTGACAACATCTAAAACCTTTTCTTCAACTTCTATTTTGACTTTCCTCCTATGTTTAAAGATTCGCTTCTCATTAAAAAAAAAAAACTTCTCACACTCATATTATTTTGTAACATTGAACATACTATATTCCCATGCCAATATAGGGAGGCTTGTGCTATTCTTCCACGGACCCCTTACCCCTTACTGACGCAACACCCAAAGCGGTTATACCTGGCGGTACCGCGAGTTTGCACTTTATTTCCAGGCTGAAACCGTTTCGCTCCGTTGTAACCAATGTTAAACACGCCAGCGCTCTTCTCTCCTGGGGGACAAGTCGGAACTACGTCGAAACATTAGCGGTGAATACCAGGCCAAACATATATCTCTTTCTATCACTCAAAAACTTCCATCCAGCACGAAATATTCTACCTCTCTCTCTCTCTCTCTTTTTAGCCATGAGAATTAAACAAGCGAGGATATCCAGGAAAATTTGTTAGCTGGTTTAAATACATATGTTACTAAGTCCGAGGCATATTAGTCCTCACTGCGATTTTGGAAAGTGGAGTAACGGATCTGATATTAAATAGTAATGTTGAACCGATTATTAAAATAAGCATGGTAGCAACTTTCATCGTTGGGAATATGGTCTAAGATTAAGTTCATTTAATTTTGTTTGCTGGTGAGGAGTGTTCAAGGTGTACTGAGTATTTCCATTAATAGCTTTCCACTCTCCTTCCACTTAATTGGGGGTACACTTATTTTGAAATATACCTTTCTAGTCCCCAGAACATTAGAATAAATATTTACATATACGTGATTAAATAAATTTAAAAAATGTTATCAAATGAATTAAAGTATGATCGATTGACTGGAAGGTGACCTGGGGTCTAGGGGTAAGGAGTCAGACTTCTGTGCTGGGGGTCCGGGGTTCAATCCTTGGTCCCAGCACGTATTTATGTGATTTCCAAACCCTTCCTTCACCTCTGACAAGACGTGTATTATTAATCACAACTTGTAAAGGTGTGGAATGCCAGGCGTCCACCGTGGTTCAGATCTCATGTTAAACTTTAGGTCCTCCATTTTATCTCACAATCACCCTACCATTACACATTAGTGTAAGTGCGTATAACCCGAACGGTTAGTAAGACGCGGTGTATAATAATATAATAATAATAATAATAATATAATAATTGGCTGAAATTAAAGTTCAATATCTCATCGCCACAAGGCACTATTAAATTAGTATTACTGATTTGGAAAGAGTAAGCAATTTATTCTATTAATCTCTTTTTCAAGGTCACCTACAGTAGTCCCATGGATTCTTTAGTGCTGACTGACCGCTAACAGCTGACTTCTGACAGTCAACATTTAGGTATACACCTAAATTTTGAATGTCAGAAGTGACAGCTGCTAAAACACATGTTTTTTGCAGATTATATAGTTCGGCGTAGGGATACATAATTTGGTCTGGTAGCTTTTCAAAGGCGTCAGCTGTCAGCTGTTTGCTGTCAGTCAGCACCAAAGAAGCCATGGGGCTACTGTAGTTATTGGCAGGGGAAATAAAGAGAAAATGCCGCCAAAAAGTTTTGATACTGTCCAATTTCCCTAGGAAGATTTTTTTAGAAATAGTACAAATTGTTTTGTGGAAGACATTGTTAACATACAATATTAATAAGTGTTATTTTTTATGTATTGACGATATTCTATAAAAGGTGAGATCTTCAAATTTAATGATTTGTCTTACGGGAACGTGAAAGTAGATCTAGTGACTTTTTTAAATCTTTTATTAAGGATATTCCTTTGAAAATAGGTCTGTACATAGGTGTGACTGAAGGTATCATCTTCATTGAACCTATACTTCAAGGTAATCTTCCTATTGGTAGTGGAGAATTTTAGTGACCTTATAAATAAACGTTTATCTTGATGGTAAAAAAATAGCGTTCCTAGTGGAGATTTATTGATTTTTAATTTAAAAATAGTTTTTCTTTATGGTTTGGTGACTTCTTGGTGTGGATAAACTCGATAATGATACTCTATATTTTATACTACACACTACACCTGGATGAAGTCAACCATTGGATACTCCCCCCCCCCCCCCCCCACCAGACTCGTTTTAATTGGCAATCAACTAACGTAAATAAAAACTGTATATCATTAAATATATAAATAATATATAATATATAAATGAATATATTAAATATATATATGCATATGTCTTTAACATGTATATTTTTTAACTTCTTATCTTAAAATAGGATATCATATTTTACTGGTGGATCATGATCAAATCACATTGTGATGTTACAAGTTATAGCAACTATAGAAACACTGGTATTTAATTTATTTTCAAATTATTAAATCTTACTCTCTTTACAAAAATCAAAAATTTTTTCTAAAACCTTTTATAACTTGTGAATTCATGGGTTTCATGAATATTTATGCGTTCTGATTTTTTTAAACCTATTTGGCCTATCGGGATATTCACACTATTGGGGTGGGTATGAGTAAGCTAGAATTAAGGGGAAAGGTACCTGATCTTTCATGGATAGAGATTTGAAATCCATTTTCGCGGAGAAATACTGTCATAACAATTGACCAGAAATCAACCCCAGGTCTTTCTATCATTGAAGAATCCGGTCTATTGCAAGAGTGACGCTTTAAATCATGCGATTACCAAAGTGGGTATGAGTAAGGTTAAACTCAGAGTAAATATATCAGTGCTTGCGTGGAAAGAGTGTGGGAAACCATTTAGTAAAAGAGAGAACAAATACGAATAATTGGTAGAAGACCAAACCCTTAATGTCCTGTCATCATCAAACCTTAAAGAACGAGCCTTAATCTGCGTGCCCATCTTGAAGGTACAATTCGTGAATGTATCTATATTAAAAACTCATGATACAATATCCAAACATCACATGTGTGTTCACCATTTAATGGAAATAAATGGAAGCAAGCAAAACTAATGCTGAAAATTAATTTCCCACTAAAGACTATGTCTCAAAATAAACGTCTTCCTGACTAAACAAGAACAATATTTTGTCTGGTACTAAGGAGCACTTTCTATAATTACGATATGGCACACATAAAATTATCTCAGCTCAGGTAAACAATATGATTGGATAACTTTCCTGACAAACGAATATCATTCAGTTTAAATACGCTTAATACAGGCTTCAAATTTACTGGAGCTAGTTATTAATGGGTTTAAGGAAGTAAGAATTGGACGACAAATAGGCTAACCTTGAAGTCATCTAAAAAAGTTTTTAAATACTTATTTTAGTTTACCTGTGTAACAGGAAAAATTACTTATAAGACACTCACATCGGTGAAATTGGGTCTAAACCAGGGATCTTCAACCTTTTTATGTTCTTGATCTAAGTGTTACACTCAGTTTGTATTTATTGTAGAGAAGAAGAGGTCAGGGTTCTAATCATTGACAAATGTAAAAGAGTTTTTTTTTCATAACTGGTCCAAATCTTCTTTTATACACATTCTTCTATTCATTTATCAGTTTTACCATTATAATCCCTGACCAATTAGATTAATTAATATACATGAGTATACTCCTAACGGGTACTGAGACGGTACGAAAATAATAGTACTCTATATTAATATCTAAATTATACATTTATTTATGAAAATTGAAAAATGACACTTGGACACGAGAATCGAGCCCGGGACCTTTATTTATACTTTTTAGTGATTATTATTCCATCTAGATATCATATTCATATTCAATTTTCAGAATATAATATTTATATGGAGTAATCCTCAATAAAAAGCATAGATATTAGCTTTGGCTATTTGATTCTTATATTGTATTTGTTTGTAATTAAGGCTTCATAGTCTACGCCCACTTTACTAATTATTCATATTCCAATCTCGTACTTCCATTACATATTGTTATCAACACAAACTTATATATTCTTTAAACTTAAAAACGACACCTGAATGGAGGAATTTAATAGATACCTTTTGTTTAGTAAGACAATGTTTTTACTACTGAGATATCTCAGTCACGTCTTCAGGGTCATTCTTAGTTCATGTTTTAAGGCAAAGTCTTTGATGGATGTGGGAAAATTGTTAGTTGCATATGATCGATCAATTAAGATCACCAGGTATCTGATAATGCAGCCACCATCGACTCGGTAGTTGGCTTTTTGCTGCCAATAGTACAATATTAATTGTATCAATGCACAAATCATGACGAACATTATTAATTAAAAAATAATAAATTCAAATGCTTCACATTTAGTGGTTAAAAAGCGTGATATACCATCATTTGTAAATAACTGAATTATATAAATTAATTCAAAAGAAAACGCAGATATTTACTTAGATACTTATGGATTTGTAAAAAAATAATATTTTATATTATACCATAGAACATTATTTGTAATAAAAGTTGTGAGAAAAGTTCAAAATTGTTAAAATTAAAAGCTAAATTAATATTAAGAAATCATAATAATACTAAGACAAAATATTAAAAAATAAAATACAAAAGTTAAAAATTAATCAAATCATTAGTAGAATTTTACAGTAATAAATGTTTGAATTACCATATAGTTTTAGATAAGAACATAAAATTTTTTTTTAATGTGTTAAATATCTGTGTGAGGGGATTACAAGCTAATTTAGATTAATGAAAAGAGTTTTTTATAAATAAATGTTGTGTTCTTCGATCGTGGCTTTAAAAATCCATGATGTAAAGAATAAATATATTCCAGTTTGCAGCTCAAATCAAAGTCACGAGCCCACCTTCTGGAACCTCCAGTGGTCTGTAATGTTCCCTGTCAGACCGACCAAACATACAAACAACTGGTAGTGAGAGGTTGGGGGGAGGGGGGGGGAATGAAGGCGATGAGGGATGGGGGGGGGGGGTTTGTGGTCCCTACGTTAGAAACCGGTGGCGGTTTTGTTTGTTGTCTGTGTAATCACACTGTCATAGGAGCCCTGTCTCCACCCTATTCCACCCCTTTTCCAACCCCGCTGACGAGTTTGATTACAATATACGTATTTCAGCCTCTTGTTTCGAACAATATCCCCTAACGAGTTCTCAACATTTGTATATATGTGTGTGTGTATGTGTTTTTTTTTATTTAATTTTTGTTGAAATATTTATAGCTGACATATAAAACAAATCCTCTTTATAAGTACACAACATATAAACCAGCTTATCTCAGCACAGAAGTCATCCTAAATTTTACATACTTAACCCTAACGTTGACACATACCTTACTAGTTGCGTCATTTGACACAAGCCACGAGTGAGGCAGTTGTGAGATACTCTCGTCTTTGGTCCTAAAAATTATCAAGGATGAACGCAATATATTATCCCAGATTATCTTTAAAACATACGATCTCACACTCACACAGCATCCACAGATGTCATACTTTTCAACAAAAGATAATGTAGTGAAGGAACATTCAATTAGCCATGGAAACCGGTAGATACATATAGATAAAGTTAATTAAAATGATTGTATTTAAAATAATGTTTAAATAGACAATGTTTAATGGCATTGCTTTTGTTCCACCATTGTGCCAGGCTGTGTGCATTCACTGTGCAGTGAATAGTTTTAATGCATGTAGTTAAAGGGTAATTACACACGATAGTAATATTGCACGTCTGGGCTACATCAATCGTAGCCCAGTAGTGGAAATATTAGCCAGTACTAATGTACCGTTGTCCAGGGGACGCCCGGATGTACTAATCGTACATCCTTTCCATGGAGGCTCTTTCAATGTCCTGATGAGATGAGGTGATGGTGATAGTGAGTATTAGGGTGATAGTATGATGGTGATAGTGAGTATGAGGTTATATGACCAGTGTAAAAACTCACAACTTAAGTTTACTCAACCAAACCCTGCTGGCCATTGGGGTAATTCTTCTTTTGGGGAAATACCCATGGTACCAGCCAGGAATCGAACCCGGGATCCCTAGGTTTGTAGCCCAGGTGCACTGTCCACGAACTACATCAAGGTGCCGATTATGACACACGATAAATCACAATGACACGAAAAAAATCGTTTCATCATGTTTCGAATTTTTTTTATGTCATCCTGTGTGCGTCTGGCCTTAGGGCTGAGGAAGGTTGATTTTAGAGGAAGTGTAATCATATTTTCATGGAAGGAGAATGTAGAACCGATTAGGAAATGCAACCTTAATACAGCTGGCCTGGTTTCCTAAGCCCGATATCACCGTCATTGGCAGTCCAGTTTATTGCATGAGTAACGCCGTAGACCATTTAGTCTCTAAAGTAGGGGTTCGTCAATTATGTGTCGAATACACCAATAATAATAACAATAGTTTCATTTCCTTTATTATAGTGCCAGCCAACAGTCGTGAGATCTATGACAGGCCAGAACTGAAAAGTACACAAGTACCATACAATCAAGAATAATAACAAAATAAAATAAACAACAATAGATAAATAATGATACAATATACTGGTGAATAATTACAAAACATAGAACATAACTATTAATGACAGACTATAAAAATAATAAAAATACAATTTGAGAGTACAGTAAAAGCATAAGTATTTCAAAAGCAGTAACTAATAATAATAATAGTAGTAATAATAATATTAAATTACTAATCAGTTAAAATATCTATAAAGTCAACACTGGCAATGAAACTAATTCAATTTTAACACATTTTTTTGGATGAGTAGTTTACAAACGTAAGACTAGGAAAGATTGAATCTATCTCTCTAAGCTTTTTACCATGGTTTAAATTCGGTGAAGTAATTTACATATTACTTACCCTAGTTCGTCGGCGTGAAATAAATATTGTGTGGAAAGAGAGATAGTAAAAAAAAAAAGAAATCTTGACAGCTACACTAAGCTACACTACCAACCCCGCATACATTAAAGTGTTTAAATAGAGATGGTCTAATGGATTATGTGTTCCCATCCGTAGTGGTAAGGGGATATAGTGGGGGGGGTGTAAATGAGTATCGATTGTTCTACATCGACACAATTTACAATTTAGTTTCCCCCTGGTGGTAAATTTGGCTCATAGGCGGAAATATTTTGAAAACAGCAATTTTCTTTCATTTCCTTTGTTTGATTATTTTTTAAAGTTTTAATCAATACGGTTAAAATACAGCTTTGAGTTTTACTTCCTCTTGACCCCTGGGAAAGGAGAAGGTAATGTAATGGTAAAAAAAAAATCAAATTTAATTTTGATAAATGTCGTAGTTTTCGCGATGCCGTCTGCCTGTCTGCCTGCATATCTGTATCTTGGCCTAGAGCTGAAAGTATTTTACCAACTGGGCTAAAACTTTGTATCTAAGATTTTCATAGGTACCCCCCACCCCCCCAAGTGTTTTGGAAATTAAATAAAATTAAAGTTATTTATTTAACAGTAAAAATAGAAATAATCGATTAACTCATAAACAGTTTTAATGGTTTTGATAAAACTTTGTACTAAGGTTCCCAGGTTTGATTCTCGGCTGGTACTTTTGGTATATTTCCTGACAATGGAATTACTCCAATGGTCACCAAGGTTTGGTTAATTGTCTAGTTCCACACGCTCATGCTCACTATCACTATCATCATCACCATCATCTCATCAGGACATGGAAGGAGCCTCCACGAAAGGATGTACGATTAGAACATTCGGGCGACGGTACATTTGTAGTGGCTCATTTTTCCCCTACTGGGCTACGATTGCTATAGCCCAGACGCGCAATATTAATATGTATTAATTAATAAATGTATTAATGTTTATAATAACTTTTTATGTATTGAGATTGAAATCCTTCTTTATTAAACACACAAAACACAGTAAAGGCTCACTGCGAGCCTTGAGCTGGCTTTGAAACACATGTTGTTTTAAAAAAATCAAGTTCAAGGACGTTAAGATACAGTTTTAAATTGAGACCTGGATTAACTCACTACGGTACTTATTTTGTATAAAGGTATAAGAAGAGAAAACCATCCAAGAAGCTTCGTATTTCTAATTGGCAACAGAAACTTAAATCATCTTGTTGATACGCCGTTCATATTCTCTGCTGATATTTTCTCAGAATGTTAACCTGAAACTGACTTCCGAGGAAAGGAACAAGGGTGGATTAACATCTTACAAGAATCAACTTAATACACTAGGCTCTTACACAACGAGATTTTACCAAGAAGACGGTTATTATATTTGAATACATTAATTTGGTAGCTTTATTTGTTTACTGTGTAAAATTATCTTCAAGCCTTGACGAATCTAGTTTAACATATTTATATTTGCTTGGAAATATCTCAAAGAAAATCCAGCATTACACGTTAGTATTTTATCTATAGCTTAACGGATTTTTTTTTAGCACCACGTCTTACTATCCGTTCAGGTTATAAGCTCATTTACTAGTTACTATAATCGTTTAACTGATTATAAAGGTAATATTTAGAAGAAGTGTACATACAATTTAGTGGTGGAAGAGTGGAAAAACATTTTGTAAAAACTACCCTCAGTACACCCGACTGAGATTTTAATCTCGATCTCACCATCATCGGCAATCCAGTCCAACATGAAAATAGCGCGTTAAGCTATACGGCCACCGAGTGGGTTTTTGTAATAATATTCTTTTAGTAATATTTCAGAGAATAATGGTTATCGACTTTAATATTTTCTCTATAGCCCAATGGAGATTAAGCTGACATTTAATCTAATGTTTAGTTATAAATCTTTCTACATAAAGTTGAAGCTGCTATTTTAACTAATTTTCCGTAATGATTTAAGGTACAATTTATCCTCACATATCCTCTTTTACCCGAACTAGCCCTACATTGCACTTATCTTATTATTCTTACGGTAAGTCTACGTACCCAAGGAAACATAGATAAGGTAAGTATTTTAGACACCTGCATCTTTGGCAGAATCGTCTAAGGCGTCATTTTCGTGCTTATGACGGGTAGTTCCAGGTCTGATCTACTGAGGTTGGTTTTCTTAATTGTTCCCCACTCTCTTTCCAAGCAAATGCGGTTAGCTTACATCTAAAGTGATTATTTTTTTCATCCCCACCTGATTAGATTAATTTGGGGTGAGAGATAAAGAAAGAAAAATAGAACGTAGTAAAACTCTATGGATTTTTTAAGCTTTACAATTTTGTATTTATATTATACTAGCAGTTCCGCACGGCACTGCCCGTGACCCATTGTGGTATAAGAATTATAGAAGCTCTATCTCTCCCCCCCCCCCCCCACGCTGCCCATGACCCACTGTGGTATCAAAATTAGATAAGCCCCCCACCCATGGTGCCCGATTTCAAAAGAAAATGTTAGCTCTGAAACGTTATTCTAAACCAGATTAAGAATATTTTCTTCAAAAATTTGTTAAAAGTAGCCTAATTATAAAGCTAATTAAAAATTTCAAAAATCCGGCCTTGAGATGCATTTGGACCCCCTTCTGTCCACCTATGTTTAAAATTTCAGATCTTTGCGTGCGGTAGGTTTGGCTGGACATCACACCCAAACTAACAAACACTTCCTTTTATTATTATAGATGAAGGATAGGTGAAATATTGTGTTTCTAAAAATGCTCTATCAAATCCTTATCAAAAATGAAGCAATAAGCAAACCAAATTTTCAAAAATCATTGTAAATACTTGGATCATTCCGGTCATATAGATACTAATAGTTTTTAATCATGTCACATGTCTCTGAAAAATTTACAAAATAATCTCAATGTATTTTTTATTGAATTAATTTGGTATATTTAATTATTTTGTGCCGATATTACGTTATCGGACGCCCAGTGTTCCCGTAAACCTCCGCAAGAGCACCTGGCCGGCTCGCGGAGGGTTTTCTCTCGCGGGAAGAAGTATTTCGCGTGGTTGGTGAAGAGAGTATAAAGAACCAGTGTGGTTTCGTGAAGTAAAGAGGGGGGGACCAACGCCCCTCATGAATTGGTAGGAAGGTTCGAAAAAAAAGGTTGTACAACAAAAATGTAATCGTAGTCAGCAACTGTGTAATATTATGAAATAAATTAATGCCTTACAACATTTAGTTTGTAATTATTAGATTAGAACTTTGTGCAAGTTTAAGAGGAACACCAGGTGTATTTAAGCTAGCATTAATTTTACTTAAGATAGGAGTGTAGTAGATGTGAGAAAATATTTGTATTTTTGCAGTTTTTATATCAAAACTTTTTTTGGTCAAAATACATCAAATATTTCTCTAGTACAAAGATAGTCTAATTTTGTTTTCATAAGATGACCTCAACAGTTCTTGAATATCTGTCAAGGGTGTTCTAGAATTGTGTGACAACATTTCCTCTTCATTTAGAATGTTTAGCATCTAATGTCACAATTCTCATGATAGATGCTCAACAATTGTTGATATCAACATGTGAATCAAATTAAGCTCTTTAGTTTCTACATGAGCTATATTTGTTTTATTTAGACAATAAGGGTTTTTCTATAAAAACTGCAAAAACATTGCGCTTTACTCGCCATCTTTATACTCCCCTTTAACGCCAAATGTAGTCTACAATACAAAAAGAAATTTTGTTTTGAATAACTCTGATGATATTTGATTTATATAAAAACAGTCTTGTACACCATACTACTGCGCCTATCATAAACTTAGCCAATAATTGTAATATAAGGTTTAGTTGATAAAACCATGAAAAATATATTATTTAATTAGTTTGTTGATGTGCTAGTTTTACTTTGATATTTTTATACATATACCATTTACATAAAGTTACTTTATTAAATTAATAGAGACTTGATTCGATGTTTGAATGGTCTTATCAAGGCTCACTCTTACATTAAATTGTACTGTGATGATAGGGATTCGAAGACCATTAGGTTATCTGAGGTGGTTTTTCATAGTTGGTTTTTCTCTCTTCATCCGCGTAGATACGTATACAATTCCTCTAAATCTAAAATTCTCGTCCCTAACACATTAGCGTAATTATTACTTATGTGTCCAACCTGAACGTGTAGTAACAAAATAGAATATAGATAATTAAATCAACATTTAATATGAACGTACTTTGATTAAAGCCATAAAAAATATATATAAACTTAAGTGTTCAACAATGAGGTGGTCCATTGGCTGAATAATTTTATAATAATGGAAATTAATAAAATAAAAAAGTAAAAAGAGATTAATAACTTTAAATTTAACTAAGAAAACATACCTAGGGAAAGAGGAAAATTCTGGGAAAAAATACAATGCTAAGAAGATGTCACCTTTATGTATTAGATTCTGACCATAATATTCCTCTTTCCTTGGTGCAACCAATGGGGTGTTTCAGGGTGAACCCCCCCCCCGGGACCCACTACTCACCTACTCGTCCCTAAAGCTGTTGAAATCATACATGAGGAGCTATAATTTTATAAATCAAATTTCCTTATTAAATTTATTGAAACCTGCATGTTTGTATATTCTAGCAGTATGCATGTATACAAATGTGTTCATAAAAACTTAATAGTAATAATAATTACATAATTATGATCTTGTTTTATGAATTTTAAATTAGTTTAGATATTATTGTATTTCTTTTGATGCATTTGCATTTTGCTATACTTAAATTTTCAAATTTTCCCGTGGGAAAATCCAATGGACCCCACTTATTTGGTCAGTGAAAACTAACCCCCCCACCCCCCACCACACCACCCACAAACAAATCCTGTGATTGAATTTATAATTATTAGTTTATTTTTCAATTTTATTTATTTTTATCAATTTCCATTATTATAAAATATAAATTTTAGGAAATTACCATAAATATTATTTACCCTTCCAATTTAGAATTAAAGTCCGTAATCAATTTTTTTTTTGTCTGAAGTGAAATATGTGTTTTTGACGTATTTAAATCACAATCTGAAATCTAATCAATTCTCTTGGCGATGGCATTATAATTCGCAGAATCCATCTATTTCTCAGTGGTTTCCTTTTCTTTGGATGTCCGTCATTAGTGACGCTCCAAATGGCGTAGTGAGATGGATAAAATATTAGAATATTGGAAATCTCCTGCTTTCTAGAAGTGGTGACAATAAATTGGATTTTTTTAAATACATTGATAAATACTAACCCATTTAATTGCTATTCATTCAATCTACACCCAATATACCGCTAAGGGAACTGTAGGTCCTATGGATAAAATATTAATTTTATCCATATTTTTTGTGTGCTAATTGTTGCCAAATCTCATTTATCTTATATTCAAGGGAGGATTGACCACACTAAAACAAGAAAATTACAACGTTGTTTCCAAATGCTAACCTTACATTTAACTCAGAGACTAAATAAATTTGGGTGGCAAAAAGTGTATGGATAAAAACTTTTCTTTCTTATGATATAATGTTAGAATTTAAAAGTAAAGATTTGATATAGTCTATAAATTAATTTAATATTGTATTTTAGTCTTACCAAAGAGATCATTCAAAATGTAGGGCAGCGGTTCACAACTTATTTTCACTTGCGTACCCCATGGAAGCTCATTTCCATTAATTTTACCCTTAATATTAGCAAAATGTTTAGTGTTATAGTATTATATTACATTAATTTAATTAATTGATTTATTAATAATTATAAAAACTGTTTTATGTTCCAAATTGAAATAATTTTTTCATGGTCAAATATAAAAGAAAACACGCACCCCCCTTCACTATCGCGTTGAGTTAATTTTGCAAATTTTAACTGATATTTTGTCTCACACTTCTGGCCTGTGTGCGGATTTCTCCACCATTATTCAAATATTTTTGCGAACCCCTAAATGTCCTGGCACGTACCCCTGAGGGTACGCTTACCCCACGTTGGGAACTACTGATTGTAGGGCAAACCACCCTCTTCTAATGTGCTCCAATAAAGTTATACCCCCTTTCAGGATGAAACATAATTTTATATTTATTCTCCAACACTAATTAATTTGTACCAATTACCTTGATTTTTTATCGTCTACATTTTAAACACGTTAAAAATTATGTAAACTTTATTTAAAATTGTATGTTTATCTATTAGAATGAAATGTGACTGTCCTCTTGGTCTAGCGGCAAGTGTCCCTGGCTACTGAAATAGAGGTTCCAGGTTCGATTCCTGAAGGTATAATAGGTATTTTTCCATGAAGGAAAACTGTTGCTCTGTCCACCACGGTCGGGTTAAACAGTCTAAAGCTAGATTTAAGATTTCCACTGGCTTCACGCATTCATAATCACCATCACCATCATCTCATTGTGGGTACGACGTGTAGACAACCTCCAAGGTGTATGATGGGGGGTGACCTGGTGGTCTAGGGGTAGGGTATCAAACCTCTGTGCTGGGAGTCCAGGGTTCAATCCTCGGCCCCGGCACAGATTTATCTGATTATCAAACCATTCCTTCACTTCTGACAAGACGTGTATTAATCACAACTTGTGAATGTGTGGAATACCAGGCCTCCACCGTAGTTCGGATCCTACGTTAAACTGTAGGTCCTCCATTTCATCTCAAAGTCACCCTACCATTACACATTAGCGTAAGTGCGTATAAACCGAACGGGTAGTAAGATGTGGTGATAATAACAATGTATGATGGGCAACATTCAGTTTTCACAGAGTGGCTAAAAGCCAACATTCACAGGGGACAGAACTAGATAATGCGTTTCACACGGTCAAATATTCCTTACGCTAAGGAAAAAAATATTATTTTTTAAATGTGAATAACGAGTACAGTATCTGCTGATTCAGTATCCGCGGTTTCAGTTAGCAGCAGTTTATCACTGACCAATTTTATTTATTTGTATTTAAAGAAATTTTGTTTTATAAGTTTCAAACCACGCGCCAAGCGAAAACCGGCCATACTATCAGCATCAAAAACGCGCCTACTATGGACATTGTGCTTTAATATCATCATCATCATTATAATCAGCATCAGCATCAGTGATCGTCGCAATAAGATTTAGCACCACATCTTACTACCCGTTTGTGTTGAGCCCGACTGCTGAGGACGGGAATATCGAGGTTCGAATCTCGGTCGGGTGAACTGGGGTAGTTTTTCCGAAATGAATTTCCACTCTCCCTCCACGCAAATGTGGGTTCACTTCCTCTAAATTCAACCTTCCCAATTCCTAATACATTAGCGTAATTAGTACTTAAGCGTATAGCTCAAACGGGTAGTAAGACGCGGTGCTAAATAATAATAATAATAATAATAATTATTATTATTATTATATTGGATTCACGCCCAACTGTTTTGGGACGAGAGCACGTATTATCTTCCTCTTACCTTGGATCTAGGTTATCAATCTAGGGAAACTTCTAGGCATGATGACCATAGATATAAACTTGCTGGAATATAATCCAATCTAATTACTCGTATTAAAGTAAGGCGTGTCGATTGGACAGTGAATCACCTCGGGACATCTTGTTTGATGTAAATTGACGGTGTGTGTGTGTGTGTCTGTGTGTAAAGTTTAATTGGTTGGTCTGAGGCGTAAGGGTGAGGGGTTTAGAACAACTTTACAATTCCCCTACGTTGTATCTTCCTCCCTCTTACCCCTTTGCAGTAGCTAATGGAGGTGAACTTACACTTTAGGTGTAGACCAGGGTTCAAGGAAGCCTGTGAATTGATTTAAAGTGAGTGGAATATATGGTTTATCTAATATGAAGAGCTTCAAGGATGACGAACGTTACCTAATAGGACATCAAAACCCTTCAGAATAACTAACTATAATTCCGCCTCAATGGCGTAGTTAGCTAACGCGCTAGTTTCATGTTGAGCTAGACTAACGAGGACGGGGAGATCAAGGTTTGAATCTCGGTCGGGTGAACTGGGGGTGGTTTTCCCTAAATGGGGGTCCACTCTCCCTCCACGCAAATGTGTATTCACTTCCTCTATATTCAACCTTACCAATTCCTAACCCATTAGTTTAATTATTGCTTAGGCGTATAGCCCAAACGGGTAGTAAGACGCGATGCTAATTATATATAATAACTAATTATAGTGTGATTTTGGTAGGAAGAACAGTAGAAGCTAGTTACTAAACTTACAAAAAATTTTAATATTTTCACACATCGAGTCTGCAGCCATTACTTTTCATTGATAATATCAATACCTATAGAATAACACAAATAACAAAGTAGACTATTATTATTATTAATCTCAAATAAATATGTTTGAATTTTCTATAATGTTCTTCTAACCAAAATCGGTCTATACTCATTTTCTGTTGCATTATAGATTTAATTCCACGATATATTTAAGTTATCTTTTAAATTTATGGTAACTTAGGTGTCATTTACTGCGTCATTCTAACTTTTATTTTTAGCACCGCACTCGTTCGGGTTATACGTCTATGTACTAATTACGATCATGGTTTTAGGGATCATAAAAGATATATTTAGGGAAATGTACCCACATTTGCGTGGAGGAGTGGAGAGAGAGTGGAAAATCATTCTGGAAAAACCACCCTCACTATACTTTACCGAGATTCGACCCTCGATCTGCCCGTCATCAGCAGTCTAGTCTACTGCAAGAGTATTTCTTTAGACCATGTGGCCACCGAACCGGGCTGTCACTCTTATGATAGACTGAATTACTTGTGATTGGGATATCGAGTTTTGACACCACTTGCGTGTATGTGAATGTTTATTTCCTAAATACTTTATCATTCTGCCTCAATGCAAATGCGGGTATAGTTTATCTAATATATCTTATTACCCTTTGTTCCATTATCGTAAATTAATGTACGCGTATATCCTCATTTGACAATAAGGAAGGATGATAAAATCTACGATTTATATAAAATCTACGATTTATATAAAAAAACATTCAATGGTTCTTATCTATTAACTAATTTGATAAGTCAATGCCAACCAAAGGACTTTATATTAGCCCTCTGATCCACTACTTTATTAAAATGTAGGGGCCATTAATATTAATACCCCATTTTATATTTTAAATATGCATAGTATTTTTTTCATCTTCTTTGGTTTCCTCGATGAATACAATTTTTTTTAATGAAAATAATTTGACGGTTTGTTTCAATACGTTGTTAATAGGTTACACTTGTTATTAAAGTTAAAAAACCAGTTTTAGCAATTTATTTAATATTTTATCCCCCTTTAAAACTAAAATGTCCTCTTATTCTTTTTATATCTTTCTTGCTTTTATCTTCCATTTCCAATTCCTGTGCCGATTCGGTTTCTTTTATTTGTTATGTCAAGGAAAGTTAGATGGTTTGTTTTAGTTTTTTTTTTGTGTGGAATGTGGATTTCCCTCATGTTGTATACCAAGAAATGTTAAGGGTGGGGGGTAATGGGGTAAGGGTAGGAGTTATTGGATATGCTTAAGCATCTCCTAGTGAAGTCTGCAGAAAGAGGCCTCATCTGTCGTAAGAGAAACAAAAAAATGTTATTTGTTGCTCTTTTTTTATTCTTCTAGATATCGTTCAAGGAAACTTATTCAAACAAACGAATATATATATATATATATATATATATATATATAATATATAATATATATATAAACGACTTTTACCCAGTTGATTTCTTGTTTTACTAGGTTTTTAAAACGATCCAGAAATACAATTTTGGCGATACATCGATTCTTCAAAAGAATCTCCTATCTTCGTTGATAATAAGAATAAAAAAATAAGAATAAAAAAATAAGAAAAAGAAAATTGACAGTTTAAAATTGGAATGTAGGTAATCAAGTTAAGTATCCACATTACTTTACTAGGCCTATATTATAATTACTTTTACTACAAATTAAGTTTGTACACTAGTTTCACATAATTTTATATCAAATATATTCACCTTAGAGTGTTTACATAGTAAATAGTAGACTAAATAATATTGATATTTAATCACACATATAATTAAATGTAAAATATAATATATTTTTAATCACCCTATAAATTAATTTAAATATAAAAATGATTGATTAAATATAGAAGTTATTATAGTTGCTAGGTATGGTTAAAGCTGCTTCTAAATATTTTATTGGCAAATTTAAAAATAAATTGATAACTAGACGCGGGAATTAAACCCCGGCAAAAAAAAATCTGACTGAAGAATGACCCTGGGCATGGGACAGCTCCTGGATAGCTCAAAGGAAAGCGTGACGTAATAAGCCAAATGCCCCGAAATAAAGTTCCTTTTCTAGTTGTTATTTTTCAATATAAAGAATATAGATTATTACTATTATTATTATTATTATTATTATTATTATTATTATTATTATTATTATTATTATTAATACATGAATAACTAAGGAATAGGATATGAGCAGAATGAAAGAGGGAAATGAGATTCCTGAGAAGCAGGATTGGTGTGACACAATTTGATAGATGAAAAATGAGAGAGTAAAAGAATAATAAAGGAAGATCCAATACAGGACAAGATAGAGAAGGCACGACTAAGGTGGTGTGGAGGACATGTGAGAAGAATGGAGGAGGAAAGGATGAGCCAGGAGGATGTTGGATATGATGGTGAGGGGTAGGAGAACGAGAGGAAGACCAAGGAACAGATGGGTGAAGGGAGTAGGGAGGAGTGTGGAGGATAAAGGAGAGGACTGGAACAAGGTGGAGGAAGAGAGGTGGTGGGAGGAAAGGAGGCGGTGGAGAGGTTTATGTTCCAGAAAGACCCAGCCACTGGCGGGAAGCTGTTCATGATGAAGATGATGATGATGATGATGATGATGATGATAAAATGAATCAAATAAAATTTATTCTGGACACATCATGTCTGGGATGTACGAACTTCTATTATGATTACTGGGGTTAGGGATTATGAAGATATAAATTAGTGAAAATACACCAGAAATTTCTTGTGGGGATAGTAAGAAATCATTTAGGATCCAACATCCTTAATACAAACTGCCTAAGCTATAACCTCGACTCACTAACTAATTTGAAAATCATAACTGATTAGACTGACAGTCAATTTTCCCATCGATGCTAGTAGCTATATAATAAATTGACAATTTTTTTTCTCCAAATCTTCCAAACACTACATTTTTTAATTAAAACCTAACTTCAGACCAGTTTACGTTTAGAAGTACATCCATCCACGTGTATAAATTGTAAAAAATGGTCAAACACAAGTCAGTGGGACTTTTGTTCGACTCCGTGTGGCGATGAGTAGGGTATTTGCAATTTAGGGCCGTTTTACCAGAACTAGCTTTGTATGAAAATATAAAAATTGAGTTTTATAAATAGTCTCGTCTATTTTATTCATTTAAATCTATTCCCAAGAAATTAAGTTTAGGAAGATGTAATTGGCTGTTTTTCAATAATTATTATTTTTTAAATATTAAGTTTTTTAAAAACTAGCTTTCCTTAAGCAGGTATTCTACCAAAGCTTGCTGTGTTTAAAAATTAAGAACTCTTCTTCTGAAAACTATTAATTTTTGACAAAGCTAATTTTTTTTTAAATCACCAGTTTGATTACAGTCTCTTCCTAAAATTTATTTACTGAGTATCTAGACTTTGGAAGTGTCTTAATTGACCCATTGTAATAGGTTTAAGTTATTTTGTAAGTTGTGTAGGAAAATAATGGATTTTTATATATGAAGAAAGTTAAATGTTATAATATAAAATACATAAGCACTATACAGGCCTTCCCTATTATCTATAATCAACCTCGGTGATCTCAAGGTTAATTGCTCGCCTCCGGACCCAATGTTCTTGGGTTCAAACCTAGGCAAGGTTGACCTATTTTTCTTGAGCGATAAAAATCCGTAGCACAACTTCCTTCGGAGAGGCAGTAAAGCCGTTGGTACATGTCAATTGCGGCATATAAAGATCCGTTGAATGGTTGTGCAGATACCTTTCCCCACAAAATTGGTTTGTCCTTTCGCTCTCGCTTATAGAAATTTCCATGTTCTGATGTTATCAGTCAGTTTAGAAAGTGTACTTTAAATACAGCAAATATATAAATAGCATACCAGCTATAAATCCAAAGAGATCTCACATTTTTTTAGGGTTATAAATATTTATATAAACACACTCTTAAAATTGAAAATAATTTCAGATAAAAAATAAAAATGGAATCGAAAGACCTATGGTGTGTACTCCATTACATTTTCCGTAACGTTATCTCGTATTTCCTTGATGCCGTATTTATCTGTGATGTTGATGTATCTTTCATATCCTGTGAGGAGTACACCCTAAGAAAAATGTGCCTGACCCTCGTACCGAACTCTATAAGGTTCCAGAAGAAATCCTTTCAACAACGAACCACCCTCCTGCTCTCAAGCGTAAGGGGTGGAAATGGTGGTCTGGAATCTACGTGTGATGTCATTTGAAATGACATATGGTCCTTTGAAAGTGGGCTTGTTTTTATAGGACGTTTTTTTTATAACAATGCCGAAAACTATAGATTTACTAAAAATAAATTTACAGAGGATTTAAAATTATTCTTAGTAAATTTAGTTAATTTTGGCCTTCGATTCCTTTCCAACCAAAGTATGTATGTGAATATTAGACCTTGCTCATCTATATTTTTAACTGTACGGCGCACCCCACAGAATTTCTCTCGCTTTTTTCTTAGAATATATATTTATAACAATCTCGTAAGATTCGTGAAATTTGTATCTTTAATAATACTACAATTTTACAATGATAAGTTATTACTTTCTCTCTATCTTACAGGTAGAGAAAGTATTGTGATCGTCAAAAAAATCGAACTCGAGATTTTGATGAATTTTGACGTTTCATGACTTCCTGAATCCGAAAAAGTGGTTTTTGAATTTCCGTCTGTCTGTCTGTCTGTCTGTCTGTCTGTCTGTACCTCCAACTAGAGCCTAAACTATTTTACCGATTGAGCTGAAACTTGATATCTAGGGTTTTCATAGGGTTGCCCCGAGGGGTTTTTGGAATTGGATATCTACCCCTAAAATTAAGGGTAGTTTACTGAAGGGCAAAAAGAGAAAAAGTCGATTTTCTCAAAATCGGCTCTAACGATTTTGATTAAATTTCATTTATGAACATAAATAAATATTCCAAACAAAATGGCTACTCTCAATATTTCGGCAAAATCGTTTTAAGGGCTCCGGTCTGATGCGTAAATTAATATTTTTTTATAATTGCTCCGAAACTATTTGAGATATGAAATTACTTAGCATTACAAATATGTATATATATTTATAATACAAATATTTTATTCGAAACATATTTTTATAAAATCAATAACTTTCAATATATACGCAATTATATATATATTTTTAACTTTTTGGGCATTAAAGCTTAAGTATTGCGACCGTAAGAAAAACTAACCTGAAATGTTGATGGATTTCGACGTCTCATGACCCCCCGAACCCTAAAAAATAGTCTTTGCAATGCCGTCTGTCTGTGTGTCTATTAAAACTTAAAATTAAGGGTAGTTTACTGAAGGGCAAAAAGAGAAAAAGTCGATTTTCTCAAAATCGGCTCCAACGATTTTGATTAAATTTCATTTATAAACATTAATAAATATTCCAAACAAAATGGCTACCCTCAATATTCCGGCAAAAAAATAGCTTTAAGGGCTCCGGTCTGATGCGTAAATTAACATTTTTTAAAATAGCTCCGAAACTATTTGAGATATGAAATTACTTAGCATTACAAATATGTATATATATTTATAATACAGATATTTAACCGAAACATATTTTTATAAAATCAATAACTTTCAATATATACGCAATTATATGAATTTTTTTAACTTTTTGGACATTAAAGTTTAAGTATTGCGACCGTAAAAAAAAAACTAACCTGAAATGTTGATGGATGTCGACGTCTCATAACCCCCACAACCCTAAAAAATAGTCTTTGCAATGCCGTCTGTCTGTGTGTCTATAAAAACTTAAAATTAAGGGTAGTTTACTGAAGGACGAAAAGAGAAAAATTTGGTTTTCTCAAAATCTGCTTAAACGATTTTGATTAAAATTCGTATCTAGCCGTTGATTAAGATTATAAATAAACTGGCTATTTTCATTTTCCTATAAAAATGATTTTTATGGTACATTACAGAAGCGTTAATTTCCGTATCTCCACAACTATTGGAGAAACTAAACAACTTATCATTGCAAAATTGTAGGACTATTAGAAATAAAAAACTTTTATTTGACATATATTTTTATAAAAACAGCAGTTTCTGAGATATTTGCAAATATATTAATACAATTTTGTGAGCTTTAGTTGTAAACATATACTACTTAAGTCTTAACGCAATAATACTCCAATGCCATAGAGTAATTAAATATAAGTAAGTATCTAAAAAAAGTATGTTATTTTTCCTTAAATCTCTTAGGAGAAATGTTTGCATAGCAATGATCTATCTCCATTTTAGACTCAATAGTCAATATTTACATTTTTTATTGGTCAAAATGTATAAATGAATAATTAAATATCAATGCGATGACTTGAAGATCTGCAACACCTTTTAAAATGTTAAAATTTTAACCAGAAATCGAAATTTTAATACGAAGTGTTGACCCTTGTGGAAGACATTAAACTGTTTGAAATGCTCTTAGGTGGACAAAGATGCGCCTCTTTTCTCATTGATTCTATATCATTGTATATTATTTTATGCGTGTTCTTATGTGGAGTGGTGATGATACAATGTACATTATTCCGTTCAGAAATCTTACGAGTTTATAGAAAGAGAGAGAAAGTCTGTGCGGTGTGCCGTACCATTTATTTTGCATCTCAAATAGTTGCGAAGAAATTATGAAAATTAGAATTTTTACTCAAAGTCATTTTCATAAGAAAATGAAAATTTTCATTTTGTGAATAGTGATAAACTGTGTATATGCATTAAATTTATTCAAAGACGTAAAATAAACTTTGAGAACATCGATTTTCTATCTTTTAGCTCTTAGATTTAGGGTTAGATATCTAATTCCAAAAATCTCCTGGGTGGAACTTATGAGAACCCCAGATACCAAGTTTTAGCTCAATAGGTTAAATAGTTTTGGCTCTAGCCCGAGAGACAGACGGACAAACAAACAGATAGATGGCATCGCGAGAGAAATTTTTTATTTTATTTTGGGGTGTCATGAAACGTTACCATTTATCAAAATCGATTTTTTTTTTTTACGATCAAGATATTTTCTCTCCAAGGTGTACAAGAGAAAGTAAAAAGGTTAATTATATCTGGTTCTTATTGTTACTTCAGTCAAAATATCTATTTTTTGAAAAATCTTTCTTTGGGTTTGAGGTATAAATATCTCAAGAAAGGGCGTAGAAAACCAATTTTTCTACGTGGTAGAGGAGAGATCCACTTGAAAACTTCTTTTTCTTTCCTTAAGACAAAAAAGTTTTATGCTTATATATGGCCTCCTTTCTAAGGGAAGTTCATCAAATGAGACCCGGATATGGACCCCCAAACCCAACCACCCTCATTTTGTACTGCCTTAATATCGAGGTAATTTTCCAAGGTATTTAAAGTAGATATATTTCTTTAGTTATCAATTTAGACAAAATCCAATGAGTATTCTTTTCAAGAGTACATACATATTATTCATAAGAATATAAATAGCTCACTTAGTTTAAGGAGTCAATTTCACACCATATGTACAATTTGAAAAAAATAAAACCATATTTACGTCACTCGTCCTAGACTCAATGAATTCCCTTACAAATTTTTTTTTAAATTCGCCAAAGCCCTTGCATTAATCAAGGAACAGACAGACAAATAAAATCAAAAATGTTTTAGTCAAGACCGCATTTATCTCTCCATTTTTGGTCGGTTAAATTTAACTATAACATTATATTAAAGTGAAATAATAAAATGAATTTACCTATAATTGAATATTATTATGCTAATTTATGCGCCATGTCTTACAAACTTTTCAGGAAATACAATTTTAACTCCACTAAAGGTGTAGGTTGGAGTAGATATAATTTAAAGGCTAATTACCATTATTTACTTCGAATTAGAATAGGGAACTGTTTTGTAAGAGGAATAACCCTCAATAGACTCAACCAGGATTCAAAGTCTGACCTCCATGTTACCATTATACCAACGCAACGGTATAATCATTAGTTCGTGTTTTCCCCACTATGGGTATCATTATGGCTAATTGCATTAAGCAAGTTCGTGTATTTTAATTAATTTTATTTTTAATTTAATTTTAATTAATTATTTAAATTGAGTAAATATTAATTTGATAAATATTTAAAGGAATTAAAAAGCAAAACATGCTCTAATTGAACGTTTCTCTTAGCTAAATAATGAAATTAATGTAATTTAAAATAAATATATGTTACTCCGTGTTTAAACAATGAGGAAATGTTATTAAATGAAAAACTTAGATTTTATATTTAATTAAATAAAATGATCAACATAATAGCCACCAAAATAATTATACCAACCTTGGAACTAGAAATAACCTTAGTAATAATTTTCGAAATTACTATAAATGTTTGGTTGTAAAATGTAGAAACAAATTCTTTCTATATTTATTTTTAAAATACAACATTTTAATTGTTTAAACGAACTCAACTTTAAGGTAGCGTTCTATGGTATAGAATCCATTCTCAAGATACACTATTATCAATAATTAATATATCTCACTATTTGGTTATTATTTGTGCAAAGGGTGTAATAAAACAAGATTGTTTTTATCCAAGCCGAAAAAATTATGAAAGTTGACATATTAATAAAGTATATTTTATTTAAGTTATCTGAAAATGATTTCTAATCAGTGTGATTAATTTCATTAGTACAATCTTTTACAATCCTTAGAAAATAATTGGTATACTTTTACCACATTATTATTATCATTCTTACATACTTTATCTACGGCATTAGGAACTCGAATGTTCATTGTCGTAAACAAAAATTATGCCACTTATATCCATTTCGAGCTAGTTCTGTCTAGCTTACCTCATTACACATTATCCATATCTGGAGCTAGTTTGATTCAGTCCACCTCATTACACTCTATCCCTAACTTGAGCTAGTTCTATCCAGTACACCTCATTACACCCTATCCTTAACTTGAGCTAGTTCTATCCAGCCCACCTTATTACATCCTATCCTTAACTTGAGCTAGTTTTATCCAGTCCACCTCATTACACTCTATCTTTAACTTGAGCTAGTTCTATCCAGTACACCTCATTGTGCCCTATCCCTATCTTGAGCTAGTTCTATCCAGCCCACCTTATTACATCCTATCCCTAACTTGAGCTAGTTTTATCCAGTCCACCTCATTACACTCTATCTTTAACTTGAGCTAGTTCTATCCAGTCCACCTCATTGCACCCTATCCCTAACTTGAGCTAGTTCTATCCAGTCCACCTCATTTCACCCTATCCCTTTCAGGTCAATTCTAATATTATCCTCCAATCTGCGTCTTTGTCTTCCCAATGGTCTCTTCCTATTAGGTTTACCAGTCAGTAAAACAAACCAGACTCTAGATTCTCCTATTCGCAATGCATGTCCAGCCCACCATAACCTGCAAGACTTTATTAGCCTAACAATGTATTGTGAAGAGTACAAGATACTATAGTGACCTATTCCTTCGTTAAAAGCAAAAACGAATTTTCAGAAGATATCCTTTACAGATTGATAATATTGAAACCAAACATGGATTTAAAAATAAGTCTAAGATGCCATTCCCAGCTGATTAACTAGAAAACTAGATAGAAGATTGATTTATGACAAAAAACTCATCAAACTGCTTTTTTATGTGCTCTTCACCATACAACAGAGAAACTGTTATCAGTTTAGCCGGTATTTAATTTTTAAATTATAATTTGTCGGTTTTGTTTTATTTTTTAAAACATGTTAAAAGGTTTCATTTTCTAAAAAGTACATAGAAACCAGAAAGCTACATTGCGTTGTTACATCCCTGGTTTGAGCTGTATTATTTACCTAAGTAAGTTGTTATCCGTTGGGTAATACGTGCTCTTAAGCACCGACCATCTTACCAAATGAGCTATCCATTTAATTGTCCTTATTAGTGTCTCATTTTGCTCTAAAAGCTCTGTTAGCAGCTCTGTTAGCAGCTCTGTTAGCAGCTCTTTTAGCAGCTCTTTTAGTTTTTTAAAGTATTTAGTTCTACTGACTCAAGAAGGCTTGGTTGTTTTATAGTTAATAGGTTCACACGAATTTTTTGTACATTGATACCTTATGTGTTATCTTTATATAATATAAATAATAGTTGTACAAATAGATTGGATAATCTTGTTGATAAATAGGATATTCAAAAATAAATTTATAAATTAAAAAAATAAAGGGACTATATTGACTATTGTTAATGGTCCAAATCCATCAAATAAATGGAATTATAAGGCACACACACAAACACACATATATAAGTTAAATAGCAATATGTTTTGAACCACGTAAAAGGAATAATTATAATCATAAGTTATTTTAGGATGGAATTGGTTGGGGTGGGAATCAAAATTTGAAAAATAAACATGTCAGTAATAACTTAAGTTTCGGTAACTATTGTCTGAATATTACTATAATAAGTTTCTGGTAGGACGAGCTCTTTAGAAATTTTTTTTTGTCAATATTGATAGCAGATTTTAATATCATTGATATTATTTTATAAGTACTGATATTCTATGTCATAATTAACAACTTCAGCTCACATAGTTTGATGTATGAATACATTAAAATAAATTTATTGACATTTATAGCGGTCAAATAAGCTTTGCCCTATGCAAATTTTACTGTACTTTGGTTAACTATTTTATGTTGTAAACAATATTTGACCAAATAACCTTCCCTCCAGGGATATAAAATCGCTAAAATTTGAAGCAGCACTCGATGGAAAATATTGATAATTCAAAATTAAATATCCAACAACATTTCACCACTAGTTCATCAGGTTCTAATTTTCAAAAACTGCGAGTGCAATTTACCTGCACACTCCATGTTCGATTAAACAACACGTTTACAATTTAATACAATTACATCTCTTGTAATTAGCTAGGTGTGGGTCGATTGATTGATAGGTCATTACAAACATAACGTTACAGATTGGGCGCAAAAGATAAATAAATAACTTTGATACAGAAAAAGTCGCAATCAACGAGAGTGATGTATAACAGTGTTTCTAAAAGTTTTGGTTATGGATGACTACAAAATAGAAGTTATGTGCGTTAGTAGACCACTGGGGCTCTGTGATAAAGGAGGGGGTAGGTATGAAAATAATGCGAGAAAAACATTATTCTTAGGTAATTCAATTTCAGGAATATACATACAAGACAAAAACTAATCGGAGCATAACAGTTGGGCCACGTGAGCCCTTTGTCCCAAACGTTCCTAGCTTGGTTGGGCCACGCTTACTGACCAGGAGGGCTGTAACAGACAATAGACTTATGAGTAGATATGAATTCAACCCCACCCAATTTTTTTTGCCTTGCATTAGGATACGATAGGTTAGGTTAGGTAAGATTAGCTTAGCTTATCTTAGAATTTGGCTGTGTCTTAATATCTATCACTTGATGTTTTTCATTCAGCTTGAGATAGTATTTACAACCATCCTAAATGGATCACCACAACAGCCGGGGCTGAGCTAGTACGTACATCAGTACGACATGTTTACAATTGCAAAGAAGGAACTCATGGCCCCTATTTTAATATGGGATTAACGATATCCTTTTAAAAGTAGGTCATAACAGTTGTACGTATCCCAACTGTAGTAACCAAAACAAATTTATTAAATTAAAAGCTAAAAATTGAATTTAATTATTTAGTAATAGTTTGTATTAACTTTAAATAAAAAGTTTTAACTCTTTTTAAAAAATTTTTTTTTCATATTTGCTGATTTATGTTTGGTACAGAATAATTATTTTTCTACGTGACTTGTGTCTACCAAAGGAAGAATTAAAGCATAGTATGGGTATTTCATATTTTATCATTTGCATTTCAAAATTTTTAATCATATGTGATTGTCACAGCACTGAGCAATGTTTGGATGTTTGTTTTGATTTACATAACTTTCTTGGACGTACGTGACTGAAAGCTCTGGCTTATCTAATATGATGTAACAAATTAGAAATATTAAAGAGGAATGCTGACTACTCCTAACAATGTTGCTCTAGTTGGGGAGTAAAGGGGCCAGATCGAGCTATAAAAGTATTTATTTTGTTGACATCATGGCCAACACATTATCACCAACTTCGGAAACAGTTACTCTGTCCGACGACGGACCATAGCAGTCTAGATCTTCGGGTCATCAGTAGCACTTGTGATTAGAGGGCAGCTGTCAATCCCAGGGTCTTGAGCTCGAGTTCTGTAGGGGTTGGCGACATGATTGACATAATTAATTAATTATTATTAATTAACTTCCTGTGATCCTGTGGACCACTTGATAAGCCACCGTGAACCTTCAATGGCCCGAAGACTACACTTTGAAAAACACTTATTTAGACTACTCTATCAAACTGACTGATTACAGCTACTTTGTTCGTTTAAATTAAACTAAACTAACCTTGTATAACATAGCCCATCCTAACCTAGCTTAACCTAACCTTTAAAATATTATTTACCACTTGAGCCAAAACGGTTTTGTTTTATGTGGAATAGCCGGTTAAAATAAAAATAAAACCCACCTCGGTTGGCTAACGCGCTAATTTCGTGTTGGGCTCGACTGCCATGGACGGGGAGATAGAGGTTCAAATCTTGGTCGGGTGAACTGGGGGTGGTTTATCCTAAATTGTTTTCCACTCTCGCTCCACACAAATGCGGGTTCACTTCCTCTAAATTCAACCTTCCCAATTCCTAATCCATTAGCGTAACTAGTACTTAAGCGTATAACCCGAACAGTTAGTTAGACGTGGTCCTAAATAATAATAATAATAATAAATAAATAAATTGCATGTATTTAATCACATTAACCGCTATTATATGTTACTTTAGAAAATAGCCGGTCATTATGCATAGTAACTAAATTATTACTTAAACGGTAACATATATATCGTACCTATCACGTTATAGTTCTTGGAAGGGCTAACCCAGCTCCAACCATTCCTCGTTAATATTAATATATTCATACCTTGGTCTACCCCATTCGATCAATGCTAGTGGAGTCTAACCTGTTCGAGAACAATATACGACCAATATTTGGTGGGTTTTGGGTTTAGGGGGATGGATGGGGTGGGGGTAAGTGAACTAAGAACACAGCACGGGGACGTTAATAATTCAAAGATTGTGGTTACACTTAAGATCTTCCAAGCGTTGTGATCTAAACGATAATTGAAAACATCGTCTCATAAGATACTTTTTCGAATATTTCGGCGAAGCGGAGGAGGTGGGGAGAACAAAATATTTATTATTTACGTGGCTACTAAGTAGGTTGTTGTAAAAGACTCAGCTAGAGAAGGATTCTGCTCGGAAGGAAATTTTAGACCTTTAGACTTTGATGACCTGGCGGTCTAGGGGTAAGGTGTCAAGACTTCTGTACTGGGAGTCCGGGGTTCAATCATCCATCCCAGCACAGATTTATTTGATTACCAAACACTTCCTTCACCTCTAACAAGACGTGTATTAATCACAACTTGTTAATGTGTGGAATGCCAGGCCTCCACCGTGGTTCGGATTCCACGTTAAACTGTAGGTCCTCCATTTCATTTTGCAATCACCGTGCCATTATACATTAGCGTAAGTGCGTAAAAACCGAATGGGTAGTAAGACGTGGTTTTAATAATAATAAAAATAATAACTTTTATAAAATACTAACTTATATTTTTGTTGTGAAACATTATAACTTATTATTCTACTACCAAAATTAGCTGTGAAAAGAGAAAGTTGCAGATCATAAGATTTAACTTGTACATATATTTAAAGTTATATTAAAATTTTCAATAAAGTTTCTTCTAGCTTATATCAGACTTTACACACTCGATGAATCCATCCCTAAATCTAATAATCTTTGTTAAAATAATCTTTCTAAACTTAAATGATTCTCGTGGGATCATATGCTTTGCGATCATGTTTTATGATTGCGACACAAAATCATTAGTTATTCTGATTTATTTTATCGTTGTTTTACTGACATTTATGGGTCAGCTAAATTGTCATATTTTTTCTCTTTGTATATTACCTGTTATTAGGGGAGAAAGCGAGAGTAACGTTAACAGGGCCATTCAATAATTTTTTTTTATGGTATGTAGACGAATTCTTCGATATATTTACCCGAGTCTTGTGAACTCAAAAACTTTATGGCTTCTTCTTACACTAATTTTTTTATATCCAGTAAGTTAAGATTCTAAACCTTACCAACCCAGAATTATTGGGTTTATTTTCAATGATTTTGTATTATAGTCTAATTATATATTTTCTGTATTTCGCTTGAGTGGTTACATTAAATTACATAAATTCTGTACACACAGTAGTTTCTGTACACTTAAGTTAACGTAGTTGGCCTCGTTGTATGGTGGTCAGAGCTCCTGGTTGCTGATCTAGAGGTCACTGGTTAGAACCCGCTTATTATCGAGGGGTTTTTCCTGAAACGGGATTAATTTCCATGTTCATCAAGATTTTGTTATTTAGGCTAATTAGGTTAAATACTCCATTATATTTATCCCATCATATTCACCATCATCATCATCTTACCTGCTTGGGACATGGGAAGATTCACCACCAAAAGTACGTACTATTAGTACATTCCCATAGTCCATATTCTCGCCAGCTCTTTAACAGATGGGCCCTTCAGTTTTAACCTCATCTGGCCATCATATCTTTGGTCATCCAAAGCTAATATTGTTCAGTTTCGTTTAGTATTCAATTTAGAGTGGACAAGTTACTAGCCTTGATAGAACCCACACCAGTGACAGTGTTCGCTACTTAGGTTGAAACTTAGGTAGACGAAGAATATGTGAAAAGGGAATCATAAAAAGAGTTTTAAGAATAAAAGAGCATGTATGACACGGCGTATGGATCTTTTTGAAGCGAAGGGAGTATGCAAGGAGAGGGAAGTGAGGAGGAAGTTAGTGAAGAGTGATTAAGCATGAAGTTTTAATTTTTTAGATATATTTACAGTTTCTTGCCTACCTTTGTAAGGGAATGGCGTGATTATGTGTGTGTGTATGTGTATATGTATGTGTGTGTGTGTATGTATGTATGTTTGTATGTATGTATGTATGTATGTATGTAGTATGTATGTAATGTATGTAGTATGTAATGTATTAATGTAATGTATGTAATGTAATGTAATGTATGTAATGTAATGTATGTTATATGTAATGTAATGTATGTAATGTAATGTAATGTAATGTAATGTAATGTAATGTATGTAATGTAATGTAATGTATGTAATGTAATGTAATGTATGTAATGTAATGTAATGTATGTAATGTATGTAATGTAATGTATGTAATGTAATGTAATGTAATGTATGTAATGTAATGTATGTAATGTATGTATGTAATGTATGTATGTATGTAATGTATATGTAATGTAATGTAATGTATGTATGTAATGTAATGTAATGTAATGTATGTAATGTAATGTAATGTAATGTAATGTATGTATGTAATGTAATGTATGTATGTAATGTAATGTATGTATGTAAAGTATGTATGTAATGTAATGTAATGTAATGTAATGTAATGTAATGTAATGTAATGTTAAAGTATGTAATGTAATGTATGTATGTAATGTAATGTATGTATGTAATGTAATGTAATGTATGTATGTAATGTATTAATGTATGTAATGTATGTAATGTATGTAATGTATGTAAGTATGTATGTAATGTATGTAATGTAATGTAATGTAATGTATGTATGTAATGTAATGTAATGTATGTAATGTAATGTAATGTATGTATGTATGTATATTAGTAATGTAATGTATGTAGTATGTAATGTAATGTATGTATGTAATGTAATGTATGTATTATGTATGTATGTAATGTATGTATGTATGTATTGTATGTAATGTATATGTATGTAATGTATGTAATGATGTAATGTTGTATATGTATGTAATGTATGTATATGTAATGTGTTTTATAGTATGGTATGTTGTAATGTATGTATGTAATGTATGTAATGTGTAGTATATATGTGTGTATATGTGTGTATATGTGTATATGTGTGTATATGTGTATGTGTGTATATGTGTGTATATGTGTATATGTGTGTATATATGTGTATATGTGTGTATGTGTGTGTGTATGTGTGTATGAGTACATTCGGGCATACCCTGGGGAATGGAACACTAATACTGGCTAATATTTACGACAAACAACTGCGCTACAGATTGATGTCGCCCAGGCACGCTATTATTATTAATATTACTATTAAGTTAACGTTACGTAAAAGTTAATCTAACCTTACGCTACGTGATCGTTAAGTTTATCTTCATCCCAGCATCATCTGATAGGTCTATCTTTCAGAAGTAGCTCGTGGTAGTGACTGTAACAGCTTAACTCGTAATATCACCAACAGGAACACAGTGATATATCAAGCGGTTTTCCTGACATATTTTCCAATATCCAGCTTTCCTGACAGAAGAGGAAGGAGAAGTTTGGAAAAAAAACAAGGGTGGGGAGTGAGGGTTGATTATGATATAGAAGGAGAAACGTATATAAAATGCTAAAAAAAAGAAACAAAAACCTGAGTAAAAATTATTTAAAATATTACGTTTCTCTAAAATATGAGAAATATATGAAATAAAATTGGATGAAAAATTAATGAAAGAAAAAGGGGAAAGATTGGAATAATCCTACATTTTCTTGTTTATATGTTTGTACTAGACCTTAGCACAAGTATATTGACAATATAATGTGTATCATATTAAAGTTAAGGATTACTAATGTGAATTCAAGGAAATTCGGAGAAAACATGCCCTAATGTACCCACTCAGAATTACATCTTTAACATAAATGGTCAAAGTAAAGTTTGCTCTAGCTTGTATTAATTGGACAGCTTTGGTTCTATAATGGTAAAAAAATAAGGTATAGTTTTTAATTCAAATAAAAACATTCAACCAGGAATTGAAACAATCCAGAATGTTTTCATTATTCTATTTCTTTATTATTGTAATATATCATAAATTAAAATTTAACCATAAAACCTTTAAATATTATTTAAGACTAGTTTATCTACGGTAAGCTTTAAAAATATTTCACTAAAATTTTGAGAAATATTTATATATTATAATATTATTTTCAATACAAATTTATATTCAGAATAAGTTTTATAGGACTACTATTTCTTAGTTATACCGCAGTATTATTAAACATGACTGTACTTGAATAAATTGGACACATGCCACCTTAATTTATCAAATATTTCAATTTCAATTAGAATAATATTTTTGTGAATGGAATAAATGATTTCACCAAACAGAAACACATAGCTTTATTTAACCACTGTATTAGATACAATTGCAGAAACTTTCTCATACTGTATATCATAACTTGAAAGAAAATTTAAAATTTTTTTTTAGCAAACTACAACTAAGCAAATTTTACTCACTGAAACACCCCAATCATTATGTTAATCACAACAAACACTATTTATATGAATAATTTTTTTTTAATTTTTGAATTTTCAAAACCATGTTATTTGTGAATTACCTTAAAATAATTTGTAGAAACAAAAACTTAATCTTATTTATCATTAAAAACGATTCTCTAATACCCATTGAACTGAATTTTCAAGGCAAATTTTTATCAATTTACAATTTTCCATAATGTTACATGATTAAAAATACCCTTAAAATAATTTATTTTGAGAAAATAAACATACAAATTTGATAGTCTAAAATGATTCCATGACACCAATTTTGAACAAAATCACTAAAACAATTTTTTTTAATTCAAAATTTACAAAAACAGTCACCAGTAATTAGCTATTATTATTTTCATATAAGAAATATATATTATTATTTATAATGTAAATAACTTAACAGATAGCCATTTCGAATCAAATTACTAACAATTGTTTTTAATATTCAAATTATAAAAAGTAAACAATATACTACCCTTCAAAAATTTTACCGGGACAAAACATGTTTACAGTTTTATTTTCCATACCAAACAGTCCACAGGTAAAAATTTTAAACAAATTCGTTTGAACCATATTCAAATAAATCACTCATCAGTACTCTGAATTTGAGGGATAATGCCAAAATTAAAAAAAATCCCAAAATATTGCACTGTAGCATCAAAATATCAAGGTGAAGCAAATCCGTAGAACCATTTCCTGTCTGTGACCAAGGACAGATAAACAGACATAGGGGCAGATATAATAATCTAAAATCAATTTTTTTGGTTCAGACTCACACAAAACGTATCATCATAATCTCAAGTTCGAAAATGTCCACGATATTTATATTGTTACGAAAAAGTAAAATCTATATTTCAACCACCGATATTAAATTTAAACAATCTACAGTTCTATATCCCGTTTAAATAGCATTAAAAAATAATCATTTAAAAAGTGTATTCACTTTTTATCTATGTGTTTATAAAGTTTATATTATTCATATTCTGAATTTCCTGTGCTATTTGAATATCTAAACAATTATTTGCGAAAAAAATGGGTGAACTTGCGATTGAAAGAGCTTTTCTTCTTCTGTATTATATGAAACAGTATTGACGTTTAAAAATTTAGCTATATTTTGGAAATATTGTAGTCTAGATAGCCCTATAGCACGTTATTGGGCTTGTGGTCGTATGTCTTCATCAAGTTTATCGTTAAGCTCTGTCAGCTTCTTTGAACTGGAGGCGGTCGTGTAAAAGCACATCTATTCCTTGTCAAAGGACCGGGAGCTTAATAACTTACGCCTTATGAACAGCTGATACTCGCAGTGACGTAATATTTACTCCAAACTCGCTGAATTCTAAGTTCTAAAGTTATCAATGAGACGTACAAACTTTAAAGAAACATTTGAAATGTTATATAGAATATCTCTACAATTGAATAGAGTATTTTAAATTGTAATATATTTTAATTGATCAAATCTGACGTGCTTTGAAAAGAGAACTTTTGTGTGTAAATAAATAGGCTTAAAATATTCGAGTATTAAAAACTCTTGTTATTAAACGAATTTACCAATATACACATAGATTAATTACATATTTAATGTCATTAGGAACTCAGAAATTCATTGCTGCACTTTCAAAATTACATCACTCATCCCTATCTTGAGCCAGTTTTATCCAGTTCACCTCATTACACCCTATTCCTATCTTGAGCTAATTCTATCCAGTCAACCTCATTACAGCCTATCTCTTTCAGGTCCATTCTAATGTTATCCTCCTATCTGCTTCTAGGTCTTCCCAATGGTCTCTTTCCATTGGGTTTCCCAGTCAATACCCTGAACATGGTTCTAGATTCTTCCATTCACGCTGCATGTCCTACCAACAGTAACCTGTGATATTTGACTACCCTAATAATTTCTAGTTCTGAGTGCACAGTATGTATATCATCATTATGTAACCTACTCCACTCTCCACTGTATTAATTCCATTTTGGACGAAATAATTTCCAATATGACCATATATTTAAATACACATGATTACGCCTTTGTTTTATTCATAGGAAAATCAGAATATTCCATACCCAGTAATATAAAATAAATATATGGGGTAAAATCACTTCACAAACAAACCTATCAGCAGAATAAAAAGTTTCTTGAAACTATAATTATGCAAAAAAATCATTTTAATAAAAGTACTGTTACCTAATTTGTACAAAATGTATAATGTCAGAGCAATAATTATTAATACATTAGAGAAATACAATTTTTAAGAAAATTATTTTTAAACGGGTGCTGTTAGCTAATTTTTATATATTCTAGTTATATAAGTTATTAAACGTAGATAAATTAATTTGGCTAGTTGTCTAGGTTGATTAATTTAAAGAAAGGCTTCTCATACGTCATCATGCTTTCAAGAAAATGATGATATAAGATCTGTTGGAAAGTAATTTTAGGGTAGGACTACACTACATTTGTTAATAGTTAAGTTTTCATCTACTCATGGTAGTCATCAATGCTACAAATATTAAAATACGCGAAATGACTGCCAAATTTAACTAAAGTTTGCAATTTTATAAAATAACATTGTGTTTTGTTGATTTGAAAAAAATTAATTTCAATTCATAGTATAGTCAAATATTAAATATACAATATATATTATTTTAAATGCCAAATGATTTATTTACTAGGACCAAGTATATTTTAGTTAGAAATATAGATGCAATATATTTTTGAATATCTAGGTACGTTAAGAATATCTTTTTTCAATACCGTATTTTGGTACAAGTAATAAATAAACACATTCTACATTTTCAAAAGTAATAGATCTGCACCTTTCACAAAAATTCTTGATGTTAACTAGTCCAAAAAACTTACGACTCTGGCCAATCCATTATTCACAAGGCAGGTGCTTCTAAAACTATCGATTTCTAAGGATGTGGGAGAAAAGGTGTTAGCAGGGTGACGTGAAAGAAATGTTTAGCTCTGTCTGTTGAAAAGTAAAATGGAGTGACGATATAACGAACGGGCAGGATGTCAAATGATCCAAAGTGCAAAGTAAATAATAGAACGTTTCTCTTCCGTCAATTCTATTTAGTTCCAACAAAGTCTTCCCCTCCCCCTTCACCAACCCACTATCCAAACACACACATATAAAGTTAATTTAAACACCCCAAACTCCCCGTAAACCCTCCATGCCCAGGTTAAAGCTCTCAACTAAACTCTCCATCTTTTAACAGACTAGAAATATACTTTGTTTTTTGTATTAAAAAACAATATTCAAAGATTTTTTTTTTTTGGGGTTGGGGGGGGCTTTGTTTGACTTTGGACCCGCCTCTGTGGTGTAGTTGGCAAACGCGCTAGTCGTGTTGAGCCCGACTGCCGAGGACGAGGAGATCGAGGTTCAAATCTCGGTCGGGTGAACTGGGGGTGGTTTTTCCTAAATGGTTTTCCACTCTCCCTCCACGCAAATGCGGGTTCGCTTCCTCTAAATTCAACCTTCCCAATTCCTAATCCATTAGCGTAATTAGTACTTAAGCGTATAACCCGAACGGGTAGTAAGACGCGGTGCTAAATAATAATAATGTTTGACTTTGGAATTGGAAGAAGGTACCATACCGTGTTCCAATCTTCCAGTAAGTTTTTTCTCTAAGAAGTCTTTTTTTGTAAGCATTTTCTTGATCTTAATATTTCAAAAACACGAGAAGTAAATATTAAATATTATTCAAAATGGTGGCTACTACACCGAGTTTAAATTAAGCTTTAGCTTTATAAATGGATTTTCTTTGAATTTTGTTTGAAGGATTTATTTTATTTTTTACTGCCGCTTTTTATTACCTGACCAGGCCATATTTATATATAATAATTACTCTGATGGGGTGGAGATGATTAAGGAAGCATTTTAAAGGCTATCTACCCACATTTGCGTGGAAGAAGAGTGTAAAACCACTAATGAAAAAACATACTCAGTAGACCCCACCAAGATACAAACACCGATCTCCCCATAATCATCAGACCAGTCTAACAATAGACCATTCGTCCCCCAAATAGGGTAAGATTTAATCAGTTTGATGTTTTTTTAAAATAAAACGTCTTTGTTGTTTGAGGTATTTAAAGAGAATTTTCTTTACCGACAGATTATATCAGAAAACGACTTATAACCTAACTTAAATCTAGGAAAAGACACAACACCCGGACCCTGACCGTTAATCCATCACTGTGAAAGGAGAAACCTCAATTTAACTAATGAGACATTTTTTGCTCATGTTAAGAATCGATCCCGGGGCTCTTAGGCAGACTGGCAACCAACAAAACTATGGCGTTGAACTAACACTGGTTGATTAGTATGTCCAATATGGATCTTTAATAATAATATAAATAATAATTATAAGAAGGCTTTAAAGGTAAAGTTAGAGCTTCAACCGTCTCTGAAACTAGATCAAAACTGAATATTAAATAATTCTAGGATTAAAATGTGCATATAATATACATAAAATTAGATTTACAAATAAATAATATGTCACTAAATTAAAAATACTGTGGTAATAATATTTATATTAGCACAGCCTCTTACTACTTATTACAATTATATTAATCCGCCTCAGTGGCGTAGTTGGCTTACGCACCAGTCATATTGAGCTAGACCACCAAGGACGGGGAGATCGAGGTTCGAATCTCGGTCAGGTGAACTGGGGGTGGTTTTCCTAAATGGTTTACCACCCTCCACCCACGCAAATGTGGGTTCACTTCCTCTAAATTCAACCTTCTCAATTCCTAACCCATTAGTGTAATTAGTACTTAAGCGTATAACCCGAATGGGTAGTAATACGTGGTGCTAAATAATTTCAATTTCCTTTATTATAGTGTTGGCCAACATAATAATAATAATACAATTATAAGCTTATGTAGTAGGCTAGCTACGCTAGTAGGATTGGAATGTGGTAGGCTTAATTTATAAAAAGTGTACTCTCATTTGAGTGTCAATATAGTGGGAAACCGTATGTAAAAATACTCAGTACACCTGACCGGGACTCTAACTCCAATATTCGTGTGATCGAAAATTCACGAGAGCAATGCCTTAGCCCATTCTACCACATACCACGTGTGGTAGGTGTTATTTGTTGGTTAAGCCAGAAGTGATGTTGACACACACAAAAAGAACTGAATTGTTAAATGTATAATCCAAGCGATGGGGAGGGTAATTTTATAGAAGATTAAATCCACACCATTGTGGAGGTGAAAAAAAAAAGACAAAACCAATCATTTTCACTCGTGCAACCACAGCTGATATAATAACTTTGGAATTTCACAATAATTTCCGTCCCAAATGATCCTGATGGCTTTGATCACGTGAATAAAACTATCAAACCTATCAGCTCAGTAGCTGATAGCTAAATTGAGATTTTAAATAATACCAAATGTTTTTAAAAAATAAGTTAAAATAAAAACAACTTTTTCCCCTACTGCGTTTTACTATCAGCCTAATTAAACTATCCTCATATATACATAAATGAAAAAAAGAAGGATTTTAAGCCATGCAAATAAAGGAAAAGTTTAATCATGCTTGTTTAATGCTACTGTTCACAAGAGTCATAAGCTTTTAACTATTTTCCCTAAATTTTGCAACACCCCCACACTCTCTTTCTTCTCCTCTAAAATGTACCCAATGTACCCAAACCCCTCCTGGTCAGATATTGAAGTTAAAGGGCACCATATTATGGTATTGGCCAGAACAATTTTTTTTAAGCACCGTGTCTTACTACTCGTTCTGGTTTATGTACTAATCACGCTAATGGATTTAAAGATTAGGAAGGCTATATTTATAGGAAGTGCACCCACATTTGAGTGGACAATATTTTGGAAAAACCAAGAATCGAATCTTGATCTCTCCGTCATTGGCAGTCCAATCTGCTGCGAGATGAGTGCGTTAGACCATGTGGCCACCGAAGCGGGCTAAAGCAAGTCTTTACTTTCATTTATCTGTATCAGTCTCACTTATTACTGTGAAAAATATGAAAGTGTCAGAGGAATGAACTATACTAATAATAACTTTCAATATACAGCCAGTCCCTGTGATGGATGGAGTTAAGGTGTCGTTTGTAGGATCAGTTGTTGATCAATGGTCTTGGAAGAATAGTGTGTAGTAAGTAGTACCTTCTGTCTCAGTGAGGAAAGCAACGGGAAATATATTTCATTCCTGATCTCCCTAGTACGCCTCTTCAGTACTGCCTGAGCTTTACAGCTGACGGGGAGAATGTTGAAAAAACAACCAACCTTCGGGTTGAATACTATACATAATTAAATGAGTCTACACTAACAAAGTAAATTAAATTTGGAACTATAACTTATCAGTTTATTGCGACAGTTGTCGACATAATTGGTCTTGAGGCTAAGTGTTCGCCTCAGGACCCATTGATCGTGGGTTCAAACCCAGATAGGTGTGACGTATTTTTTTTGAACGTTAAAAATACGTGAAACAACTTATTTCCTTCGGAGGGTAAGTAAAGACGTCGGTCCCATGTTGATTGTGACATGTAAAAGAACCCTGTAACGTATGTGAAAATACCTACACCGGCTAATTAGGCTCTTAATCTTTCACTCATATTTAGTTGGCTGAGAAAGCACACATTAAATATACCTCAAACAAATAACTGCTATAACGTGTTATTTATTACTATTAGCACCGCGTCCTGTTATCCATTCGGGTTAAACTAACTTATGCTAATTTGTAATGGTTGGGTGATTGTGAGATGAAATGGAGGACCTACAGTTTTTGTGGGATCCGAACCACGGGGGAGGCCTGGCATTCCTCACATTCACAAGTTGTGTTTAATACACGTCTTGTCAGAGGTGAATGAAGGGTTTGGCAATCAAATAAATCTGTGCCTGGACCAAGGATTGAACTCCGGACCCTTAGCACAGAGGTCTGACATCTTACCCCTAGACCACGAGTTATAACGTACAAAATAAATTTAATGATGTACCAAATTTTAGCGTTGATTGAAACAAGTGAAATGGAGCTATATCAAAATGATTACAATAGTAAATACGTGGGTGAAATAAAACAATGTCGTATTTCCGGATATTATATTCAAGTCGCGCTTGAGGACAACGCACAGAATACTAAGCAGTAACAGTGGGGACTGCTTCATATTCTGTTTGAGAGGTGTCAACTGGTTTCATCGTCGGTAAATATTGTTCCAATGTATTATTATATTATACACTGCCTCATATACAATGACAGTGACTGCTTATTCATAAGGGACCGTCCTTAAATTATGTAGGGCCCTTTTTTTTTCATGAGTTTTGATCCCTCTTCTCTTAATTTAAAAAGTTTCTCATTTAGTGAAGCTATGCTCATGACAGATATTCAACAACTGTTAATATCACCATGAGAAGAAAATTAAACTCTTTAGGTTTCTACTGGAGAATTATTTGTTGTATTTTACACAAACAAAAATATTTTGGTAAAAAAACTGAAAAAAATATTGTCATTTTCTTACGTTCCTTATACTCACCACCTTAAATGTGAAAATCCCAGATAAGTAATGAAAACAAGTTTGAGTCCAATCAGTAGAATAGTTTTGGCTCTAGCTTGAGGTACAGACATACAGACGGACAAGGAGATAGACAGAAAAAAAGGCATCTCTAGACAAGTTTTTTTTTTCAGGAAGTAATGAAACTTTAACCTTTATCAAAATCTTGAATTCGATATTTTTTGATCATCACAATACGTTCTCTCCGAGGTGTTAAGAGAAAATAAAAAATGGGGCGATAAAAATATGTTATGTGCTACATGTGATTAGTCAAAATGTTATAAAAAATGCCTTATTTTTACTTTATCATACAAATGTAATCTTACTTTTAGTATTCTGTCTTACTACCCGTTCGGGTTGTATGCTTATGTAGGGTCTACTAATTACCCAAATTTTTGAGGAACTAATGAGGTTATATTTATAGGGAGTGTACCCACATTTGCGTGGAGGTAGAATGGAAAACCATCTTGGAAAATCCACCCTCAGTGTATCCAACTGAGATTTGAACCTCGATCTCCCCATCATCGATAGTCTAATATAGTGCGAGAATAGCGCGTTAGACCACGTGGTCACCGAGGAGGGTGAAAAAGTATTGTAACTCTGAAATATTTTGACCTTGATAATTATGATGAAAATTTACGTTTTATGTGTCCGAAACCAGAAAAGTTGATTTTATTTTTCTCTCTATCACTATGTAGGCCTATGTCTGTATGCTGTCTGTTCCTTGGCCAAGATTAAAAAAAGTTGAAGGATTTGATCAATATATTTTACAACCAAAGCTTACATTTTATTTTGAGCCAAGCTTGAAATTAATGGGAGATTGCTTACGAGTAATTTTTGAAAATTCCAAATTTTCTCAAAATGGCTTTAACGATTTCTAAGTAGTGTTTATTTAGTCTGACAAACAACACTGTATATTTGGCTTTTTGTGGAAAATTCGTTTAGGGTTAGTTTACATATATTACTTTTGAAAATACAAAATATTTTTAAGATGCCCTAACCTATTTTTTTACCATTTTATATGAAGAGTATTTATTTATTTTTACTAACAAGATAATATTTTGATATTTCTAAGAAAAAATTACTCAAGAATTGTTTATTGAAAAAAAATATGTTTGAACATTTTCTTCAAAGCTATAATATTCTTTCCTTAGGGGTTTTTACGATTATGTCGGAATATTATTTTTTTTAAACTTTTGAGGATCTTTTATAAGCCAACTAAAATTATAACTTTATTTGTCATATATGATAAATAAAATATATTTTATAACACTAAATTATATAGTTTTTTTCATACAAAGAAATATTACCACAGTTCTGCCCTCGACAGTACTTTACAGACATGAGCCAATGTGAAGGTACAAGTAGCTAACCCTCGCTGATGTACTCCCTTCACGGTAGGAATTACTCTCAGAAAGGTCTTTTTTCTTACCAATATCCTACTATATTATAGATTTCTGGTAGAGAAAAAGGCCTTTCAGAAAACAATTCCTACGCTGAACAACAGACTTTATGTGGACTGTAAAAGGCAGCGACCCTAACATTAAATATATATCTCCACTCATTATTAAAACAAGTATGTCGAATGTTATCACTTACTTAAAACTGTCTCCCTCCATATTGGGAGAAGTTAGAGATGTAGTGGGAGTTAAGGGATGAAGGGGAAGTTATACAAATGATAATAAATTTACTGAGCATATTCACATTTAACCAAATTTAGCTTAAATCTAATATTTATTCAAAACCCAAAATAAATTGGAAACAATTTTTTTACAAATCTTATATAAATAGGTCTAATACAGTTCACTAAGATTCCATATGGTCCGTAATATTATACATTTTTTGTTGTTAGGCATTTTAATAATTTAATAAATACGAAGAATATCGTGAAAATAGCACTTTTATTAACAGTAATGTGTTAGGAAAAAGATGTAACTTTTTGTGGCGAACATAAATATAATAAGGATCTACAACTTTTAAATAATAATAATAATAATATTAACACCGCGTCTTACTACCCGTTCGGGTTATACGCTTAAGTACTAATTACATTAATGGATTGGGAATTGGGAAGGTTGAATTTAGAGGAATTGAACGCTCATTTGCGTGGAGGGAGAGTGGAAACCATTTAGGAAAAACCACCCCAGTTCACCCGACCGAGATTCGAACCTCGATCCTCGCGTCCTCGGTGGTTTGGCTCAGCACGACAAGCGCGTTAGCAAACTACGCCACTGAGGTGGGTTTACAATTTTTAAAAATAAGACAGTGAATTCTACATCAATATTAGAACTACCGTAGATTATATTGCAGGACATAACTGTAATCTAAGCCAGCCTCAATGGCCGCATGATCTAAGGAGCTACTCTCACAGTAGATTAGACCTTCGATGACGTGGAGTTCGAGGCACGAATCTAAGTTAGATGTACTGATGGTGTTTTTTTCTCCCAAAAATGGTCTTCCATTCTGGTTCCAAGTAAATGTGGGAATACTTCTTCTAAATATATCCTTCTTCATCCATAAAACCAGGATTGTAATTAGTAAATAAGCTTATAACTTGAACGGGTAGTAAGACACGGTGGTAAAAATAATGTAATCTAAAATTTTCAGCTAGTATAAATGCAAATTTTTCTAGTCAAAAAGGGTGTTTCGAATAAACAAGAATTTCAGATAGCCATGATTCTGATAAATGAGTTTCTAGTGTAATTACTAAGACGTAATAACATAGATAAAATAACATTAAATTTAATTTATTTTCAAAACTTAAAGAATGGCTTGAAACAACTCGCTAAATCTTATCATGACGATCTAGTTTTTGCGAGCTACGTAAATGTATCAGCGATGCATATTATGTCATTCCATGCTTTAGTGGCAACAACGACAATCAATCAATATTTATAGTAAAAAAAAAGGCCTTGCTACTAGTTTATGAAGATAACTGAAGCACAATAATCTGAGTGACAGTGATTAATTATCATGGCAGAACCCGCAGTTGCAAACAGATACAATACCTAAATGCCATCCACGTAAAAGATTGCAAAACTTTTTTTCTTCTTTTTATCTCATCGTAGTGGCTTACTCTATCTATCGGGAGATTGCCGCAACACATTAATATAACCTATCAGCTGAATACAATCACGATGTTTGGAAATTGTTCCATTACCTAACCACGAGCATATCGTAGTATATGAGAATATGTTAGCTGCAAACGAACAAACATAGATTTATTTTGAGCATTTCAAACACAATTGTTATGGAGTGTTTTTTGAGGTGGTTTACTAGTTTGAAAATTTTAAAATAAACATGCAATGTAAACTCAACAAGATTCATATGAACTATTTGAACAATGTATTATTAAAGTGAATACATTTTAAAGTTTAGGCATTACTAAAATAATGGAAATTTGATTTTGAGTAATTCATTAAATTTCATAATATTCAATGGCACACTAAACTAGTTAAAAATGCAGATAGTCCTCAAGTGGCACACTAGACTATTTCAAAATCTAGCTATTCATTAAGTGGCATACTAGTCTAGTTCAAAATCAGCTAGTCCTTAAATGGCAAAATAGACTTGCTCAAAATTCAACTAGTCCTCAATGGGAACACAAGACTAAATCTAAATTCAGCTAGTCCTGAAGTGGCACAATAGGCTAGCTCAAAATTCAACTAATCCTCAATGGGAACATTAGACTAAATCTAAATTCAGCTAGTCCTGAAGTGGTACACCCAACTAGTTCAAAACTCAGTTAGTCCTTAGATGGCACAATAGACTAGTTAAAAATTCAACTAGTTCTCAATGGGAACATTATAATAAATCTAAATTCAGCTAGTCCTAGTGGCACACTAGGCTATTTCCAAACTCATCTATTCCTTAAGTGGCATGTTAGACTAGTTCAAATCCCACTATTCATTAAATGGCACATTAGTCTATTTCAAAATCCAGCTATTCGTTAAATGGCACATTATACTAGTTGAAAATTCAGCTAGTCCTAAAGTGGCACACTGGACTGTTTTAAAATTCAGCTATTTATTAAGTGGCCTACTAGAATAGTTCAAAATCGAGCTAGTCACTAAGTGGCACGCTATAATAGTTCAAATTTCATTTATTCATTAAATGGTACATTAGACTAGTTGAAAATTCAGCTAGTCCTCAAGAGGTAAACTGGACTGTTTCAAAATCCAGCTTTCCATTAGGTGGCACACTAGACTAGTCCAGATTCAGCTAGTCCTCGAGTAGAACAATGGTGGGAAAATTCTCACAATCAATGCCTTAGATCATGCGACCAGCGAAGTGAATGCCACCTAATGTATCATTTTATAGTTTGTTAATATTTTGTCAAATGGTAAAGATATATTATTTTCAACCATAGGTATCCTCAAATGTGACTGCTGTACTGTACATCCGAATGTTTGGCTGGACGCTTATCTTTATCTTTCCAAAAACAATTAAACTCATCTTTAATAGGGTCAATGCCAAATTTTACAAGAAATCTAGGATTAATCGAGTGTTTTCTATGTTTTAAACCTGTGCTTCCCATATAAATAAATCATTAAAGTGATAAAATATTTAACTATAAATAGGTGACACCCTTAATAGCACATATGTTCATGTACTATCTCCATGTTTCCTAAAATACTATAATTTTGTTTATTGTACCCCCACATTAACCTCCATTAAAAGGTTGGCAGATTAAACTAAAGTATAACTTTATGAGATATAGGAAGCTATATAATATAAACAATAACTTACAAATGGTATCCAAATATTGTTATATTGTACGAGATGGTAAACCACAAATTTGATAAAATGCTAGGTTCCAACCAAATATAATTTGTCAGAAATGATCTTTATCTCGTAGAAGGTTTTTTAAAATATATCAGAAACACTTTTATATCTTAGCTTAGGATTCTAGATAGATTGTAGCAAATTGCAAGAACACGCTTATACAATCTTGAATGACACTGATTAGAGGGATTAAAGGTTTTATTTTACTTGCATATCCGTGTAGTTTTGGAAGGTATCAACTGAAAAATGCGTATGGTAAAGAATCAATAAAGATTATAAATCAGTAAAACGGTGGTGTAAAAAGTATTGAAAATAATTGTAATAAGCTTTGTTAATGACGCATGTTTAAAGTATGCTATCTTAACTATAAACAGTTTTTTTTATAGCTGATGAACTATTTTTACAATCTTAAATAAATGATAAACAGTTTACATATAGCATTTTAGAAAACATTCTAAAGTAGTTTAAAGTAAGGAGTAGTAATAATTAATGTTAAGTAAGCAAAATATAAATAAGCTTTTGAATATTATAATATATTTTGTTATAGCTATTTCTTAACTTTAATTTAAGTTTACAAATAGGTAGGTTATTATTTAGATGTTATTTGACAAAGAATACCAATCGTTATAAAGGAAGAAACGAATAAAAGGAAAACCAAAACATAAGAAATTTAAGGCAATTTGGAGGGTACAAACATTTAAGAGTGAGAAATATATGTTTAAAGAAAACGTGTGAAATATTTATTATTTATTATTTAGCACCGCGTCTTACTACCGTTCGGGTTATACGCTTAAGTACTAATTACACTAATGGATGTGGAATTGGGAAGGTTGAATATAGAGGAAGTGAACCCACATTTGCGTGGAGGGAGAGTGGAAAACCATTTAGGAAAAACCACCCCCAGTTCACCCAACCGAGATTCGAAACTCGATCTCCCCGTCCTCGGTGGTCTGGCTCAACACGCGTTAGCCAACTACGCCACCAAAGCGGGTGCCGTGTGAAATAAATGTTTAAAGAAAAATTAAATAGAAAGTAAACTAATTATTAATGCAAGTAAAAGATCATATTATTCTGATTGAGATTATATTTTTGGTAAATAGTTATGACAAAGGGTCCAACAACTTATCTCAGTCGGTAGGGTGTCTGTCTATTAAGCTAAGAGTCCCGGGTTCGATTTCTGACACGGCAAAAAATGTATTGTTGATGAAATTCGGGTTCCCCCTCTCACATTGCTGAATTAATGGCCTTGGAGATGGATATTATATCTTTTCTAGATTGTCTAGTTTATAAGTCGTTTAAGAAATTGCACGTAAAATGTCTCAAATAAATGAAAAATATATCAAGGTGATACTCAAAAGATAAAACATAACTATCTCCTCGCTACACATATATCTTACCTATGCCATATTATTTAAATGGGGTAAATAAGCATTTGGGTAAGGTAAGGAGTAGGTATGTTTTATTTCACCATTATAACAAACCCAGATCACAGCTGGATAACATATAGGCTATGTAAGATACAGGAATAACAGAGTTATTAAATACACGACTACTCTAGAATAAGAAATAACATTTTGATTTTGTGCATTCTTGAAATTGACAACATTGAAATTATGATGAGTTTAGTTTCATAGTCGAACGATTATTTTTTTAAACTTTTTAAGTATGGTAGTAAATGGTTAAACCGGTGCCACTTCCTCTGATATCTAATGATGATTCCAGGGTAAGCACACTTCGACTCGACGAATGGTTATATCTGTATTACCCACCTCGGTTAGGTGTTACCTTGCAAGAGTAACAGGCTCTCAAATTGTCTGGTACGAGCTATATTACCCACCTAGGTTGGTTGTTACCTTGGAAGAGAAACAGGCTCTCAAACCATCTGGCACGAGCTGTATTACCCCCCCAAGTTGGTTGTTACCTTGCAAGATAAACAGGCTCTCAAACTGTCTGGCACGAGCTGTATTACCCACCCAAGTTGGTTGTTACCTTGCAAGATAAACAGGCTCTCAAACTGTCTGGCACGAGCTGTATTACCCACCCAAGTTGGTTGTTACCTTGAAAGATAAACAGGCTCTCAAACTGTCTGGTACGAGCTGTATTACCCAGCCAAGTTGGTTGTTACCTTGCAAGATAAACAGGCTCTCAAACTGTCTGGTACGAGATGTATTACCCACCTAAGTTTGTTGTTAACTTGCAAGATAAACAGGCTCTAAAACTGTCTGGTACGAGATGTATTACCCACCTAAGCTGGTTGTTACCTTGCAAGATAAACAGGCTCTAAAAACTGCCCATTTTCCGCACTGGTACGAGCTGTATTACCCACCTAAGTTGGTTGTTACCTTGCAAGAAAACAGGCTCTAAAACTGTCTGGCACGAGCTGTATTACCCACCTAAGTGGTTGTTACCTTGCAAGAGAAACAGGCTCTCAAACTGTCTGGCACGAGCTGTATTACCCACCTAAGTTTGTTGTTAACTTGCAAGATAAACAGGCTCTAAAACTGTCTGGTACGAGTGTATTACCCACCTAAGTGGTGTTACCTTGCAAGATAAACAGGCTCTAAAACTGTCTGGCACGAGCTGTATTACCCACCTAAGTTAGGTGTTACCTTGCAAGAAAACAGGCTCTAAACTGTCTGGCACGAGCTGTATTACCCACCTAAGTTGTTGTTACTTGCAAGAGAAACAGGCTCTCAAGCTGTCTGGTACGAGCTGTATTACCCACCTAAGTTAGGTTTTACCTTGAAGAGAAATGGTTCTCAAGCTGCCTGGTACGAGTTGTATTACCTACTTAACTAGTTGTTACCTTACAAGAGAAACCAATAAGATGCTGAAAACTTTACATGGGCACGAAAATTGGTTTCTTTAGTAACAGTGATGATAACTCAACGCAAACCGGGTACTTAGGTTTTAAAATAATTTAAATAGAAGGCTTTTCACTATTTTTCAACGCCATTAATATGGTATTGTCACAACATTTGAATGGTGGTTTGATAACGAGGAAATAATATTTAAATGTTGAGTTAAATTGTGTCTGAAATTACACTCTATTCAGCTTCTTGGTTTATTTACGTAAATCTTATTTCATTTAAACAACTCCCGTATCATTAAAAAAAATTACGAAGTATTTTCATTCAGGATATTAAACGTGAGATTTTAGAAAAAGCTGATTGCATTAATATAGGACTTACAAACTAAATTAATTTCTTACAACAGCAATTCTCATTGGTCATAAAATTATTTAAATTTTTTTTAGGTATTAGTTTTAATTATAATAAGTATTATGGTCAAAACCAGAATTAAGCTCGTGAAATCAACAGTTAATTCTTAGTTAGAAATTTAGATTCAATAGTTAAAGCCTTAATTTGTAAAATATATAGCAAAGAATTAATTTGATTGCGATGAGAAAATGGATAAATAAGGCACAAAAATATTTTTTTTTACAAAGCCTTAAGCACCCTAATCTAATTTTCCTTAACTAATCAATATAAAGTCACATCAATGCATAACCAATTTAGAAAATTAATATACATATATTGAGAAATCTACATAAAAATTTTATTTTGTTGAGAAATCATAGAATTATTTTTTTAAGCAACGCGTGTTACTAATTGTAAGGGTTATACGCCTATGTACTAATTACGCTAATGGTTTTAAAGTATTAGGGAGGTTATATTGCCTACATTATGTGCCTACATTTGCGTGGATGTAGAGTGGAAAATCATTTGGGGAAAACCACCCTCAGTACACCCGACCGAGATTCGAACCTTGATCTCCTCATTATCGGCAGTCTAGTCTATTGCGAGAGTAGTGCTATAGATCACGCGGCCACTAAAGCGGGTGATAGAAATTAATTAAGGTAGCACTTATTCGGAATTTACTATTAGTGTATTTTCAGTTCCAAAGCTTGTGTCAACATTTGACAAATTAATCTTTAAAATAGACTACACAATAATATCTTATTTTGGGATTTTAAAAAGATTTTCACGATTTTTAAAAAGTTTAATAATTTTGAATTTTCTAATTACATTTATATAAACGAAAATCAAAAGCAAAAAATTAAATATAATATAATATAATTGAAAATCCATTTAACTAAAAAGCTACATTCTTTAAAGTCGCTCTTCACTTTTACTTCATTTTTCCGTTTAGATTAAATGTATTTATCAAATAAGTCTTTTTTGTTAGTTATTAAAAAAGTTCTCAACTAATTCAAACAGCTCAAAGAAACTTTTTTTTAGTAGTAAAGGAAAAATATAAAAATAACGTACATAGCATAGCAAAGATAAATGTTATATGTATTTACAAATTTAACGGGAAGAGTTTTATAAAGCTTTCAAAGGATTAGCGGAATAGCAGCTACAAATGTACAAGCTGGGCTCCTCCATGTTTGGAGTAATTAAACGTTACTCTGGAATAATTATTAGGTGGCTTATCAAGATCTTATATTAATATTAAAAATAGCGATATTTAATGTACACGTTCTAAAAATTGATAAGGCACAACATTACTTACGCATTTAAGTACTCAACTCTCAGATGATTAATAAAAATATTATATACAAGATTAGTTTCGAGCAATTGAGTGTACATAAAGTAAAACCTCATTAGACTGAACCTCTGTAGTCCAACATTCCAGATAATCCAAACACACTTTTCGAAAAACAAGGAAAAAAATTAGGTCAGATAAAATATATTTTATTGAGTAACAAGCTCAAAGTTAAAAGAGAATTGTAAGAAACAGTAATGTGTGATAAAAAAATACTTAATATTTACATGTTCCTGTAGCTAAAAATAATTACAGTATATATTGCGTGCTATACATCAGTTAAATAAATGAAAATTTGATTAAACTCATTCGACTGTAATTTAAAATTCGTGAAAATACTGTATCTCTCTATTCACCCGCGTAATTTGAATTTTTGTTAATCCGAACAAGCATCGGTTCCAATTAGTTTGGATAAGTAAAGTTCTAGTGTGTGTGTGTATTTTTCAATTACGTTTTATAGGGCGAAAGGATTTAACTGATTTTCTTAAGTAGAATACAGAAAATACGCACCAAATTAATACATCTGGTTTGCGCTGTGCTACAGTAGCCCCACGGCTTCTTTGCTGATGACTGACAGTTCACAGCTGACTTCTGACAGTCAACATTTAAGTATATACCTAAATTTTGACTGTCGGAAGTGACAGCTGCTAAACACATGTTTTTTAAAGAACATATTGTGTAGCGTAGGGATACATAATTTGGTCTGGAGCTTTTCAAAGCCGTCAGCTGTGAGCTGTCAGTCAGCACCAAAGAAGCCATGGGGCTACTGTACCTATCAAAGTTGTTTGCTATCCGTGGTGTAGTAACAGATATATATATATATATATACATATACAACCATATCTATATACATATATACATATATACATATACAACCATATCTATATACATATATACATACATTACAATACATCCGTTCTTATCCATAGTAACTAACTTTATCCCTATCCTTGAATACTCCCTTTGCTTCAACAACATCCATACATCGTGTCATACATTCTCTTTATCTTAATTATAATTTTTAAAATAATTTAAAATATAGGCCTACAATACTCTTTGTATTCAAAAAATATAATTTATAATATATAAATGAATATCTTATTATAATTATAATGTTTATCTAGTATAATATTTGTGAAATATTAAAGTAATTATGTTTTTATAATTAAGTATTTTATATAAGTGCATACTAGACATCTTAATTAGAATTAGAGAGATTTTTAAGAGTTGAAGTTTCAAAATATCAAATTCTAATTTCATTAATAGGTTATTCCTCTCCTCAAGTGTCTACTACCGATAAAGTATAGACGTCTTTAATATTGTAATAAGATGTTGAAAAGAAAACTAAAATGTAAAGAATATGTACCAACATTTGCATGGAGTGAAAGTAGTAAACAATTTACGTAAAACCACGTCGGTACACACGGTTAAGATTCGAATATCCATCTTCCCTTCAATGTCAATAAAAAATACACGTTAATAAGTGTGTGACAATTGATTTGCAGGACTACCGCTGCATGTGGCTCTGATTTATTAGGGGGTGGCCAGACTGAGCGAGCGAGAGAGCGAGTGACTAAAATATAAAATAGAATACATTGGTTGTGCTGAGAGGTGGCCAGACTGGAGCGAGCGAGCGCACGCTCTCGAAAGATAGAACTGGTTCTATTTTTCAAGCGTGCGCTCTCGACCCGGTACAGTCTAGTTTACAGGCGCTAGAGAATAGTATTGTATTTTGGTTCATTGAGTGCTAGGAAAACTTCTCATCTTGACATTTTTATCATAGGGATCGTGTTAAAATTAGAGACACAGGCAATTGTTGACTATGTTTCTATTCTAATATAAAAATTATTATTTTTCAAACATTTTTAATATAATGAAATTTACTTTTAGAAAATATACATTCCCACTTTGGTGGCCGTGTTTTACTCTCACAGTAGTCTAGACTGCCTATGACGGAGAGATCAAGGTTCGTATCTTGGTCGGGTGTACTGAGGGTGGTTTTTCCAAAATTGTTTTTCACACTCGTTCTACGTAAATGATGGTACACTTCCTATAAAATTAATCTTCTTAATCCCTATAAACATTAGTGTAACTAGTACATAAGCGTATAACCTGAACGGGTAAAAAGACGCGGGGCCAAAAAAACTTAAAATTAAATATTTTAAATTAATACAAGTTTAACTTTCAACATTTTGTTGGATGTGTGCTTCTCTGTCAGGACCTAAAAGATTACATATTTGAAAAGGAGTTTCAATAAATAATTTGTTTAATTCTTTTTATTTAATACGTAGTTAAAATTTAAGCTAAATTAAATGTATATTTTTTGAAAGAAAAAATATATATAGATGTTTTTAGGAAAAAACAGGTTTATCTTTTCAGTAAATAAAAATGTAAAAGTATAGAAAACATTTCTATGTAGTAACATATTCCTTTTTCCAGGAAAAAAAATATCTATCTCCTCAGGGGGATCATCTGTAGATTATTTAATAACAATATTTTATTTATTTTATCAGCTTTTCACAATGGAATAAGTAAATAAAAAGTTGAATTATGAAGGTATATTTATGTTAAAATCATATATTTTCCTGTACAAACAAGAATATCAGTTTTATACTTTTGAATTCGAGTAAACACACCTGTTACCATACCTTGGTGTTTCCTAAAATAATTTACGGTCACTCCTAGGGTACTCTATCGTTTAAGGCGGTATTTGACGTACCATTAAGTTATATTTATACTGAACATAAAATATTTTAGATTAACAAATTAAAACGTGACGTGATGTAATAGTCCTTTATTTCCTTTATACAATATCATAACTTTAATTAGCTTAAATTTATTAATATATTTAGATTGATTGTGTGGTTTTTAAAACTATCAAGCTCGGAACATAAAAATGTATAGTTACACCAGTTCTTCTCTATGGTTATGAAATATGGCATCTTACATTAAATTATGAAAATAAATATAGGATGCTTTAAATAAAAAGTTGTTTGGGAAATATTCGGTACAAATTTGATTGAAGATAAGGAAGAGTAGTGTAAGTTACAGATTGATGAGTTGTCTAGCTTCTACTAATAACAAGATACTGTTAGAGTGAATAAATCTCGCAGATAATGGTGGGCAGGACATGGAGTGTGAATGGAAGCCACTAGAACCATGTTCAAGATATTGCCTGCCAAACTTATTGGGTGAACCTGGACGCAGATGGAAGGATAGCATTAGAATGGACATGAAATAGATAGGGTGTAGTGAGGTAGACTGGATGGAACTAGATCAAGATAGGGTTAGGGTGTAGTGAGGTGGACTGGATAGAACTAGATAAATATAGGGTTAGGGTGTAATGGGGTGGACTGGATGGAACTAACTCAAGATAGAGTGTAATGAGGTGGACTGGATAGAACTAGATCAAGATAGGGTGTAATGAGGTGGACTGGATAGAACTAGATCAAGATAGGGGTAGGGTGTAGTGAGGTGGACTAGATAGAACTAGATCAAGTTAGGGTGTAATGAGGTGGACTAGATAGAACTAGATCAAGTTAGGGTGTAATGAGGTGGACTGGATAGAACTAGATCAATATAGGGTTAGGGTATAATTAGGTGGACTGGATAGAACTAGATCAAGATAGGGTTAGGGTATAATTAGGTAGACTGGATAGAACTAGATCAAGATAGGGTTAGAGTGTGATGAGGTCGACTGGGTAGAACAAGCTCAAGATAGGGTTAGGGTTTAATGAGGTGGACTGGATAGAAATTGATCAAGATAGGGTTAGGGTGTAATGAGGTGGACTGGATGGATCTAGATCAATATAGGGTTAGGGTGTAATGGGGTGGACTGGATAGAACTAGTTCAAGATAGGGTTAGGGTGTAATGAGGTGGAATGGATAGAACTAGATCAATATAGGGTTAGGGTGTAATGGGGTGGACTGGATAGAACTAGATCAAGATAGGGTTAGGGTGTAATGAGGTATACTGGATAGAACTAGATCAAGATAGGGTTAGGGTATAATTAGGTGGACTGTATAGAACTAGATCAAGATAGGGTTAGAGTGTGATGAAGTCGACTGGGTAGAACTAGCTCAAGATAGGGTTAGGGTGTATTGAGGTGGACTGGATAGAACTTGATCAAGATAGGGTTAGGGTGTAATGAGGTGGACTGGATAGAACTAGATCAAGATAGGGTTAGGGTGTAATGAGGTGGACTGGATAGAACTAGATCAAGATAGGGTTAGAGTGTGATGAGGTCGACAGGGTAGAATAAGCTCAATATAGGTATAAGTTGAAATGAGATATAATGGATGGATCTAGCTAAAGTTAAAGTATTTTACAATGGAGAAGACTGAATTGAGCTGGTTCGAGATAGATATAGGGTGTAATGAGGTGAACAAGATAAAATTAGCTTAATATAGAGATGGGGGACGTACTCTTTAAAATGTGGTAATACACTTTCAAGTTACTGATGTTTTTTTATATATAGGTAATTGGGTTTAAACCTAACAAGATATCAGGTCATTTATTCCATTATTTGGTTGAAGAACTGAAATTGTTGCATTGGTTAGGTCACCCAAGTCTCGGAAGTTATAAATTGGGTATAGGGGAAAAATAAATTATACGCACTACTTTATTTTTATACGTATTTCTTGTGAATAAATCCGTGTTCCTTAAACATTTTGTTTCTCTCTTTAAACTCGACCCCACATACAGTATATCTGGAAACAAACAATCGAATGTCTACTATAGAGAGCCGGAAATTGCTTTATAAAATAGCCTCCAGGAATCTTATTTATACTTGTATTTGTTATTTGAACATTTTTTATACTTGAATAAAAATAGCTAGTTTTAAAATTCCACATCAGTGAGAGATCGTTCTACATGTCTATCTCATTTGCTTGGTTCACCAAAAATGGGTTGCTTTGAGGTTTTAATTACATAAGAGTCTACTAAAGTTGTATTTACTTAAATGATTTCTTTCATTTCCTACGAAAAGTTGGTTGCATTTCCTCTGAAACTTTACCTTCCTCATCCCTACCTTGTTAGCGTAATTAGTATATAAATGTTTCCCCCAAAATTATTGTGCAGTAAAGAATCACGTACCTCTTGGCAGTTCTTTCAATAACAGATGTTGGAAGTGTCCCCTCCAGTCACCAAGGACGTGAAGACATGTCTGGAACCACCTTTTATTTCCTATCACATGAAGAAATGCCACGAGGTACGTGATACTTTAATGCACAGTAATTTTTGGACATCCCATATAACTACAACCCGGACGGATATTGAGAGGTGGAAATTAAAAAAAAATCAATCAACATATTTGAGGTAGATTCTATACAAGGTTTAGTTAAATTAATGTATATATTTTTTATCACCTCTTCTTCCTACTCGTTCGTGTTATACGTTTATGCACTAATTACGCTAAGGAGGTAATATCAATAATTAGTGTAACTGCAGTTGTGTGGAGTAGAAGATGGAAAGCCATTCTGTAAAAACCATCCTCAGTACGCCTGACCAAGATTCGAACCTTCATCTCCTCTTAATAGGCAGTCTAGTCTACTGCGAGAGTTGCGTGTTAGACCATTCGGCCACTGTAGCAGTTTATAAAATTAGTAATTTAGTTGTTTTATTAAGTAATTATTTTATCAAATATAAGTTATAGTAATATATGACATACCAACTAAGGTAATCTAGGACAAAATTCGCTAGCCACCCGAAACCATCAGAAATAGGAATAGTTCTAAAGAAAAAATTAAAATTTTAAGATTTTACTTTTTTTTTTAAGTAGTCTAAGTATAAAATGGATTGGGTAATTTATAACAAAACACATTTTTCCTTCTACAACAGAACTTGAAGTTGACTAATGACAAAACTTTCCGAGTAAAATAGAAATAAACCAACATATTTTATACATACTCCATTTCACGACGCTGCGCTTGAAAGGACGTTAATAGGTTTATCGGCGTTGACGTTACCAGTTCCAGCGCGTGCGTTGATTAAATGTCAATTTTATATAATCTTGATGGCCTTGGAGGAAAGATCACTGTTCGAATCCTGACTGGGTGAATAAGGTTTCTTTAATAGTCTTCACTCTATTTCCTTGAAAACATGGGTATATTCAACCAAAAGTATACCTATTCACTACCCCATCAGTATTGTTAAATACGTATAGCTCTGAAGGACAGCTAAATATTTTTTATTTCCCATTGGGTTTGCCAATCAACACCCTGAACAAGGTTATAGATTCTTCCATTCACACTGCACGTCCTCCCTGCTGTAATCTACGATACTTGATTATCCTAACAATATCTTGTGATGATTACATGGTATGTAACTTATCATTATGAAACCTCATCCACTTCTCCTTATTGTCATCATATTTAAACTAGTTCAAATCTTTTAAAAAGTTTTCCTCAATAATTCCAATATATATAATTATCTGTTATAATTTTCTATAAAACAATTTTTTTAATGTTACACACAGCACAATTTTTTTTGCATCGCATCTTACTACCCATTCAAGCTTTTCACATAATTATAAACAAATTATACTGATATGTAAGAAATGAATAAGGTTGAGTTTAGAGGAAATGTACCCCTGTTTTCATGCAGGAAGATTGTAAAACCATTTATTATAAATCTCTCTCAGTGTATTTGACCGGTATTTTAACCCTGATCTACCTGTCATTGGCAGGCGTGCCTTTTGCAAGAGGAATACCCAAAAAATTTCAACCACCAAAGTCCAATATACTAGGAACAAGATTGTTTTTAATATGTGATCCAAATAAAAAAAAGTTTTATTTGTGTTCTTTCCCCACGTCTCCCTACTCGCTCAAGATATAGGGCCTACGAATTTACTCTATAATAGTTTCGCTCAAGATATAAGGCCTACGAATTTACTCTATAATAGTTGAACTAAGTTTTAGGAATTCGGAGAGTATAATTGAGAGGGAATACATAGGAATTTGTGTGGAGGGGGAGTGGGAAGTCATTTAGGGGGAGGGGGAAAACCTAATTATACCCTGCCATTAATCTTATTTCAAGCTTTCCATCACCAGCCAAACAAATCAAATGAACTTGAAGTTTAGACCACGTGAGCACCGATGAAAGTCAATGTGGTATAGTACAGTGATGTTAATGAATATGACCTTGATTATAAATTATTGATAGTTACAAATTTAGATTTAATATGAGCTTTGTGCCATCCACAAACATTTATATAGTTTTTAAGTACCATTTAATCTTTTTTTTTTCAAATAAAATAATTCAATTTGATCATACAGATGTCATTTAAAAACATTTCAAATAAATAAATTGTTCTTTTAAATAAATGTTGAATGTGTTTTAGTATGGAACAGCACTTTCTAAGTATGTGAATAGTAAGCTTCATCGAGGAAATGGCTACCTGGAATGATCTCTGCCTTCGGGAAACAGTTTCAGACATGATATCCATGTGTTACCAAGGGTTAGAAAGCGTTCCAGGTGTGAATTATACCCCAACCAAAGTATAAGTATCGTACAGCCCACGCTTCGCCTGCAGTTGTTTGCCCTAAACGAAGTGTCCGGCTGTCTGTCTTCCTGATCCCTTCTTGTTATTCTACCTTCCCTCCCACCCATCTTCCATCTTACTCTTTCCAGGGAGCGGCTCTCCAAAGGATCGATACACCCCTATTTCCCTTTAGCTTCCCCCCTCTTTTCCCACCAACGCAGCTTCCCCCTTCCCCTACCGGCGTCTTCATAGCAAGGGCTAGTTCTCGTTTAGGAGGTGGTTGGATAGGAGGGTGAGGGGTATACTCAGCATCCTCCCTACACACACCCTTATGAGAGGGAAGTTTGTGTGAGGAAAGATTGAACGGTTCCTTTTTAATCTTTCCCTCCTCTTTTTACGATTCCTAACTCGACCTTTCAAAAGAATAGGAAACAACAGGTATATCTCTTTATCGATAGTCACGTAATATCGACTATCACAAACTTTTTTTTTTTTAAAAAAGGGCGAATAAACAAACATTTCAAAATGTGTGTATATTTTTTGTTTGTTTTTTTAACATCACGTCTCAATAATCGTTCGAGTTATACGCCCATGTAATAGTTACGATAATGTATTATGGATGAGAATAGTTTCCACTTAGAGGAAATGGAGCTTCATTGGCGTGGAAGGAGAGTATAAAATAATTTTTAGAAAATCCCCTCTCAGTACATACGCCTGGGACTCGTACCACGAATTCCCAGTTATCGGCAGTCTAGTTTGGTTTGCTAGTGACGATATGTGGCCACCCTCCATATGGACAGCCCCATAATTACAAGAGTTTTTAAGCTCTGAGTTGATATTGAATGATTAGATATTTTCCAGTAGAAAAGGTTCTCCCTTTGTTTTGTGTTACGAACATTATGTTTCAAAATTGCACCTAGACACAGGAATCAGACCAATAACATTTTGCAAATACTTAAATGAATATTATTTTATGACTATCATCCTTACCAATTGTTAATTTCAATGTATTGTGTAAAGCACTCATTAGTTATTAAGTTGCTATAATGTCACCGATTGTCAGGAAATGTAAAACTCGGTCTATACCAAACCATAGTTTATTTGATTCTATATGGTTTGGTTGTGGATCCACGTTCAAGGCATTGACTGACAAATCTAATAGGAAGGTCTAAACGTGGATTGGAGGAGATAAATAAAATGGACCTGAATGAGATCGGGTGGACTGGATAGAACTAGCTCAAGATAGGGATAGGGTGTAATGAAGGGGACTATATAGAACTAGCTCAAGTCAGGGATAGGGTGTAATGAGGGGGACTGGATAGAACTAGCTCAGGTCAGGGATAGGGTGTAATGAGGTGAACTTGATAGAACTAGCTTAAGATAGGGATAGGGTGAAATGAGGTGAACTAGATAGAACTAGTTCAAGAAAGGGTATAATGAGGAGGTCTGGATAGAATTAGCTCAAGATTGGGATAGGGTGGAAGTTTTCGAATGCCTAATACCATATACTGATTAAAAATTATGTGTAAAGCACTTTTGGATAGTCAATTTTATATATTTTAATTCAGAAAACAAAAAGATCCGACAGTATCCCATGGACACTGGAATGGGTTTTTAAAAGATAAATAATTGAAAGGAAAGACATAAGTTTGTCAAAACTAGCTCATCTGGACGGTTTTTCACCCTCCCTCCATGAAATGGCGAATATATCTCCAATAAAAAGGTCCTTCTCACTAGTGTGAATTAAATTGCATCTAACGGATAAAATTGAGTTGAGATCAGGTCAGTTTGGATGGGAAAAAAATAAGAAAATTCCGACTATTTATAGTGGTGGGTAAAATAATTGACAGATGATTGAAATTTGAAAGTGGTCAAAACTTTCAAATATGGTCGGAACTGACGTATAATAAATATTGGGAATAAATTACGTGGTGATAAGGGTAGGGAGGACTAAGGTTAATGAAAAAAGAGGCGAATAAAAAAATTAAAAATTGCGTTGGCTGCTATACATCATAAGGCATATATATCGGTCATATTGACAGGTATCAACGTAGGATTTTTTTTTAACCCGGGTGATTGAAAGCATGCGAGATAAAACGGAAAAACTGTAGTTTGGTGATTGGTAAAATATGAATAAATTGTTGTTTGCATGCTAAAGTTTTGTTTACATTATAAATGGAGGACAAGTAGAATCTCTACTCTGCATTTAAAACAGTGGCATACCCATGAAGGAGCTGTGGGGAATTCAGTCCTGATTACCATAGTTAAGGAATATTTTATATATATAAAACCAAACAATAGGCAGAAGAGTCATGGGAGACTAGGTGTAATTGGCTAGTTAAATAGTGGGTGAGCAGATTAAAATCAGAACTGGTTTATATCTAATGATGGATGGACAATATGTCTTGGGAATTTGAGGGTATTAATCAAATGGACCATATTCAAGCTATGACTATATTAATGATTTGGTCTGTAAATTTACAACCCCTCCCTGATCCGACAGTTCCCAACCTTCCTTTCCTGCCATTGGGGACCATAGGAACCATTAAAACAACCTTTATGTAATTATTTTATAGAGTTATCTGAATTTTGAAACGTTTAACCCCACCCAAAAGTGAATCCCTTCCCCTACGTCAGAATTTTTCAAACGCCACTGTTCTTAAACTATCGGTTTTACGCACTATTAAGAGTTTTTTTTAATTTCTTATGTTTGTATATCAATAAGATTAGTAAACAAAATATGTATTCATGATACTCTGAGAAGATTTGAAAGAGAGCTATTTATTTTGAAAAAAAAAAAGTCTAACAAAGAAGTATAAGCGTATAAAATGATATTTGCAACGTGATTTAGTCGTTTTTGCATCATACTTGATTTTAAGTATCAACAGTATCTGGATAAACAATTTAATCAAAATTGTTGGAGCTAATTTTGAGAAAATAGATTTTTCTTTTTTGGCACTAAAATAAGCTACCTTTAATTTTGAGGTTCGTTATCTAAGTAAAAAAGCTTAGGAAACGTATGCAAATCCCAGATACTAAGATTTGTCCCGAACGATTAAACCATTTCGGCTCTAGTCTCAGTAACAGACAAACAGATGGCATTGCCAAATATCCTTTTTTGGGGGGTTCAGTGGGTCATTAAAGTTCGACATCCATCAAAATCTTGAGCTCGATTTTTTTTATTATCACAACAATTTCTCTACCCGAGAGATTTGAGAAATTAAAAGTTACTCTACAACAATACACAAACTGTGTTCTCTTCAATTTGGATAAATTTTATTTATTTTTTAGATAATATAAAATTAACTACACTTTTTTAACATGTTTATCTACGTTGACAAGCTCTTATCTAAAGCCTTATGGCAGAAAACCTGAGTTCCGGAGTAATTCCATAAAATAGGCTTTCTTCCAACTTTATTCCAACTAATGATTAAATTGGCACACATCTCTAAACATAGTAGTTGGGTCAACACAACTGTTGACTTTTAATTTGAAATTTACTTTTCTATGAAGAGATAACCATAAAATATATTTAAAAAAATTTAAAGTCTCATTAGGTGCTTCAATATGAATTTCTACCAAGTTTGTAGAATTTAAATTATTTCTTAAACGATTTGTGACTAAATTAATATATTGCTCTTGCCGAATACAATCGTCTTTTCTCTCATAACAAAAAAAAATAAATGATACATTCTTTCTACCCTTGGGAACAAATACTTTAAATGATACTGTGAAGAAAATAAGAGTTATGGTATTCAATTTATCCATGGGCCAGGAATTCACTGATTCTATATATGAATAAAATTGGAAAGAAAATAATAGTAGGCCTACATAGGCCCACCACGAAAAACTTTCTAAGCTCGCAAGCTATCTACAATAATCATCCATAATCGTTTCTAAAAAAAAAAAATTAAAATAATAAAACTTCGATATTAAATTTAAAATAAAGTGTTTTTTTAATGAAAACTAAAATTTTATTTATAGTGTCATGAATAATACCAACTATATGTCTAAACTGTCTTTCCAGCACACCATTTTACAAATTACTAATAAGAATAATGATAAATAATATCCTTGGTTTTACATCAATAAAAGTACGTATAGACAAAAAAACATTTAGATAATACTGCCATTTGACAAATAAACATACACACTTTTAAGTATTTACTTCTTTTAGTAAATTCAGTAAAAGCTATATCTTATAAATAAATACTGTAACAAATCGTACACAAACATTGTTATAGAAAAGGAAAATAAATTATTAGGATTCCTTTAGGTGGAGATGTAGGAAGTGATAGAAAAGGTCAGTGTATTTACAGTTTTTATAGCAAAACATGTTATGGCCATAGTAAATTAACATTGCTCCAGTAGAAACATAAGAGTTTAGTTTTCTTCGCGTTTTGATATCAACAGTTGTTGAATATCTGTCATGAGTATAGAGTCATAAAATGAGAAACTTTTCAAATGAAGAAGAAAAGTTATCATTAAATTCCAACGCCCCCTTGAGAGATATTAAAGAAATGTTTCATTCGCCATGTAAATAAAATTAAACCATATGTTTGTAATTAAATAATGTTTGTTTTATTTTGAACAAAAAAGTTTCGATATAAAAATCGCAAGGGCACTGACCTTTTCTCGCTTCCCCTACACTCCCATATTAAACGTGTTTCTTTTACATAAACATGTTTGTGATAAGAAATGATAAGACTTTAAAAATATGAGTATGTTAATATCTTTCTATGCATTTAATATAGATTTAATAGTTAAAAATAAACTAACAATCATAAAAACAACAACCAAAGCGTAAAATGGAGTAATATTTTTATATTATGATTCTTAATACAGTACTTATTAAAAAAAAAGCTGCCTTTACTTTATTTCTATACTTTCTATTTCTAGCCACTAGTAAAATTTTTATATCATCATCTTTCAACGTTCACTTTATTAAAATTTTGTTGGTTAATGTATTTTTAGTCAAAACATTTTTATTCCACACTTTGTATATTGATTTGATTAAATTCTTTCAATCAACAAATATTTTTCAACTTATTTTTCCGTCAGAATTTCGTCTAATTATTTTTTATAATTTGTCAATTTATTTTTAACTATTAAATCCATATTATTTTCATAAAACAATATTAACATACTCATATTTTTAAGGTTTTAACATTTCTTATTGAAACACTCCGTACTTAAAATATAAGATTTTAGAATGTTTTCTAAATTGCTAATTTTTTTTGTGAATTAATTTCCACTTGAGTATTTTACCAAAAACCGTCACCTCCACATTGCAGGTCTGAATGCATCAGTTTCTCCCAAATTTCCAAGCGGGCCTCATTATCAACACCATGAACTCCGCATCTTTTCCTCACCAGACAAGGGTCCACACCGTAGCCCTCGAAAACAAACTTCCAAGGCCACACCCAACTTGTAAGTCCTTGCACATCGTAAAGATTACAAAATATCCCGGTCAAATGAATCACCTTGACCTTGATAGTTCTTGCCACAAATCCCGTCAGAAAGATATCCTCCATCTTGAAGAACTGCTCGCGGAGAGCCGCCTGGAAAAGAGCGCCCGTGACGTCACCCGTCAAGAGGTACAAGCCTCCGATCACGTAGGTGGGGTACACCACAAAAGGGAACTCTTCCACTGATATATAATATCTGTCGGAGAGACTCCTATCAGGTTTTACCTCGTGAAGGATGTGCCCGTAGATACTCCACTTGGCCTCTCCAAGGTCTCTCAGAATTTTCAAAAGACGAGGGACATTTATGAAAACGTCTTCATCAATCTTGAGGACAAACCTCGCCTTTTGGCAATACCTCGAGGCCCACTCCGTCATGGAGACAGTCTTCAAAGTCAGATTATCGTAGCTGTCTATGTTGTTGGAGACGATGATGTCTCCATGAAGGTTGGATTCTTCACGGATGGATCTGATGAGGAGTTCGTCGGTGACCCTCCCAAGAAGAAATCCTACTGTGACGTTGCTCCCATCACAGAATCGCCTCCACGTGGCCCTAATAGAAGATCTGGCCTCGCAGTTGGCCGGTGTCGAGTGGACAAGAATCAGAAGGAGAAGATTCTCGCCTTGATTATGACAGAGCTCAGACGAAACGATGTTGAACGATCTTTCGTATATTGTATCGATGACTGGGTTTGTGATCACTATGAAATCGGTGGGAACACTCACTGTGTTAATGTGGCAGAAAATATAGACGAATATCAAGAGAGTAAAACATGCTACAAACTTATTAGATGATAGTTTCACAGTTCTCTTTAATAGAATTTTGTTTTGAATAAAAAATAAAGTCATCTTATTATATTGTTTATTTCTATATCCAGGCCTAAATACGAATCTAAATGGGTCACACCATTGATAGACTTAAAAGTGTCCTTCAGTAGAATAGTATTTTGATTTGAAATTAAATTAAAATTATTGCATTGTCCATACTTAAGTTTGGTCTTGTACACGAATATAAACAAAGCATGAAGTCGTAATTCCATAGTTCATATGCATTTATAATTATTTAATGTATTTAATTTTAAGTTTGGTTAGTTATTTTATTACTAGTCATTTACATGTTTGCCTTCAGTAAGATAATAGAAAAACACTTGTAAATTTTACCCAAATTAATTATCTTAGCTGTTTGGAAAGAATTTTTGGCAATAGTCAACACTGCACATTTTATCACTTAGATAATATTTTATTGCACATTAATTAGTTATTTTATTACACTTTAACACAAGACACTGTACCACTAAGTTGATACTGCTGTCATCTAGAGAAACACACATGGTAGGATGCGTTATCTGCAGTTTCCGGCGAGACAACGTCTGCTAAACAAAACGTCAGTTGCCATCCACTTAAGTAGAAATGCTTTACGTACATGCGACTTTAATCCGACTGCTTTGGTGTAAGTGAAAATATCGTTATATCAATCACGTAGTACTTTCAAAGAGATCGATGACGGAGAGAACTGATAAAACCATAAATATGTATGTAGTGTTAGTTTGAGATAAGGATGATAATGGCTTATCTCGTTATCTTAAAACACCGTCTACCAACCTACGGTGAATCTAAAAGAAAAAGTACCCTTTTAAATGTACACGAAAATGATATTTATATTTAAAGCAATGGTATAACCCAGGAGTTCCAGTACTTTTTGAGACCACACCATCCTACACGTCAGATTTTCCGTGGGAATCCCCTGTACCCAATAGCTTATTATTTTTAAAGGCCCAAATTAAATTTGGCAGAATTTTTTAAAAAATGAAAATTGTAATTTAAATTACTAGCTTGTATTCTTTTAAACGTAAGATTAAAAAATTGGAATAAAATTACAGAACTGATTAAGACGAAATTGTAGTAGAAATATTTTTGTTGCACATGATTTCATGTGTACAGTTATTTTCATAATGGCATATTGGTTTTTCTTAATAGCAACGACTCCTCGGATCAATATCGGCGACGTCTCAGGGCGTCGCGACGCACTGATTGGGAGCCCCTGGTATAGCCTATAGTGTGAGCCCCCACATAGAATAATTAAAGTATGTGGTTGTTTTTCAACATAAATTTAGTAATTGGGATTACTGGAACCCCTTGACTAAGTCATCATATTTGACAAAATAAGCTGAAGCTTTACACTCCAAGGTTAATATTACACAGTCTAGGTCACAACAGACTTTAAAGCGTAGGGCTTGAATTTCATATTCCAACTAAACTTCCCATATAATATGGTTATACAAAACCATTGGTAATCAATCGTTTAATAAGTCATAAGAACCGCTCATTCTTTGTAATTTACCCCTGCGGGCAGACCAGACCCGTATTTATAATTTACTGTGACGTCATTTGAGCCATTTTCCCGACGTACACTTACACTACAGGTAAATTATTCCTTTAGTATACAAGAAAATCTCGAGTGGTTTTCCCATTTAAATTGGCAGATATGAACCAAAAATTAATTTGCCAAGAATCTAGGGGCAGTTTTAAGTTTTGAATAATTTAATTCAACATAAAACTTATAACTTGTCGACATAAATTGTTAAGTTTTATTAGCCATTATCATTTTATAGCTCAAACAATCTTTTCAATATTGAGTCATTAGATTAGTATTCAAAAACACATTTCTGTAATTTTGCTAAAGTTTCATAACATATTTTATCTGCCATATGTTTGCCGTCTGAAATAAGCTACTTCACACGGGTCTCAAAATATTGCAATTCAAGATCTCAAAGCTCCTACATAAATCCGTTTTTATGTGAGCAATAATATTTAATTAATTTATCCTATTTTAATTATTCAATTATCCTTATAATTTTCTTCCTCTTTTGAATTAATTCATATCATTATGAAATATAATGTTACACCTATTTTATTTTGTTGACTTTTGAAATTGAGACTTTGAAAAAAATTCAGCTTATTTAATTATTCTCATAATCATGTGTATATAATCAATTGATAATATTATTTAAAACCCTTTATTTTAAATTTGGCTGAATAAAAGGCTGGCGTTTATAAAACATTGCCCAGTTACGTACCCCTTTCTGGTTCATAGCCCATCCAAAGTATTCCTATCACTTCTTCACTAAACAAAATAGCTAACTTTTTAAACATTAACAGTCACTTTATATTTTTATAAAGCCTTACGAGTAAGCTGAATCGAGTCGTTTCAAAAGTAAATAAAGGCTTAACCATGGTACATATTCAAAACTTTCATTAGTTTGTTGATAAGGCTTAATATTGCTTAAAATAATGTTATGATTAATAAAAAAATGGGTGGTAAGTCAGGAAAGACATCAGTGGGAATATTTGGGCATAGATGGGAGGATAACTTAAGAATGGATTTGAAGAATATAGGGTTAAATGCGATGGACTATATATAACTAGCTCAAGATATGAATAGTGTAATGTGGTGGAGTGGATACAACTATCTCAAGATAGGGATAGGGTGTAATGAGGTGGACTGGATATAACCAACTCAAGATAGGGATAGAGTGTAGTGAAGTGGACTGGATAGAACCAACTCAATATAGAGATAGGGTGTAATGAAGTGGAGTGGATAGAACCAACTCAAGATAGGGATAGAGTGTAATGAGGTGGACTAGATAGAACCAACTCAAGATAAGGATATGTGGTGTAATGAGGGGGACTGGATGGAAATAGATCAAGATAGGGATAGAGTGTAATGAGGTGGGCTGGATAGAACTATCTCAAGATAGGGATAGGGTATAATGAGGTGGACTGGATAGAACTAACTTAAGATAGGTATCGAGTGTAATATGGTGTGTTGGATATAACCAGCTCAAAATAGGTATATGGTGCAATGAGTTGGACTGGATAGAAATACCTCAAAATAGGGATAGGTAATAAGGGGTGGAATGGATATAGCTAGCTCAAGATAGAGGTAGTTGTATCCAGTCCACATCATTACACTCTATATCAAGATAGGGATAGGGTATAATGAGATGGACTTGATATAACTAGCAATATGTAGGGATATTAGGTGTACTTTTGTAATTCTAGCAATGAGTTCTCAAACTTATGCCAAAGAATAATTAAATAATTAAGTGGTGTGTCAGGTACTCCCTGAGATATTTTGTAAACCCCTGGGATTACACCCACCTTGGTTCAGTTAACAACTTATCAAGGCAATACAAGGCCTATTGGAAGGTCGGTGTAGATTACTCCATTTTAAGTTGGCTAATGTGTCTAGCTACTAAACAACAGTACATCGACCAAGACTCATCCATTACAAAGCGATCACGATTAAACGATATGCTGTGGTGCGTGATTCAGATAGCCTACCACTTAAAAAGGACATTGCATTCGTTATCTGTGAAAATAGTGTGATGTATCTTCCATTAATGTATTTACACTTTACGAACTCAAGCTATTGGTTCAGTTAAGGTCGTGACCGAACCAATGGCGACTTGTTGGTGTTATTTACATGAACAATATCGGTCGTAAGTGATTGAGTTTTATTAGAAATGATTGTCGTTGCTAGGTTGACTTTTTTTTTAGCATCGTATCTTACTACCCGTTCAGATTATACGCCTATGTACTAATTACGCCAATAGTTTTGGGGTTTAGGGAGTTTACATTAATAGGAAGTGTACCTACATTTGTACGGAGGTAAAGTGGAAAATAATTTTGGAAAAACCACCCTCAGTACACCTAAACAAGATTCGAGCCTCGATCTCCCCGCCAACGGCAGTCTAGCCTACTGCGAGATTAGCGTCTTATCCCATGCGGCCATCGAACCGGTTTGACGTTAGTGAATGTTCCATGTAGATTACTTATAGCAATGACCGAGAAAATCAATAAGTATAGTATTAAAGCTATCAATGGATTGATGTAAAGGGTAGTGCATGCATGAAGTGAATCCGCATTAGCTTTGGAAGAGGATTAAATAATAAGAAGGAGTAAACAAATGCAGCCCCATCCCCCTGCACAAGTGTATCAGTCTGAAACTATAGCCACCATATTCCCGTTAACGGTGACCATTTTCCAAAGCGAGTCTATCACCATAGACCACGTGGCTAATGGCGAGGATAATTTATTTAAAAAGGCTTATATTATTTTAAAACTATTTCCATTAAAAACATGTAGTCCATTATGTTAAAAATATAACAATACGTATTTTTTATTTATTTTCTTATATACTGTATTATAATAAAATTAATATCTTACCCTTTAGATTAGATTTAGAAAGTCACGAATATTTGTGGTCAATCAACAGGGAAGAAACGTGATTTTATTATTATTATTTATATCATCATCTCAGAATTGAATGTACAGTTGTAACCGTGATTTATGAGTACATAAATGTAATTCATTCATAGTTACGTTTAAAAAATGTACTACCCTCCCCTTCTCCTCCATCTCCCTTCCCACAACCATACTCACACACCATTCCATATATTGTTCTTGATAGGCCTAAACAAACATTATATCAGGACATGAAACTTCTATAATAACCTAAAAATACTTAAACATTATTATTGTTAAGAAACAAGACAGAAAATTCCAGATGTCAACTTAACTGATTACTGAAATCGCAAAGTTTGTAGTATGCCTAGGTTAAGTTCAAGAGTTTTGTGAATTTATGTGAAAATTTAAGGCTCAACCTCTTTTCTGTATAGACCTGAACCAATTTTTACCTCAAGGCCAAGACACGATATTTATTCTAACTTTAGATTTAACATACATTTATTTATTTATTTTTATTTAGCAACGTATCTTATTACCCGTTGGGGTTATGCGCTTAAGTACAAATTACGCTTATGGGCTAAGAATTGGGAGGGTTGAATATAAAGGAGGTGTGCTCGCATTTTCGTGGAGAGAGAGAGAGAGAGAGAGAGAGAGAGAGAGAGAGAGAGAGAGTGGAAAGCCATTTAGGTATAAACCATCCCAATTCACCCGAGCGAGATTCGAACCTTGATCTTCCCTTCCTTGACAGTCTAGATCAACACGAAACTAGTGCGTTATCAAACTACACCAACGAGGCGGGTATAAGTTTATTAAAGACTTAGTTTTAAAATATCAACATTTTTCTGAAATGGCTTTAATGTTCTGGTTTAAAATTGACTTGTAGTGTATTTTAATCACTTAGTAATTAAACATTTTCTTTATTATTAAAAAAATTTCTTAGGTTAGTCTACCATTGATAGCTTTATTTTAATCAAAGTTTACATCTGAATATTGTTTAATATGGTAATAAAAATAGTAGGTCTACGTTTCATTTAAGAGGGGAAATTATTTAAGGGTAGTTAATGAAAACCATTTTTATTTTATATCTTTCAAAGTTACAATAAACCATATAAGACGGGGGAGGGGTTTATAATGAAGACATTTCAAAAGTGCCGTCTCTTAAAACCATAAAAAGCATAGTAAAACCCCGACAGACGCCACTGTTTCAAAAAAACTTTATTCCGAGACGCTCTGTGAATTCTTGCCGACACTCGAGCAGTCTTACCTTTTCCCTCTAAGGTTCCCTGAAATAACATGCCCCTCCGTCCTTCAGTTTCCTCATGGCCATTTTCCTTTCTTTCCCCATTTCTTAAATCTTTCATTTCTTTTCCAAGCATGTTTACTCCACATGTTTTCTAGTCTCGAAAGATTATTACTACTCATTCTACAGATATTTCCTCCATTTACCTCTTTTTTTTGGGGGGTGGGGGGCGGGTAACTTCGTCATTTTTCTCACGTCTATCCGTAAACTCGTTTACGGACAATCGGCGTAATCCTTTTCACAACAATCTTAGGAAGAAGATTAAGAATACTGGCAATTATATAATTTCTATTTCAGAAATAATGCAACATTGGACATCTTATTTATTAATATTGTCTTAAATATGAATTTCTGTACCAATTTTTTATATATATTATTACTAGCACTATGTCCTACCACCCACCCATACGCTTCGGTGGCCTCGTGTTTTACGTGATATTCTATTGTAAAACTAGACTGCCGGAAACGGGGGAGATCGGGGTTCGATCCCGGTAGGGTGCACTGAGGATGTTTTTTCATAAATTGTTTTCCACTCTCCCTCCACGCAAATGCTGGTGTACTTCATCTATATTATACCTTCCTAATATATATAAATATAAATATATATATATATATAAAACTGCAGCGACTTACTTTGAAAGTTTGGTTTTCTCAAACACCCTATACGAGCATCAAATAGCCAATTTAGTAAAAATAAAATTAATTTGTCTAACTTACAGATGTACAACACCTATCCCTATCCAGCCCCCCTCATTTCACCCTATCTGTATTTTGAGCAAGTTCTATCCAGTCCAACTCATTACACAATATCTCTTTCAGGTCCAATCTAATGTTATTCTCACATCTGCCCTTAAGTCTTCCCAAAGGTTTCTTCCCATTGTGTTTGTCTATCAATACCCAGATTATTACTTAAGATAAATAGCAATACAGAATCAAGTTTGTCCTCCTCAATATTTTTAAAATTCAACGTGACCCCTTTAAACAAATGAGTATGATTCTTCTGATGTAACACACTTATTTATTATGATGGTAACAAGGTTTTTAATAGGCCCAGAAAGTGTTTCATGGAAAAGTTTTGTGATAAGATTTAAGATTAAATTAGTTAATTATAATTGAGTGAAATGTTTTTCTTAACTATGTCAACTTCAGTGTGAAAAGATTAGGTCTAGCTAGACAGAGATAGACAAGTCTACCTTAAATAATTTTTCACCTACATGTAGGAGGCTGCTTGGCTTGTAGATTATTTGTAAGTCAATTAAAAGGCTTAGTTTTAAATAATTTTAAAAAATACTCATCACCAGGTTCTTGAAATATTCTCTGAAAAGTTTTTTTAGTGAGAACCCACTGTTATCCTGTAGTAAAAGGAATGACTATGACAATAATTTAAAGAAATCTGAATGTCTAAACCATATTTTTATTGGTTCGTTTTTCTTAAAGAAGTCCCGGCACAGATTTATATAACTGCCAAAACCTTCCTTTATATCTGACAAGACGTGTATTAATCACAAATTGTGAATGTGTGGAATGACAGGCCTCCACCGTGGTTCGGATCCCACGTTAAACTGTAGGTCCTCCATTTCACCTCATACATATTAGCGTAAGTGCTTATTACCCTTATGGGTAGTAAGACGTGGTGCTAATAATAATAATAATAATAATAATAATAATAATTCTTTAAGAAATGTTTTATTTCAAACCGATTACTTACACAAGTTTGGTTGCAATTGGTAAAACAGCAAACTCTCCTTCATAGACGGGTTTACCATTTGTACCTTTTGTTGGCAACATTTCTACAGAACTTCATTTAGATAAATAGAAAGCAATTTTGTGATTCAACTTTTCCTTTCTGAAAATAAATAATATTTGAAAATAAATCCCGTGTAGTATGTTTGATTTTTTTTTTTTATGTTTGTATTTTGATTTTGTCAGAATTCCGGTATAGGAATAGTTCTACATCATTTTTAAGAAAAATAAAATAAGTGAAACCAAAAATTTCAGGCAAATAAATAAATTACTTACCCTTTGTCATTATGAGCTCAGAAAGTTAATTGCCGCAATAACAAAGGCACGCCAACTATCCCCCTTTTGAGCTAGTTGTATCCAGTCCACCTCATTACACCCTATCCCAATCTTGAGCCTGTTTTATCCAGTCCACCTCATTACACCTTATACAAATCTTGAGCTAGTTCTATCCAGTCCACCTCATTATACCCTATCCCTAACTTGAGCTAGTTGTATCCAGTCCACCTCATTACACCCTATCCCAATCTTGAGCCTGTCTTATCCAGTCCACCTCATTACACCTTATCCAAATCTTGAGCCAGTTCTATCCAGTCCACCTCCTTACACCCTATACCTATCTTGAGATAGTTGTATCCAGTCCACCTCATTACACCCTACCCCAATCTTTAGCTAGTAATATCCAGTTCACTTCATTAAACCCTATAATTATCTTGAGCTATTTGTATACAATCAATTTTTTACACCCTATCCAAGTCGTGAGATCATTCTATCCAGTCCACCTCATTATAACCTACCCCAATCTTTAGCTAGTTATATCCAGTCCACTTCATTAAACCCTATTTCTATCTTGAGCTATTTGTATACAATCCACCTTTTTACACCCTATCCAAGTCGTGATATCGTTACATCCAGTCCACCTCATTACAACCTATCCCTATCTTGAGCTATTTATACCCAATCAACCTCATTAAAAAGGTATGTCAAGTCGTTATTCTTGTAAAATAATTATCTTTGTTAAAGAAATAAGACAACCTCACGAAATCCATATTTTATTTGATTCCATTTTGGCGCTTGTTTTGTTTATATAACTGCCAACCTCACTGTTATATGTAAAGTGGTAAAAATATTTGTTAGAAATGTAACTTCTCTGAAATAATGTTAGGAGATAAATTGAAAATTTAAATAAAATAGGCTTAGTAAAGCATGAAAACTTCAATGTTCTATAAATTAGGAATTAATTTGAGAACTGGAAACAATAAATCTTTTATTCCCTACTATTCTATTTATTTACTTTAAAAAATCTCATTTTGAACAAAATGATCAGTTAAAAGAGAGAACGTTAAAAAAAAGTTGAACATAAAATACTAATAGGCCTACCCTCTTTGTGAAACTTTATATAATTTCACTCGAATAATGTTGTTAACAAAATATTCTGGATAAAAGGTTTGAGTTCCTTATAACTTAGAATAGAGATTATAATATAAGATTAAATCTCCAAAATTGTTAACCTGTAACGTGTACATAAATTGTTCCCCCCATTAATAAACCTAAGAGACTCGTTGTCTTAGTAACTATCTTAAAGTTTTTATTATAATTTACAACACAACAGGAATAATAATAGTCAAAAACATATTTTGAATATCTTAATACCTATTAAAAAGGGCTTGGAAACTTTATCCACATACAATTTTTTTTTTATATTTGAATATACGATGGCTTTTGAACCTGGAACCTCTGGCTACAAATCCAGTATTCCGTGTTCAATCCCCGATGTGTCCAGGGTTTTCGTGAGAAGCAGTGAGTCCAGAATGGCGTCAAACTCAATCTCCTAAAGACAAATGACGAGCTACTTGAATAAATAAGTAGAATTTCCGGTCTAGAAAAGTGAGATTAACGTCCGAAGGGTCATGACCACATGACACTTTATATCTGAATATTCTGGCGTTATCATTGCTTTTAAGAAGTTGGGGCAAAATAGTAGAGAAATGGCAATACAAAAAGGGTGTTTTAATTTACTTGTATAATTTAATATTTAAAGTCCGATACTCCTTTTAGAATACCGGCACAACGTGAGTAACCAATACCTTGTTTTTTATTCAGTTCAAAAAATCTAATATGTTCCGAGACATGAAAATTCGACAACTAAATCGATATAAACCGCCTTCATCGAAACAACTGTCTAAAGTAACAAGTGACAACTTTTAGAGCACGCTTTCTTCGCAAATCTCGAAGAATACTGACTCGTAAGTTTTCCGCATACGTCTAACTCTCCAACTCCGACTATCTATATTGACATCTTGGATGCAATCCACTTCCCATTCTCCACATATGTTCATGTTAGTCTAACGTAAAAGCTTTTTCATTAACTTCTGTCTCTTTGAGGAAAACCCAGAACTATTCTAGTTAAAGTGTAGTTAAAATTTAAAATTAATATTTATACATTAAAAGAATTTTAAAAAATCAAATTTTTTCTAGTAAAATGTTAAAATATGAGGACAGGAAAATAAAGAGGAATCCCACATAATGTGGTTTTTCCACAAAATCAATTTGAATGTTTTGATCAAATTTTACTACGGTTATTACATAACTAACTTTGTGAAACTGTATGAACGCATATTTGAACTATTTCTTTACATGCTTAAACCAAAATTATTCCTAATATATATATATATATATATTAAAAAGTTAGAGTTTTAAAACATAATTAGTTAAAAATGTAAAAAAGAAAGGGGAATGTCCATATTATGACTATAGCCAAAATAGTATCACATGTCAAAGTGTTGGTGTTATTTACCCTTCTTGTCTTTCTACACTGTATATGGAAGATTATTTGCCCTTCTTGTCTTTCTACACTGTATAAGGAAGATTATTTACCCTTCTTGTCTTTCTACACTGTATAAGGAAGATTATTTGCCCTTCTTGTCTTTCTTAGCTATACACGGAGGATTACTATAGAAAACTCTTGCTTATGGTCCACAAAATAATTTCAGAACTTGAAGGTCCTGCCATTTTTAATAAGAAATAATATTATTATTATTATTATTATTATTATTATTATTATTATTATTATTATTATTATTATTATTATTATTATTATTATTATTGAGTCAACCTCGGTGGTAAAGGGGTAAATTGCTCGCTTCATGAGCCGCTGTTCGTGAGTTCAAACCCAACTGAGGTCGACGTATTTTTTCTTGAGCGATAAAAACCCGTAACACAACTTCCTTCGGAGGGGGAAATAAAGCCGTCGGTCTCACGTCGATTGAGGTATGTAAAATAACCTTGTAAGGTTTGTAAAAATACCTTTCCCGGAAAAAATTGGCAGTTCCTTTCGCTCTCACTCATAGAAATACTTGTGTGCTGATATAATCAATCGGTTCAGAAAGTGCACGTTAAACACCTCTAATAAATAAATTAAATATTATAATAGAAGAGAGATTAACTTATTTTAAATTCTTAACGAATTTTGTTAATACAATTTTTTGTCTTGCGCGTTTATTTGATAAGGAATTATTCAATTTAAAACATTTTGTGTATATATACCTCGTCTTACTACCCATTAGAGCCATCCGCATATTTACGTGTGAGTGTATGTGATGAAGGTAGAGAGTAAAAGAAAGGTACCCGAATTTGTTTGTCTCTGTTCGGGATTTAAGCCATGACATCCTCATCGCCCAGGCACAAGGCGATACTGATACAGAAAACACAAATATAGTTTGCTATTCATTGTCTGTAGATTAAAAACTATTAAACACGGCTATTTCTATATTTTATAAAACATTATATAGTTCGTTGTTCCAAAAGGAACTTTAGGTACAATGTTTTGAGAGAAAATGTTTCTAAATAAATCTCGATTATATTTGCAACCATGATGACAAAATTGAAAACCTTATTTACGTTATTTTATATTATTCTGAAAGTAATACAAATACAGTCCAATGTTCTTAGGCAGAACCTATAGAAAGTACTTTCTCTTCGGTTAGATTTGTTAACTTATTTATTCTTATTTTATTTATTTAGCATTGCGTCTTACTAACCATTCGGGTTATATTCCTAAGCACTAATTACTCTAATGGATTAGGAATGGGTAAGTTTGAATTTAGAGGAAGTGAAACCACATTTGCGTGGTGGGAGATTGGAAAACTATTTAGGAAAAACCAGACCGAGATTCGAACCTCAATCTCCCCGGCCTCAGCAGTCTAGCTCAACACGAAACTAAAGTTGTTAACATTCAAGGATATTATTAGTATTACTTTATAATCGTTAGTGTTGAATCAAAAGTGACAGCTTCAAAGAACATGACTTTAAGCATGAACACGTGAAGTTAGATCTAAACTTTTATAGTTCTCAGATAAAGTTATGCTAATACATCCACACGTCAGTGTTCTGTTTATACATGTGTCATTTTATACAAAAAAAAACGTATTTTATCAAAATTTAAATTATAAATAAAACATTGCATTGTACTTAAAAAAATCCCTTAACAAATAAAATTTAGTGTAAATATTATGACATCACCATTATATCTTAAAATTAGTTCACAATTCCTTATATAACGTAGATATATACGGATATTAGAATAACTATATAAAGCATCCCATCAACATGAAAATATTAGTGTGTCAAAGCGATTAAAGGGACACTAATTAAATATTATTGGCGTGACCTTCCTTTTTTATAATCTTAAGAGTAAGATCCGATGCTCAACATGAGGTTTTTTTTGTTTTGTGAATACACCCTCCTTTTTTTATATATAGCTACCAATTTTGTAGACAGTCTTCTCTTTTGTAGAAAACCACCTCTTCTGAATATGAACTAAAATAACATACAGCACACTAAACCTTATGGCACTGATGTCTTTTATATGAGATATGACCATTTATTATCACTTTTGCTGCCAAGTTTCAGGGGTACATCCCTTAACACAACTTTCTATGATCACAATTTTAAATGTTCAACCCTACCTAAGTAGTAAAAGGAGTCTTTTTGTTTGCTTGATTAAACAATTATTATTTCCATGAAAAGCCATAGAGTGGTCAGAATTCCTTCAGAAGACAACCTTGACCATGGTTCGTGGAAGAGTTTCTTGGAAGAGGCCGTTTTAAAAAATGTGTTCGCGGCTAAGAATAGGAAGAAAAAAAAAATATTTCAAACAAAACACAAAGATTTAAAAAAAAAAACGAAAGGTTCAAAGTAGAAACACTCCTTTCAGGGGTGGTAGGAATAAATTTAAAATTCAAATCGTAATCAACAGAAGTACATACATCCCAAACATGGAAACATCTGTGAATACACACATAAAGGCTTAGTAAAGTAACTTTAAGAATTCATGAAAATGCTCTTTTTCTTTTGTAAGATAGAAACGACATAAGCCTACCCAGGGAGCTGTTCTTTATAGAGTAGTTTGTGCGTTCAAGGAAACAATGCTTTACGATATATGGTTTCATACAAGGAACTCTTAGGATAGCAGGAAAATGGTTGAAACATCCGATAACGTGGTTTACAACATTATCTAGAGATAAAAGTCGATACAGTTATAGGAAAGGAGATATTGGTTTGCCATCGTCATTACAAATGCTCATGGTTGGAATGGTTTGAAAAACGTTTCTTAATTAAAGCGTGAATCTGATTAAAAAGTTTAAATTTTAAACTAAAAAAAAAAAAGATTGTATGAAACTACGCATGGACTTTCTAGCTCTTTTGTTTAAAAATGGAGATATTTACTCAAAACTCGTAATGTATGTGAAAAGAAATAATATATACTAAGAAGCCCAAGCATAAATTGCATTATACTTAAATAAAAAATTTATTGAATCCCGGTTATAAATTTTATAATTTTATTTCTAAAGAATTATCTCATTTGTATATTTGGACCGATAAAAATGATCGATTTTGGGTCCACAAGGGTCAACACTTTGTATTGAAATTTCGATTTCCGGTTAAAATTCTAGCATTTTATTAGGTATTTCATATCTTTAGGTCATCGCATTGCTATTCGATTCCTCATTTATAAATTTTGACAAGTAAAAAATGTAAATATTGAATATTGATTCTAAAATGAAGGAGATAGATCATTGTTGTACAAACGTTTCTCCTAAGAGCTTAAAATAAAAATAACATAAATTGTTTGAGATACTTACTTATCTTTAATTACTACATGGCATTACAGAATTATTGCACTAAAACTTAAGTAGTATCTCTTTACAACTAAAGCTCACAAAATTGTATTAATATATTTTTTGATATCTAAGAAATTGTTGGTTTTATAAAAATATATATTTTAAATAAAAGTTTTTTATTTTTAATAGTACTATATTTTTGCAATGATAAGTTATTTAGTATCTCAAATAGTTGCGGAAATACGGAAACCTCCTCTTTTGTAAAGTACCTTAAAATGGATTTTCATAGGAAAATGGAAATAGCCATTTTATTTATAATCTTAATCAACGCCTAGATACGAATTTTAATCAAAATCGATAGAGCCGAATTCGAGAAAATCCATTTTTTCCCTTTTAGCTTTTTATGGATCTAATTTTAATTTTAGGGTTAAACAAAAATCCCCTTTTTGGGGTTCGAGGGGTAATGAGACGTCGACATCCATCAACATTTCGGGTTAGATTTTTTTACGGTTTTAATACCTAACTTAGGTGTTCGAAACGTTTATGTATATATTTATTTATTTATAAAATTTCGTATAGCTTGAAAATTACTGGTTTTATAAAAATATGTTTCAAAAAAAGATTTGTTTTATAAATAGACCTACATATTTCAATGAAAAGTAATTTCATATATCAAATAATTTCGGAAATATGATAAATAATAAGAATTTACGCGTAAGACCGGAACCCTTTAAGTTATTTTGCCGAAATATTGAGGATAGCCATTTCTTAAAAATATTTATAGATGTTCATAAATGAAATTTAATAAAATCGTTTGAGCCGATTTTGAGAAAATAGACATCTTCTCTTTTTCCCCTCAAAAAATTACCCTTAATTTTAGGGTTATATATTATTATTAGCACCGCGTCTTACTACCCGTTCGGGTTACACGTAATTTAGTGTTATTATAGCCAATTCCAAAAAAACCTCGGGGCAACCCTATGAAAATCCTAGATACCAAGTTTAAGCCCAATCGGTAAAATAGTATAGGCTCTAGTCGGAGGTACAGATAGACAGACCTAAATTCAAAAACCACTTTTTCGGATTCGGGGTGTCAAGAAAGGTCAAGATTTATCAAAATATCGAGTTCAAGTTTTAGACGATCACAATACTTTCTCTACCTGTAAGATAGCGAGAAAGTAAAAATAGTGATAGCTTACATAAAATCCTATAAAACAATCCCACATTATATTAAAATGTTATGTTTTGACGTTATCAAAATATGACTTTATTTTATAGAAATAGGCTGGTTCTAGGTTTCTAACCTTTTGATTTAATCGCAAAAATACAAATTTTCGCGAAAGGAGTCCTTGATTGTTTATAAACTTTATACTCCAAGCTCTATAATTGGTCAGAAAATTGCACATAATTTTCACCTAAATTTTGTTGGAAAAAATAAATATATCCAACAACTTTTTGAATAAAGCCAATTTATTAACGTCTGAAACCTGTTCCAGTGCTCTATAATGTATCAATCTTGAGAGCCCTTTTCAATAAAAAAAAAGGCCTTTTAATCATAATATCAGCTTATTGTTATAGAACACAAGAATTTTGTAGAGCCAAATATTATTTATTTATTTTTTTGTGTGGATATATGTTTATTTTTTAACCTAAATAACTTCTGACTTATTTCTTAAATTCCCACCTTTAAGACAATGTGCTTGGTATATATTTTTTATTTCCCCTGTTGATTGGGCCTTAAGATACCATTCACTCCCCTTACTCTTCAAAAATAAGGTAAATAATTCTAAAGAACATTTTTTTGTAAGTCATTTCATCATTTCCACTAAAATTCTTATTTCATATATAATCTCCTACTTGAGTTTAATACTTGGTGTCATCGGCTGTCCATTCGAGTGTGAGCGTGACGTATAAGACCATACAGCCACTGAAGTGGGTTATTATTTTATTAATTTATCATTTTGTCTATTTATTATTTAATTGAACGTGAGATATAATTGGAATAGTTGAACAATGTGGACTTGAGAATTAATAATACTCATTAAATTAAAATTAGTTATTTTAATTGAAAATATTCATATGTGTGTGGCTGCACATTGGCTTAATTACTAATAATTGTTAGTTTATGTCGCCGCAGGTGAAACCGTGGGATTATCACAGGTTCCCCTACCCCCCACCCCCCACCCCAACTCCTCCAATCTCCTATCTTGCAGCATCTGTTACAAATACAATCGGTTCATAATGACCACAGAGTACTAAGGGTGTACACTATTAGTTCTGTGAACAGTAGACCTCCCTCCATGTTATTATCATTACTACAGTCTTACTAGTAGTTCTGTGAACAGTAGACCTCCCTCTATGTTATTATCGTTACTACAGTCTTACTAGTAGTTCTGTGAACAGTAGACCTCCCTCTTCCATGCTCTTATCGTTACTACAGTCTTACTAGTAGTTCTGTGAACAGTAGACCTCGCTCCTACATGTTATTATCGTTATTACAGTCTTACTAGTAGTTATGTGAACAGTAGACCTCCCTCCATGTTATTATCGTTACTACAGTCTTAATAGTAGTTCTGTGAACAGTAGACCTCCCTCCATGTTATTATCGTTACTACAGTCTTACTAGTAGTTCTGTGAACAGTAGACCTCCCTCCATGTTATTATCGTTACTACAGTCTTACTAGTAGTTATGTGAACAGTAGACCTCCCTCCATGTTATTATCGTTACTACAGTCTTACTAGTAGTTCTGTGAACAGTAGACCTCCCTCCATGTTATTATCGTTACTACACAGTCTTACTAGTAGTTATGTGAACAGTAGACCTCCCTACATGTTATTATCGTTACTACAGTCTTACTAGTAGTTCTGTGAACAGTAGACCTCCCTTCATGTTATTATCGTTACTACAGTCTTACTAGTAGTTCTGTGAACAGTAACCTCCCTCTTCCATGCTCTTATCGTTACTACAATTTTACCAATAGTTCTGTGAACAGTAGACCTCCCTCCATGTTATTATCGTTACTACAGTCTTACTAGTAGTTATGTGAACAGTAGACCTCCCCCTTCCATGCTCTTATCGTTACTACAATCTTACCAGTAGTTCTGTGAACAGTAGACCTCCCTTCATGTTATTATCGTTACTACAGTCTTACTAGTAGTTCTGTGAACAGTAGACCTCCCTTCATGTTATCATCGTTACTACAGTCTTACTAGTAGTTCTGTGAACAGTAGACCTCCCTTCATGTTATTATCGTTACTACAGTCTTACTAGTAGTTATGTGAACAGTAGACCTCCCTCTTCCATGCTCTTATCGTTACTACATCTTACCAGTAGTTCTGTGAACAGTAGACCTCCCTTCATGTTATTATCGTTACTACAGTCTTACTAGTAGTTATGTGAACAGTAGACCTCCCTCCATGTTATTATCGTTACTACAGTCTTACTAGTAGTTATGTGAACAGTAGACCTCCCTCTTCCATGCTCTTATCGTTACTACAATCTTACCAATAGTTCTGTGAACAGTAGACCTCCCTCCATGTTATTATTGTTACTACAGTCTTACTAGTAGTTATGTGAACAGTAGACCTCCCTCTTCCATGCTCTTATCGTTACTACAATCTTACCAATAGTTCTGTGAACAGTAGACCTCCCTCCATGTTATTATCGTTACTACAGTCTTACTAGTAGTTATGTGAACAGTAGACCTCCCTCCATGTTATTATCGTTACTACAGTCTTAGTAGTAGTTCTGTGAACAGTATACCTCCCTCTTCCATGCTCTTATCGTTACTACAATCTTACCAATAGTTCTGTGAACAGTAGACCTCCCTCCATGTTATTATTGTTACTACAGTCTTACTAGTAGTTATGTGAACAGTAGACCTCCCTCCATGCTATTATCGTTACTACAGTCTTACTAGTAGTTCTGTGAACTGTAGACCTCGCTCCCTCCATGTTATTATCGTTACTACAATCTTACTAGTAGTTCTGTGACAGTAGACCTCCCTTCCTTCTATTATCGTTACTACAGTCTTACTAGTAGTTATGTGAACAGTAGACCTCCCTCCATGTTATTATCGTTACTACAGTCTTACTAGTAGTTATGTGAACAGTAGACCTCCCTCCATGATATTATCGTTACTACAATCTTACTTGTAGTTCTGTGAACAGTAGACCTCCCTCTTCCATGTTATTATCGTTACTACAGTCTTACTAGTAGTTCTGTGAACAGTAGATCTCCTCCATGTCATTATCGTTACTACAGTCTTACTAGTAGTTATGTGAACAGTAGACCTCCCTACATGTTATTATCGTTACTACAATCTTACTAGTAGTTCTGTGAACAGTAGATCTCCCTCCATGTCATTATCGTTACTACAGTTTTACTAGTAGTTATTGTGAACAGTAGACCTCCCTCCATGTTATTATCGTTACTACAGTCTTACTAGTAGTTATGTGAACAGTAGACCTCCCTACATGTTATTATCGTTACTACAATCTTACTAGTAGTTCTGTGAACAGTAGACCTCCCTACATGTTATTATCGTTATTACAGTCTTACTAGTAGTTCTGTGAACAGTAGACCTCGCTCCATGTTATTATCGTTACTACAGTCTTACTAGTAGTTCTGTGAACAGTAGGCCTAATTACCTTGATGCTACTATTGCTACCGTAGTCTTAAATTCATCTTTAAGTCTAGTCGAAATGTCTCCTATATTATTTATACTGGGATTTGAATTTGATACTGTTTTTGTGATTAATTTAGATAGAAAATAAATAATATATTTAATAGTAAATTATATGCATCATAATATCAGCTTTGATAGGTGTTACTACTAAACTTTAAATTGAAATTAGCATGAAGTTGAACTAGAAATGAAGTGGAGAAACAGTAGTAAGAAAAAATGGAAGCTCACATTTATGGTTTTTACAGATGCTCAGACATATTTGTATCATACTCAAAGCATTATAAACATTACTTATATAAATTTACTCATATTGTAATACTTTAAACACATTAGTTCCGTAAAAAACAAATATATATTCGTTTCCCAATAAAATGTACTATATTTTGAATGCTAAGCTGTTTTTTTATTTGACGATATGGGTTTATGCTGATACTGATGAAGCTTTGTTTGATTAAAGCCTTAGAAAGCGTCATTGTATCGACAAATTCAAGGATAAAACAATGGTTTTATTCTACATAATAGAAACAGTAGGTAAAGCTCACAGACTCGGCGAATTAGGGATTACTAAAGGGAATAGAGATTGATAAAAAATTGTTAAAGCCTGAATCCCACGGCAGCATAGTCAAATTAAAATCAAACAATGTTTCTGCACTCACAAAAAAAAAAAATTAATTATTTTATCCGTTATATCCTAAATCCGTCGTAGTGGCTAAAGTTATTATTTCAATGTCATATTTAATTTATAAAAATATTTTAGAAACTAATTATTTACTATAAGACTTAACTTGGACGATGTGCCAAAAACTGTTTATTATATTATATTTTTACAAATCGTCCACGCAATTTTTATATTTTTGAAAATTCGCAAAGGTTTTAAAGAGTAAGTATGTGTAAATTTAAAGATTAAATTTAGACACGCAAAAAATATTTGGGTTTTTTATTTAGCACAGCGACTTACTACCTGTTTGGGTTATACGCTTATGTACTAATTACGCTAACGGGTTTGTACGGGTTTTTTTTTTGCGAGGAAGGAGAATGGAAAACTATTTTATAAAAATAACCCTAAGTAAATCCGACTGAGATTCGAATCACGATCTCCTCGTCCTCGGCAGTCTAGTCTACTACAAGAAACGAAACAGTTAAAAATTTAATTACGGTAAGTTACTAACATCCATTTGAAGTACCATTTCTTAAGTGTATTTTCAACCATTTAGTAATGAATAAACTTTGGTAGTTTATCGATCTTAAATGTCAGTTTATTGAAGGAAACAGTGGTTAATTCATAACCATTCTATATCTATTTCCTTACTGTCTAACCACCATTGATTTAACAAGTTAAGTTTTCTTTCCGGACAGCACTTGCAGTGTGATGGTTAGTTAAAATAATTGTAGTCAATTTGCTTTAAAGAATAAAGGATAAAAACATTTAAATAAATATTATGTAGTGTAAGAACATATCTTTTATCAAAGACAGTGTCGAATATTTAATCACAGAGTGTATAAAATAAGTGTGCTTCAATTTATAGATTAAATAATTTAACAGTGTATTACCGTACTAAAAGCCGTAAGTTAAGAACATTTTTTTCTATCTTCCAACCACCTCCCTAGCCATGGTGTATTCGGTATTTCGTATTATAAATACAATATAGCGTCGATAGTTAAACGTCAAAAATTCGGATCATAGATAATCTGGATCTTTAAGAAAAAATATTATCTATAAAAATAACCACAGTGGTATCAATTATCATAGAAATGGTTGCCAAAAAAACGCACCTCAACCCTTGTTTGAAAAAAAAGATTGGAATCTTTTTCGTTGATAGATTATTTTCTTATTATATTGCTTCAGTATTTGTGATATTCATAAACAACAAAACAAGAGTAAGTTTCTTGTTTAAATAAAGTGAAAAGGATTATACCTTAACACTGAGTTTTCGTAATTATCTCGTCGATACTTATTTTTTTAGTTTTGGTATAAGTACTGTATTCTCGAAAATCTGGACTGGGTTGATCCCCAATTAGTCAAGAGTTTTTGACGCTCTACTCTAAATGTAAAGGAAGATAGAAGGGAAAATATCTCTAAACTTATGGCTCTAGCTATCTTTAAGATTTAGTCCAAGATACACCATTATACACGATATCCAAAACTTAAGTCTAAGTCTGGTAAAACTTTTGAAAACCTCCAATTAGGAGGAAAAACACTTTGGTTTTTTTAATAATATGCTTTGTATCAAAGATTCAATAAAACAATGGTGTGTATTCGATAGCAACAGCTCTCAAGTTTAGAAGATGGGGTTTGTTTTCCTTATTAACGAAGAAGATGAGACAAATGGGTAAGAGTAGACAATTTAGAGAGGGGTGAAGTGGAAGACGTAGGTCCCAAAATAATTAATAAAGTTGGGGAGGGTGTTTACACCAGAGTGAAGCTATAAATTACCGTTTATTACCTGCAGTTGGAACAATCTGTGCCACCAGCTCAAGAGAAGGTAAGTATTAATTGCTTCCTTACCCGCTTCGGTGGCCCCGTGGTCTAACGCGCTACTATCGCAGTATACTAGACTAAATGATGACTGGGAGATCGAGGATCAAATCTCGATCGGGTGTACTGAGGGTGGTTTTCCAAAAATTGTTTTCCACTCTACTTCCACGCAAATTCGGGTACACTTCCTCTAAGTATAGCCTTCCTAATCTCTAAAATCACTAGCGTAATTAGTAAAAAAGGACCCAATCGGTTAGTAAGACATGGTGCTAAAAATAAATAGAAATTAAAAGTTGTTTCTACAAGAGACAAAAATATACATACCCACCTATGCGATAGTTTGCTAACACGCTAGTTTCGTGTTGAGCTAGACTGCCGAGGACGGGGAGATTGATTTCCAATCTAGGTCGGGTGAACTGGGTGGGTTTTTTTCCTAAATGGTTTTACACTCTCCGTACAAGCAAATGCGGGTTCACTTCCTCTAAATTCAACCTTCCCAACCCCTAACCAATTTTCGTAATTAGTACGTAAACGTTCAACCCAAACAGGTAGTAATACGGGGTGTTAAATATATATATAAGGACTACACCTCCTTTCACAAAAAGTCTTTATAAATCGTTTTTCTTGCTAGGCTCCTCTTAATTTCAGAAAGTATTGGTCTGGTGCAGTTATAGGGAAACTTTCGATATTGAAAGGCCAGAGAGATTCTTCATATGGCCACACACATCCTGTACAGTAAATTTTGCGGAAATTATAGCCTCAAATAAAATGAAAAACGACACCTGGACATGGGGGACGAACTCATTTCATTATATTTGACATAGCACGCCAATACTAAAGACTTTAACTAAATATAAGCTAATGTATTTTTAGATACCCATGAAGGAGCAACCGATTTTTTAGTTGTTTTTTTCCTTTTTTTATTCAAGGTGGACAGACTCATTGCTTTATATATTTATTATTTATATTTATAGGAAAACACTTTAAAAATATCTTGATACATTATTAAATTCAACTGTAGTTATGTGTTGTACAAGCATGCTTAGAAATATATGCAGTCACGTAATAATGCATATGTGGGTACAGTTCTTTTAAATTCAACCTAGCTCATCCCTAATACATTAGCATAATTAGTAGAGGGGCATAAAATCCGAAAAGGTGCTAAAATAATAAATAAGTAATAAGGTGTTGGTAAAAATCAGTCATACACAACTTAATAATGATGTAAACTTTAAATAAATGAGTATTCTGGGGGTCCGGGGTTCAGTCCTCGGTCCCAGCACAGATGATTGCCAAACCCTTCCTTCACCTCTGACAAGACGTGTATTAATCACAACTTGTGAATGTGTGGAATGACCAGACCTCCACCGTGGTTTGGATCCCACGTTAAACTGTAGGTCCTCCACTCCATCTCACAATCACCCTACCATTACACATTAGCGTAAGTCCGTACAACCCAAACGGGTAGTAAGACGCGGTGCTAATAATAATTATTATTATAATTTATAGTTATAATAATATAAATGATTGATGACACAAAATGATATATGCATTATCCACATCACTGTACACACGGTCTCAAATTTAAGCACATCTTCTGCTTTGCGAGCGATATAAAGGCCGAGCTTTGAATCCAAACGGGTGTAAGGAAAGTGGTTTTAGAATAAATAATTTCTCCCACTCCCCCTCTACGCAGATTCAGATACATTTCCAACAAATTACACCTTACTCATCCGTACTCCATTATTGTAGTTAATTGCGTATATCATATATAAGTTGTATTAAAAATTACTTTGTACGCGTAGGCTACCTCTGGTTAAAATTGCTCTTAAACTTTATACCACTAAAGATTTGCTGCATATATCTAGGCCTACATATTATAATAATCTATATTTAAAATAATATATCGAATAATGAGTTCTTAAGTAGAAATATATAAATGTGTTGGATTAAATATCAGAGCTATTATATTTAATAATGACGGTTATAGCCACATCTAAATATCATATTTTTTAATCTAAAAACGACACCTGGACACGGAATCAAACCCATGCATATCACGCTAATGCTCCGACCACTAAGCTAACCAGTAATCATCCCGTGCCCAGGGTCATTCCTCACTCATTATTTTCAAAGCAGAGTCTGTGATGGACGAGATAGACATAGTTGACTATTTATGCTCAGTGGTTAGAGCATTGGCGTATTAAGACAAAAGATCCCGGGTTCAATTCCCGTGTTCAGCTGTTATTTCTCAATTTAAATAGTATATAAATGTGTGTGTAATTTTACGTAAACCCTAAGATATCTTTGGGTACCAAAGGCTTAAAACCACTTTTATCTTTTTGAAAAAAAAAAACCATAAATGCATCAAAAAATGGACTGTACTAAAAATATTAACTCTAGTATTATTTCATGTAAATAAATATATAAATTATACGTTTGATAAACAATATTTATGTTATCAATTTTTATATCACTTTTTTTGTTCAACTGCCCCCATTAACCACAAAATTCCTCTGTGACATGAACGAAAACCCAAAACAACCACGCACACTTGAACACTTTACATTAACAACATAGAACCACAAAAACGTCACTTTGTGTATACTAATTTGTTCTGTAATTTGATTTCAAATCGAATTACAATATTTTTTTTTTTAGAAGAGCACTTGTTTGTATTAGAGCACACAACGAACAAACACACAACACTCTCCACCCCCCCCCCCCCCCGCCCTATATACTATAAATACGCGCACGTTCGTAGGGAAAGGATTTCGACACTAATTTTGTCAAAAAAGTGCAGAGCAAACTGTCATATCGGAATATCACACACACTCTGTGACAAATTGTCATGAAAACGGTTGGGAAGTTTAAACAAATCTTGTTTTGATATATTAAATAGGACATTTATTATAATTGTTAGTTACAGCTATAGACACATCTAGACATCATATAAATTTACATTGAAAAATGATACATGATCACGCGAATAAAACTTGGAGTCGTTCACTCATAATTTAAGGCAGTTCTGTGTAGAAGGTCAGCAACATAATATAAACGATCGATAAAGTTGGAGATGTAGGGACTTATTTGGTTATCTTATATGGTTCTCTTACATGACTGGATTATTTAGATTTTCAACCACACAAAAAAATAGTGTGTTACATAATAATATTAATATTTATATCTTACATTTCTCGTTCTACAACTAAACTATTCTATTTATTCAAACAGCATTTAGCTATCCAGGCATTATAAGTTTAAATTTAATTTTACACTGAGAAATATTGTTTTATATTTGCTTGAAGAATTTTAAACCCCATTTCTTGGAGCCTATTTTGGAATTTCAAATTTTCCATATTTTTAATGTATTATTGTTTGGGGTGGTCATTCTAGCGGCTTGGAAGTATTTAGATTTTCTAACACACTTAGAATAATTGTCTAGATTAGTTTTTGAAATTTATAGCTTTCCTTCAAATCAGATCTTAGTTTTGAATTTTTTTTATACTTTTCTAACTATTTGTGAAGTTTATAATTTATATTATAATTAATTAAAGGTGGGTTTTCTATAATTTTGAAAATTATTCTTAATAACACATTTCACTACTTTCTAAGCCAACTCCCATTTAAAAATTTCAAATTTTACAAATTTTGGGCTTTTGATTTGGTTTCTCTACCATCTTGTCAAACTTATATTTATACCACATTGATAAAATAGTTGATAGTTTTTTGGTTTTGGAAATTTTTATACCTGATCATTTCTCGATTCCTCATTTTGAATTTTAAATGTTCAATCTCCTCTGATTATTTGTGTTTGACACTTTATATTAATTAAGTATTTGAATTTTCTACTGAAACATAAAAAAAAATATTTTTTCAGTTTTGTAAATTTTGAGAAAAACCTCTTTAAATTTTAGGATTTTTCATTTTTAAATTTACTAATTTTTAGACCTTCCTTATGGTTTGGAGTTTTCTTGACTCCTGTCATGCTGATTTTGATCATCTACCACACTGATTAGTAGTTTATTATTTTAGTTTTGGCAATTTGGAAACCCCCTTTCTTCTCCCCTCATTTCACTATCCCCTACTTATAAAGATACAATATTTAACACTAATTTTGTTAATTGGAGCGTTCCCTCTACAATCCTGAAAAATATTGTTTTCTACCTCCTTTAAATGTTATTATTTTCTATTTATATGGATTACTCCATCTATTTATAAGGTTCAGTTGATTCAAATTAAAAAAAAACTGTGGGATCCTGTTTAATGGCCTTGAAAACCTCCAGATATCAAAATTTTTTAAAAATTAAATAGGAAATATCAATTTTCCATTTTTTATGTCATTTAGGTATTCTAAAATTATGTTTTTCCAGAAGGCTTGTGTTTGGAAGTGTCAGAAGCCCCCAAAAATTGAATTTAAGCCCGATTCGACAAACTTGAATTTTTATCCCATTTGACTAGCGCGGGGGTTTTTTGAGGCCTCAGAGTCAGCCCCTTTTTGAATTTTTCGGGCTTAGGAATTTTCAAATAATTCTCGGATTCTCAGGAAATTACATTTAAACGCTTTGAAGATGGTTCATCTTTAACATTACAATTTGAAAGTTCTATCAATGACGTAAAATTTCGAATCATTTTGAAAATGTGTATGTATATATCCTAGTTCCAAGAGAATCTAGAACCTTGTTCAGGGTACTGACTGGCAAACTTAATGGGAAGAGACCATTGGGAAGACCTAGATGCAGATGGAAGGATAACATTACAATGGACCTAAAAGAGATAGTGTCTAATGAGGTGGACTGGATAGAACTAACTCAAGATAGGGATAGGTTGTAATTAGGTGGACTAAAGACAGATAGATAGGGATAGGTGGCTTAATTTTTAAGGGTGGCAATTAACTTTCAAGTTTTTAAAGCCGTAGTGTAAGTAGGTCCCCTTATAAATCTTATAGTTTATAAAATGTTTCTCATAAACAAGACTTTTAATGTAGTAAGCTAAGAGTTCAGTGTTTGATATTAATGCCCATATCACATTTTTTAACATAAAATAGTTTTTGTTTTTTCTACTAAGTCTTAATACCCATTACAAGCTATATGCACTTTATTTGCGGTAATACAGTAGTATGTGGAAGAGGAAGGTAGAATGAATAGGAAATGTATTCTCATTTTCATGAAGGAGGTGTGAAGAGACGTTATATGAAGAATAACACTCAGTAAATCTAGCCAGGATAGAAATCCCAACTTATCTGTCATTAGATAAACAAAATAAATAAATCATATTCTGAAAATTGAAAAATGACACCTGGACACGGGAATTAAACTCGGGACCTTTGGCTTAGTACACCAATGCTCTAACCACTGAGCTATCCAGGAATCGTCCCTTGCCCAGGGTCATTCTTCACTCATATTTTTAATGGAGAGTCTATGATGGACGTGCGGAAATCATCGGCTACAAATGTGTGATTTAATTAAGATCACGAGCTATCAGATAACGCGCAGCCACCTTCGACTCGGTAGTTGGCTTAATGCTCCCATTTTTACAGTTATTATAATTGTAGGGGATTGCATATTTCTGGGTAGCTCAGTGGTAAAACCATTTGCGTACTAAGCTAAAGGTCCCAAGTTCGATTCCCCTTGTCCAGGTGTCATTTTTAAGTTTTCATAATATGATACCTGAATGGAAAACTCCTAAATAAAAATAATAAATAATAGCTTCGGCTATTTAATTCTAAAATTGATGAACCTAAAATTTATTCAGAATGTTCAGTAATGCAGGCTGGAATATATTGATCTGCTATAAAACTCATATTAGAAAAAGGTTTTTTTTTTAACTTGTAGCCGACTTAGCAAATATGGAATGAGACTTTATACAAACTTAGTAAGATAAGTGTAAAAGTTCTTACCGACACCCTGTTTCTAAACAGTGAGATTGCTGATCAATTATATTGATATTCTAAATGCCGATTCACACAGAAAGCTAAGCTAAGCTAAGCTATGCCTTGCTACGCCACGCTATGTTTTTTTTCCGATTGCTGACCGGGCAATGTTTCCATCTCCCATTTTGAGCCATCTCACGTTGCGCATGCGCATAACGCAACTTGGGCTCCGTGTTGAACAGACTTTGTGCTGATTTGGTGAAAATAACTAAAGAAGTGTTGAAGTTTTGTTTTCAGTTTGTTTCACGTGTATTTAAGTAATATTCTATTTATGTTTTATATTTAATAAATGTTTTTATATTAAAATGGAAGCGTTAATTGAACAAATTAAACCTCCACCTCCTAAATTTTCTTCATCTTCCAAAACAACTGCTAACAGCAGCATCTTTTCTTCCTCAGTCTTATCACCTGAACTCAAACAAGACATTATTATGGAGGTTGTCTGCACGTCGTACAAGCAATGAGATAACGGGGTAATAGGGATTAAGTTGTGGAGTTGGGGTGAGTTTTAGCCTAACTTAAGCCTAATCAACCAAACCCTGGTGAACGTTTAGATCATTCGCCTTAAGGGAAAAATACCAAAGGTATCAGCTGGGGATTGAGCGCAGTACCCCTACGATTATAGCCAGGTGCACTTACCACTATACCACAAGGCCGGTTAATTGTATATTAATTTCTCTAACGGTTTTGGGATAAGGAAGGTTATATTTATAGGAAGTGTACCCACATTTGCTTGGTGGAAGAGTGAAAACCCATCTTGTAAAAAACCACACTCAGTTCACCCGTCCAAGACTCGAAACTCGATCTCCCGGCTATCGGCATTCTAGTTTACTGCGATAGTCGCACGTTAGATCAAGCGACCACCGAAGCTGGTCCACCCAATATTTCTCAAGACCAATCAACCAAAGGGAGTATTTTGTATTCTCTCAAAAATCTGATCGTTCAACTTCGATGTTCATTTTTTAAAACAAACAAACCAACTCACATAAATCCTTAAAGGTTCTTCTCAATTCAACCGCCCAAAGGTTGGTTTGATGTGACTTATATCCGTCCGGATTCGGGTATAGACTCAGCCCCCTTCGGCTGGTTAGTGCTGCCTTCACCATCTGGTAGAAATACCATGTACTTAGAGGGACTCAGAGGAAGCTTTGTGGTCACCTGTTGCTTTCCACACTGAATTTATATGAGCGAGAGCGAAAGAGCTTACCACATTTTGCCGGGAAAGGTATTGTTCATATACCTTCTAGGTTTTTTTTTACATACCACACTCGACATGGAACCGATGGCTTCATTTCCCCCTCCGAAGAAAATTGTGCTACGGATTTTTATCGCTCAAGAAAAATACGTCAGCCTGATCTGGGTTTGAACCCGCGAACACCCGGTACTAAGGCGAGAACTTTACCCCCAACAACCACCGAAACTGATGTCTGAATGTTTACACTTTTACAGACGCAAAGAGGTGGTGACGTGGGGAAATGGTGGCGTGGTATAAGAGAACCCGTGGTAGGACATCCCTGTTTCCAATGTGATAATCTATCTCGCATTTTCAACCCCCTTCGGTTGGATGTCATTCTCTCTACGGCCACGAGAGGGTGGATATGGAGTGAACGGGGTAGAGGGTGTATTAGTGTGTCCTGCTAATTTGCTCGTTAATTGAAGCCGTACACTTAGTAGTTTACTCTGTCAGTGTTTCAAGCAGTAGATAAACAGCTGCGGAACACTAAAGCTTGGAGGAAAAGATAGATATTCGTTGCCATTGCAAATATTATTACATTATTCGATGTGTTTATAAAATAATTCACTGGTTTTAAAAATTCATATTTAATCCATCAAGTGCGGAAGAATCATTTGGATTTTTCGTTCGTATTCAGTAAATTACTTACATTTAACGATATGATCTTTTATGATATATATGATCTTTTATGATATATATATGATCTTTTATGATATATATATATATATATACTCATTTATGTGACATTTTATTTTATATTTTTAGTTATTAAATATACTTTGAAACTCTGGATTTTTTTTATAAATACTCTATATTACGCAGAATAATAAATTAGACTAAATTCAATATAAAAATATAATATTACATTTTTTAAATATTGTCAATATCAAAAATTTATTGTAAGTTTACTCTTGATCATGTAGGTATTCATGTCAATTCTTAGGCCTCTCGTAGTCCAGAATAATTATCTATAGATAAATTTTACGAGGTTTGTAATCCCTATAAATATAGAAAACAGTGCCGTGATGAGACGACTACTTTGAAATGTTTGACTTACCTTAGTTGAGTGTTAGCCAACAGTTGAGACGAACTCTTAACACTCTCAGACAAAATATAACCCCGTAAGAACTTAAGTGAACCGGGTTAAAAAAAATCAAGTTTGTGAATTTTTAAATGACAAATAGATTATTTTTATATATTTGCAATCACCCCATCCAGCTTCTACAAGTAGTAAGAAGATAAACAGATACACTAAGATATATATTCAGGGTAAAAGGGAAATAAGAGGAAATTCCAATACTAACCTAAATCTAGTTAATGCTTCCATCTTCTATGTGATTATGAGACCTAATAATGGACCTATAATGGATTTTATATTAAGGCTAACAGAGGTCATATTAGAATTAATTTAAAAACGTATTTGCTGGAATTATTTGCTTTGTAATATAAAATTTTTGTCCAAGAAAATGTGTTTAGTGTAAGTTTCCCTCTTTCCCCCTGCACCCTTATATGAACCGTGGTTCAATATTTTTGTTGTGGCCTGTGATTATAAATTGTTATATTAATCTTGTATTGTAGAAATCTATGAATTATTTTAAAAGCGAAGTTAAAATATTTTTAAGAGTGGAGAGATGTAATAATTTAAATATCTGTACCAAATTTAAACAACACATACTAGATCCATTTTATTTCAAGAGCTCATCTCTTTCAACCAAAGTATTAATGAACAAGAATCAAATACCAAAATTTTTATTTATGCTTTTAGTGGGGATTACTTCATCTAAATATATTCTGAAAATTGAAAAATGACACCTGCACATGGGAAACGAACCCGGAACCTTTGGCTTAGCACTCCAATGTTCTAACCACTGAGTTATCCAGGAATCGTCCCGTGCCCAGGGTTATTTTTCACTCATATTTTAAGGCAGAGTCTATGATGGACGTGTGTAAATCGTCGGCTACAAATGTGTGATTATATTAATATCACGATCTATCAGATAACGCAGCCACCTTCAACTCGGTATTTGGCTTATCGCTGCCATTTGTACAATTATTATAATTGTAATGGATTGCATATTTAAGAATCAAATATCCAAAGTTATTATTTATTATTTTAGTCAGGATTACTCCATCTAGACACCATATTCTGAAAATTGAAAATGATACCTAGACACGGGAATCCAAATATGATATACATATGGAGTAATCATCACTAAAAGCATAAATAATAGCTTTGACTATTTGATTTCTAAATATGCAATCTTTTACAATTATAATAATTATACAAGTGGCAGTGATGTGCCAACTACCGAGTCAAAGGTGGCTGCATTATATAATAGCTCGTGATCTTAATAAAATCAAAACATTTGTAGCTGATGATTTCCACACGTCTATCGTAGACTTTGTCTTAAAATATAAGTGAAGAATGACCTTGGGTGGGGGACGATTCCTGGATAACTCAGTTATTAGAGCATTGGCGTACTAAGCCAACGGTCTCGGGTTTGATTCCCGTGTCCAGGCGTCATTTTTAAATTTTCAGAATATCAATGTACAACTTGACAAAATATTTTATTTAATATTAAATTAAGTGATTGAAAGAAAAGCTCTGAGAAAAAAATCATTTCCTTCTATCCTAAATGTCTGCGTTGAAGTACAAGACATTCTACTCTAAAATAACTTTATTCAAGTCACAAGCACGATTTTTCTGTATGTAGTTGTTCATTTAATATTCCCATCCATCCATTCCCTCGGTTGAATAGAACCTATTTGTATTTCGCAAAGAACCAGTAGGTAATAGAGTTAGGTATGATCAAAAATTTGAAATTCATAAAAGTAATTTGTGTTTTTTTCTGTAGTTGTGTTTGTTTGAATAATAGAATTATTGTTTTCATATATATATTTGATATTTAAATAAGTAGGTTGGTATATTCCGTTCACTCTGAATGGTAGGAGTCTTACCTTGAAGGGCTACCTACACCTGGTCCACAGACAAGTAAAAAACAGACTCTCAATATTACGGGGGTTTCTCTGCGCTCTTCGCCAGCTTGAGTCCTTCAACACTGGACTGCGCTAGTGTCACTGCTGGGTGATGATAGGACTAACGGCAGTGATACTAGTGGTGAAGGACTCAAGCTGCCAAAAGGAGTGCAACCATTTTAACCTGGAGTTTGATTGTCTGGGTATATTATTTGTCTATGACCGGGGGTCACCAATACCCCCTCTCTAACTTTCCCCCCCTCTCGCAGGTACGCGTGCACCCTACGGTTATTTATCATTCGCCCACCAAGCTATTAAATAAACAATGAGTTCCCTTTGAAAGATGAATGTTGATATCGTGAATATCAATATTCCAGCCTCAGTGGTCGCGTGGTTTAAGGCATAACTCTAGTGTTAGACTGGACTGTTGATTATAGGATGATCGGGTTTGATTCCTTGTCTGGTGTACTGAGGGTAGTTTTTCAAAATTGTTTTACCCTCTCCCTCCACTCAAATATGGGTACACTTACTCTAAGTTCACATCTCTTTATTTCTAACTCATTAACTTAATAAGTAGTAAAACTTGGTGCTGAAAAAACAATATCACTATCATAATAATAATTAGCACCACGTCTTACTAACCGTTCGGGTTATACTCTTAAGTACTAATTACAGTAATGGGATAGTAATTGAGAACGTTGAAAATAAAGGAAGTGGACCTGCATTTTCGTGGAGGGAAAGAGGAAAACCATTTAGGGAAAATAACCCTCATTTCACACGAGTGAGATTTGACCCTAGATCTCCCCATCCTCGGCAGTCTAGCTCAACACAAAACTAGTGCCTTAGCTAACTACGCCTAAGAGGTGGGTAGTATCACTATCAAAGAGATTAATGAAACGTACGAAACGAGAGTTGGAATTTGAGATTTTGGAAATGTAAGACTTTTTTTTTAGCACCTCGTTCTACTACTACCCGTTAGGGCTATACGTTTTAATACTAAACACGTTGATGGTTTTAGGGATAGTGAAGGTTATATTGAGAGGAAGTGTACCTTCATTTTCATGGAAAACCATTAAGGAAAAGCCCCCCTCAGTATATCACACTGAGATTCGAACCTTGATCTCCCCATCATAAACAGTCTAGTCTACTGAGAATAACAACTTATTCCTAAAGGCCTGCCAAACAAAACATAATTTATGGACAAAAGTAAACCAATCAAAATTTCCTTTGCTAGAGATCCTAGAAATAAAGATTAAATCATATTTTTGATCAAATTATCTTTGCGAATCAGCATCCTCCATAATGAAAATATTGAAAAGGAAATTTAGATCTCGCCTTTCCGATGCTAATCTAAGTGACTGTTAAAGAACTGCCATGTTAAATTATGATGCGGATTTTTAAATATTAATAAGTGTAATGCAGTTCTAACCTTCACGTTAAGAATCACATATAGACATAGATTTTTTTTTTCTGAATATTTCATTAAAATAATATTTTCTTTGTAAGAAAGCGTGATTTAAATGTCCTGTCAAAATAAATTATCAATATTAACCTATGTATATGTGAAAATAAAATAAATAGTTACATAATATTCGCCCGCTAAAAAGTCTAGAAACTTAGATGTGCCCTTGGCGACAACTAGGCTAACCTATGACCCTATTTTATAAGTTACAAGGTACAGTACGTGCTTGTGGATCTGTGTAAGATAAGATTGCTACCTTTGAAAGTAAATCAAGGCTACACGTTCGATTTACCATAGAAAGTAGCAGACTACCTGCTTCAGTGGCAGAATGGTCTAGGCCGCAGGGATCTTCAAACAAGGGCCAGAGTTCCTCTCTATTGTTGGCTCGCGGGCCGCAACACTGAGCCCATGATATTAGGATTGACCACTTAATATTTTTTTATTTTTGATTCCTTAGTATCTCAGTGGTGATGAGTGAAACCGAACACTCCCGACTATGTCCGAACATACCCGAAATAGTACTCTCTCCCTTGTGTACTAGAGTAGTCATTTGCCGGTGCAAGGTACATTTTACAAAAACGTAATATTTTTCTTCGCGTTAGAAGAAAACATATTTTATAAAATAACTTTAAAAAAAGTATTTAATTTGTTGTTTCTCCTTGAAATAATTTAATATAATTTATGAAACTGTGTACTGCAAGTGGCCCGTGGACCATGAGTTGAAGATCCCGGGAACTTTAGGTGTCACGTTTGTATTAGACTGGCCTGCTAAAGACGGGAAGATCGGGTTTCGAATCCCGGTTGGATATACTGAGGGTGTTTTTTTTTTTTCTAAATGGTTTCCTACCCTGCTTCTACACATTATGGTAGATTACCTCCTTCCTCATACTTCCTCATCCCTACCCCATTAGAGGGTATTATCATGTATGCGTATAACCCGAACAGGTAGTAAGACGCGATGATAAGACTATAGTCATAAAAGTTTGTTACAAACGTTTGATATAAGCAAAAATTGCAATTTAAAAAAAAAATAGAAAGCAGGAAGATCAAAACTCTTATTTAATCTAAAAGCAAGCATCAAATACTAGTTAAATATAATTGAATTAAAATTTTAATGACAAGTATATTAGGAGATCAACTTACAAATTTGATATCATGTTACCTTAACATATTTTACAGCATCCACGTGATGACTCAGCTCTATACCTTTCACCCTTTACTCTTTCACACCTTGTAAGATATTGAAGAACGTGACTTCATTAAGAGAGTAACTACCTTCACCCTCCCCTCCCCCACACCTATCCCTTTTCACTTGCATATAGAACACGTCAGAGCCTGTTAATTTTGGCTACTTTCATAATCACTAGTTAGCAAGCGGATAATCCTGAGCTGGAAATATTTCGCACATCAGACGGCGAGAATTAAATGAGGCGGTTTCAAATGCTTTGTAGTTGCCCTCAATATTTTAATTTTTTTTTAATTTACACGTCTGAGCTTTAATTGCTCTGTCAGATACAATAGTAAATTATGGGTTAAAATGTAGTTAATTAATAATTTAAAACAACAATAAAGTTTTTATTTAATTTTGAGAGAGAGTTATTAATTGAATGAAAAGAGACCAGTATAAATATTTAGGCAAAGATGAAAGGATAATATTATAAGAAATCTGGATAAGATAGGGTGTAATGAGGTGGTATTGATAAAACTATCTCAAGATAGGGATAGGGTGTAATGAAGTGAACTGGATAAAACTAGCTCAATATGGGGATAGGGTGTAATGAGGTGAACTGGATAAATCTAGCTCAATATGGGGATAGGGTGTAATGAGGTGAACTGGATAAATCTAGCTCAATATGGGGATAGGGTGTAATTAGGTGGACTGGATATAACTAGATCAAGATAGGGATAGGGTGTAATAAGGCGGATTGGATAGAACTAGCTCCGGGTAGGGATAGGTTGTAATGAGGTGAACTGGAAAAAAAACTGTCTCAAAATAGGGAGAGGGTGTAATGAAGGGGACTGGATAAAACGAGCTCAAGATAGGGATAGGGTGTAATGAGTTGGACTGGATATAACTAGATCAAGATAGGGATAGGGTGTAATGAGTTGGACTGGATATAACTAGCTCCAGATAGGGATACACATTAGTAGTGATTTAAGTAAACAAGGACATTACTGAGCCACAGTTTTGATCGGGCAAGTTCACTAATCATACTTAATTTAATAAAACAGAACATTCAGTTTTATCTCATAAACTTCAACTTATCAATCATTATTATTTTCTTTATCGTCACTTCTTACTACCCGCTTGGGTTAAACGTTCATGTATTAATCACTCTAGTCATTTAAGGGATTAGGAAGGTTATACTTATAGGAAGTTACCAGTATTTGTGTGGAGTGAGCGTTGAAACCCATTTTGGAAAGACCGCCCTCATTATACCCGACCAAGAATTGAAATTAGATCTCCTGTTATCAGTGATATATTTTACTAATAGACTAGAGCGTTAGACCAAGCAGCCACTTTAAGCTGGTGTCTCAATTATTAAGTTCACAAATTATGTCTTCCCTTCACTTGCATTAAGACTTATTTATTCGGTGTTTTTCAACACCCATCCAAGTTTCCCACAACCTAACTCTAATATTTATACACAGTTTGAGGAAAGTAGATTTTAATAATATCCAGTCCAACACCTTAGCACAGTCGGTAACGTGTCTGTCTACTGAGCTAAGAGTCCCAGGTTTGATTCCCAGAATGTTTCAATAATAATGATGAAATGTGAGTCTCCCCTCTCACAGCGATAAATTAAAGGCTAAGGGCTGGATGTTGTGTATTCCCAAGAATTAATTTAGTTAATAAGTCGTGTGTTGATACAATAAATCGGGTTAGAAAGTACATGTTAAATACTGCAAATAAAAATTAAAATACGCACCTGTATTAACCGGTTGAAATTATTATAAAACAACTGTTAAAATACCCGCCTCGGTGGCGTAGTTGACTAACGCGCTAGTCGTGTTGAGCTCGACCGCCGAGGACGGGGAGATCGAGGTTCGAATCTCGGTCGGGTGAACTGGGGGTGGTTTTTCCTAAATGGTTTTCCACTCTCCCTCCACGCAAATGCGGGTTCACTTCCTCTAAATTCAACCCTCCCAATTCCTAATCCATTAGAGTAATTAGTACTTAAGCGTATAACCTGAACGGGTAGTAAGACGCGGTGCTAAATATTATTAACTGTTAAAATCAAAATTATACTCCATTCACGGTAGGAATTACTCTCTGAAAGGTCTTTTTTCCTACCAAAATCCTACTATATAATAGCTTTTTGGTAGGGAAAAAGGCCTTTCAGAAAACAATTCCTACAATGAACAGACTTTATATAATCTCTCTAATGTAAAAGTTGAAATCCTGTCAAAAATTCGTGTGCCAACGTAAACAAAATAAAATGTTAATTTGTGTCGAAATTTGGTCATTCGTTTCCTTAACAATAAAATTGCATTAATTTATCGGTGATGAGCTAAAATATAAAAATTTCATTTTTTAAAAAAAGTAAAATTAAGATTAATTAAATGTGACACAGAAAAAAAGGTGTAGTCAAACATCTTATCATCCATTCATTCCTTCTCGGAAGAAACTTAATAATTCACAAGAGTTCATTTCTTTTTCAACTAGATGTTCTCATGGTTAGCCTTTAAATGAAGGCTTAAAAAAATATCTCCCTTAGAAACTTTTGCAGGAATAGAATTAAAGTTCTTAGTAACCCCACGCATTGCTCACACCTAATTAAACCTTCAAAAGTCTTGAAATTATTTAACAAAACCATGCATACTCAAGAATTTTTTTTTAAGTTGTTTGGAAGTCATGAAATATTTCTGATATTTTATTCTATAGGTGCCTTTGAACAAATATCATTATAGTAAGCTCAATGATGAGGTTAAAATGTTTTTCTAACGGTGGTTCAAACCCCCAACCCTAAATATCTACAGAACTAAAACTATAAGAAAGTGGGTTCCAGATTAACATTTTATTGAAAATAATTTTAGAAAACATTCTAAAGTTGAGAATAAGAAATGATATTTACTATACAATTTAAGACCTTGAATATTTTTATATAATGTGAGAAGGACATTTTTGTCGATAGTATTTGAATGTGGATAGATCGACCGTTGATTTGTCTCCTCTTCCTGGGTGAAAGGAGAGGGGGTCGACCAGATGATGAACCTGAGTCGGTGGCCTAACCGTCAGGAAGGGGAGGCAAATGTAGCTTCGAGTGCCTTCTTCGCAGTTTGAATTTGTAGTTTCCCATTGGTGCAAATTCAAACAAGGTGAGGAAGGATGGGAAGATAATGACCAGTTTTTTAGCGGTCCAACCGAGGTTTTAAATAGGGTGGGACCGAGAAAAACTGGCATTCTCGTGTTAGCACGTCGGGGGATACTCGGGCGACCCGAGTGACGACCGGGTGTAATAATTGTAGCGGCCAGAAAGGGAGTTATAAAAATAATCATAACAAATGCACTGTTTAAAGTTACAATATTATTATAAATAATGAAGGGATATCAATTAAAAACCAATTAAAAATTCGATATAATAAGTTGAAAAATTATAATATTAGAATAAACTAAGAAATCATGAATAAATTGAGAGTAAATATTTTTATAAAACAGAAACAAAATGTCAATGTAAATTTATATATCTCAGCTATATATCTCAATTTATGTAACTCTGTATTCACATTTTGTTTCTATTTTAGGTGACCTGGTGGTCTAGGGGTAAGGTGTTTGAACCCCGGACCCCCAGCACAGAAGTCAATCTGTTTGAATATTAGTTGGCGGTGTCGAGTTGTATTTGCTTCCTCCAAGAGGGTATGGGTACATTTTCTCTAAATATTACCTTCCTATCCCATGATGTAAAAATATCCAGGGATCCCGGACTTATAGTAAGACGTGGAGATAACCAGTTTCTTAGTAATAATGTTAATGTCTATGCCTTATTTCTCCTTACTTTCGAACATTACAACTCTTTGTGCTAGATCTTGAATATACAGCTCTGGGTTGTAAGGAAGTTAGTTTGTAAGTCATGTCATCATCTAATAACCTCTGAGAAAGTCAATGCGTTAAAATTAAAAAAAATATTCCGTCCAAACATGTTATTAATGGGGTTTTAATAAAAGTCAAATTTGGTATATTTACAATGGTCATGTATTGGAGTGTTGCTATGGTAGGAAATAATTTAAATTGCACCTGTAAAATGTTCTCTCTCATTCGTTAAAACACTCACTGGCAAGGCTTCACAGGAATTATATTCTCATGAGAGTTGTATAGAGCAGAGATTACGTATTATTAGTCAAACGATGACAGAATGGGTGAGAATAGTTTTTTTGTCTCTATTTATTCATTTTGATCTTAATGCTGTGATAAGCTAGCTAATTTTACCTTTTCATGATTTTTTTATTATAGAAATTAAAATGTAAGGTTGTTAATACTATTTTTCATTGATTAGATCATCAATCTTGTGATTGTTTGGCTGTAGCTCCCCGCTTTCTCCTAGCCTGTTCCAATCATTGTTCCTTCTTCTGCCAACATCGTCCGCTTTCTGATTCATTCACTATAGTCTTGGTCTCCCTCTTGAACTCATTCCTTCCACATCTCCTTCTATAACTATATTCATCAAACTATCATGTCTCAGTATATGTCCTATCATATTAACCCTCCTTTGTTATGTAACTTTCCAAATCTTCCTTTTTTTCATTTGCTTTTCTTAGAACTCGTGTATTAGATACCATCTCCGTCCATGATATTTTCAAAATTCTTTTCATGAAACCACGTTTCAAATACTTCAAATCTGTTTCTTTCAGTTTTACCATTACTATTGTAAAGAGTCAATACATTTTTATTATTTTTAAATTACAAACAACCTCCTAAATAGCAATGTATTTCTAGAAGTCCTCAAATCCTTCTCTGCACATCGGTAGGCGTCATCCTTAAATACCGGTAGACTGACTTTAAACAGAATCTAGTTAATTATACGGCTTAGAACAGCATAGAGACGGCCTAAGCATCCCTTAATCCTGTCACTCAAAACGAGCTCCAAACGACGTTACAGAGTAAATTTCTGAGTAACTCTAAACTAAACGCTGAAGCAGCACATTCTTAGCAACCTTGCATTATTCATGAAGTTTTAAGTCTCGCGAGAGAGGATAAACGTCCAAACAGACTAAAATTACATCTTAGGATTCCATCTAGCCTCTAGCTTTGCAGAAGACGTGGGTGAGTGTTGGGGAGATGGAGGGATAATTGAATATATTCCACCTTCCAACCTACCAATACAGGATGATCACACACAAATATACTCCATCCTTGAATGATTAATAACAAAGATAATCCATTAGTTAGTTATGCTCCTTCTTGAATGATTCATAGAAAAAATACTCCACCATCTATTTATGCTACTTATTGAATGATTCATAACAAAAATAATCCCCTTATTATTTATTCTCCTTCGTGATTGATTGATTAATAACACAGGTACTCCACTAGTTATTTATAATACTTCTTGAATGATTCATAACATATACTACACTAGTTATTTATGCTACTTCTTGAATTATTCGTAACAAAGATACTCCACTAGTTATTTATGCCACATTTTTAAGGATTAATCCTAAATATAGTACACAAAATATTGATGCTACTTCTTGAATTTACTCAGCACAAGTATACTCCACTAATTATGTATGCTACATCACAGATTGAGTCAGTACAAATTTAATCTACTGTTTAATTAATATTTAAAAATAGTAAAAATATAATATTGATGCCGGTATTAAAATTTCGACTGAATTATTAAAGCGTAATTTTCCCCTATAATATCAATTTTCCAATTGAAAGAAAATGCTGGCGTGAGTTTTTTTTAAACTACTACTCCTTATTAGAACTCCCTCAGATGAAGTCATTGGCATCTTTTTCGTTAGACGTGTCAATAAAATAAATAGTACAGCTTTTTTTTTGTGGCGAGTCCTTTAATTGAATATTCAATTATTCCCAGGTGTTTTCGTGATGGTTTTAAATTCGTTTTCTTTCTCAAGCAAACTCCACCACATTTTATTCACCTCTATCTACCTCTTTATGTTTCTTTATATTTGTTAGGAGAGTTAAAAAGAGTTAAATATTGTGGTAATACATAATCATAACATAAATAATAAAATGAATGCTTGAAGAAAATTATAAAAGATTTAGACAGAATGTCTAGAAGTTTGAAAACAAAAGTATAAATTGTAACAATCACCAGTACAATCTTGAATGTGAAACTTTTACTTTTGAAGAACAAAGTTCTTTAGATTGTACCGCCCCCTTTCCCTTCTCGGCGTTTAGGGCTCATCTTTCACCTTTACGTCCTCAACTCATTATAATAGGAGGGAAAAATAACTTTAAAAAAGAGAGTAGACTTTCTTTAAGAAACAAAATAAAGGTTCTAGTCCACCCTCTTCAAGAAAAACTAAAGAAATTAGAGCGTTCATCAACATCTTAGAACAAACATTTATAAACTTTAGTTTAATTGATTAAATCACATAAGATTATGTGTTAATTTACTAAAAGATTACCAGCTTGTTTAATTAACTTTTATTTAAATTAAAGCTACGCCAACTCAAGTGTAACTAAAATTTAAACATCACACTATTGTTATTTTTTTTATTTATCTTAGGTATTTAACGTGCATTTTCTGAGCTGACTGATTATATATCACCACACGACTTATAAACTAACTTAAATCTAGAACTGACACAACACCTAACCCCAGCCGTTAATTCATCAACGTTAAAAGGTTAATCCACATTTCACCGATGATAAGTGTTTCAGCCATGCCGGAAATCGAACCAGGGACCATTAGCTCAATTGAAATACACGCTACCAACTGAGTTCAGATGTCATTCACACTATGGACTAAAATCCAAATGTTGAGATAATGATAGACGAGCCTATATCCTTGAACATGCGAACTAAATGTTGAGCTCATATAATTTGTCTTAACGTTAAGGAGGAGTTCTGAGTTAGAATCCCATTTGGGTGTACTAAGATGATTTTTCTACATGATTTCCAATTTACTTCAAAATTCTCTATCCATACCTTCCTAATACATACCACAGTAATACAGCTAAATGCACATTAGTTGAATGGCTAGTAAGGCATGATGTAAACTAAAATATAAGCAGGCGAGATTTTAAGATGTTACGTGGATTAAAAGCTTTTTGAATGAAGAAAAAGAATCCTGTTTTTTTAAGGAAACTTATTTTCAACAGAGAAATATTTCTTATTATTATATTTTTAGTGGTAATATTCTTAGCAACTTCTTTTACTTATGTCAACAACCTGAAATTTGGGTGTGATTTCTATCCATCCTGAGCTGGGCGTGCACAGAGCCCTTCGGCTGGCTAGGGTTGCCTGCACTATCTGGTAGAGATCCCGTGTATTAGGGGAGATTAGGAAATGTGGTGGCTTCCCATTGCCTTTCACACTGAATTTTTATGAGCAAGAGTGGAAGATCCTACCAATTCTACCAGTAAAGTTATGTTCACATACCTTCCATGCTTCTTTTACATGCCACAATTGACTTAAGACCAAAGGATCTACCTTACCTCCGAAGGAGATTGTGCTACGTATTTTCATCACTCAAAAAAAGTCAGTCAACCCCAGTCGGGTTTTAATACAGGAACATCGGATCCTGAGGCGAATACTTTACCTAAAGATTACTAGGGTCGACCTTAGCGACTTAGATAAACATAAATCTGAAAATACCATCGTCACAGCAAAGTTTAAAATCTAATATTTGGTTAAAGAAAACCAAAAATATTTCGTCTTGCTGTAGTTTTGATCTTGCAAAGAATCAAACCCCGTAACCTTATATAAATATTCACCTGGGCTACCGATTGAGCTAGGATCTCAAGCCTATTATTTGTAATGAACTGGGATGTACAATAAGTTATTTCTAGTATAATATAAGGATCGTTTGCAAAATTTAATATTCTTGAACATAATTTATGAATTAATTTTCATGAATTCTATATTATAGACATAAAATATTTTACAATAAATTTCTCTTTTTCCAACACATCGGTATCTCATGTACTTTTATACAACTCCGACAGACATTAAGAATAACCCGTTTTTATTTTGTGACCTACTTGTTTTTAAGTACAGTTTTAATATCACTTGAAGTAAAGTACTAAACTCTGCTGGATACCAAATTAAACTAGGACATACTTTAGTTGGTCCAGTTTGTTTATTTTCTGCTAAAGAAATTTATTTTGCTTCTTTGACCTGAGAATAAATTCATTTTATTAAAGAGAACAATAACGTATTGAGAATTAATTTAGGGTATTCGAATTAATGCCCTAATTTTGGTGTGCAGAGAAATAATTTTGATCGTCAAATAAATTGAACTCGAGATTTTGATGAATTTCAACGTTTCATGACCCCCCTAAACAGAAAAAGTGGTTTTTGAATTTTCGTCTGTCCGTCTGTCTGTATCTCCATCTAGAGCCTAAACTATTTTACCGATAGGTCTAAAATTTGGCATCTAGGATATTCATAGAGTTGCCCTGGGGAGTTTTTGGAATTGGATATCCAACCCTAAAATTAAGGGTAGTATACTAAAGGGAGAAAAAAGAAAAAATAAATTTTCTCAAAATCGGCTTTAATGAGTTTGATTAAATTTAATTTATAATCATTGATCAATACTATAAACATAATGGCTACTCTCATTTTTTCGGCAAAATGTCTTTAAGGGTTCCAGTCTGATGCGTATATTCTAATTGTTTAACATATCTCCGAAACTATTTGAGTTATGAAAAAAAAATTCATTGCAAATATGTAAGGATATTCATAATACAAAAAAATTATTTAAAATATATTTTTATCAAACCTATCATTTTCTAGCTAAACGCAAATATATATAATTTTTAACTTTTCGAAAACAAAAGTTAAAGTATTGCAGCCGTAAAAAGAATCTAGCCCAAGATGTTGATGGCTGTCGACATTTCACGGCTCTCCGAATCCTAAAAAGTGGTTCTTTAAGTGCCGTCTGTCTGTGTGTCTATTTCACCCTAAAATTAATAGTGGTTCATTAAAGGGCGAAAAGAGAAAAAAATCAATTTTATCAAAATCGGCTCACGATTTTGATTAAAATTCGTATCTAGGCGTTTATAAAGATTATAAAGAAAATGGCCATTTTCATTTTCCTATGAAAATGACTTTTTAGGATACTTCACAGTAGCGGAAATTTCCTTAACTCCACAGCTATTTAAGATACTAAATTACTTATCATTCCAAAATTGTAGTACTATTAAATATAAAAATACTTTTATTTGGAATAAATCTTTATAGAACCAATAATTTGGAGATATTGGCAAATATATTAATACAATTTTGTGAGCTTTAGTTGTGAAGAGATACTACTTAAGTTTTAACGCAATAATTATCTAGCTCCATAGAGTAAGTAGATAAGTAAGTCTCTCAAAAAGTTTGTTATTTTTTCTTTAACCTCATAGGGGAAATGTTTGTACAGCAATGATATATCTCTCATTTTAGACTTAGTAATCAATATTTACATTTTTTATTGTTCTAAATTTATAAATGAGGGATTTGATAGCAATGCGATAACCATAAGATGTGCAACCACTAATAGAATGATGAAATTTTTTAACCGAAAGTCTAAATTTTAATATGAAGTGTTGAATCTTGGAGACCCATATTGATATTCTTTATTTGACCAAATATATACATGAGGACTTTAATTCTTTGAAAACAAATTTATATAATTTGAAACCGAGAGTCAAAAAAATCTTGTACGTAAGTATAGTGCAATTTTTTCTCGTGTTTACTAGTATATAATTATTACTTCGTTTCAAATATATTACGTGTTTTTAGTAAATATCTCCAATTGTAAACAATGGAGTAAGAAAGTCCGTGCGGTATTCCTTACTTTTTTTTAAATTTAATCGTGTGATAAAAGTTTCCTTTTTTATACGTGTGTCTTAGTAACCATCCAGGCTATCCGCATATTCAGGCAAATGGGGTAAAAGAGAATAAGATGAAATTCAAAGGAAACCTACCCATACTTACGAGGAAGGAGAGTGGGAATTCTTTGAGAGAAAACACCTTAATATCCTAGCCTCTCAACTACATTTTAAGAAAAGGGAATTTCAACATTATTTTCTTCTTAATAACATATTAAATAAACATATAAAATTTAATAAACTTATAAATCTCTTAAATAATAAAGATAGTAAGAAGTTATTTATTATATTCATGGTAGTCATAATAAAGATTGATTATTTAAAATTAAATAAATAAAACTAATGTTTTTACAAGTGCTACTTTTTAAATGGATATGATAAGTTGGTTTTCATCATTGTTTGTTGTAATTTAATTGTGTTTCTTTAGTTGGAATCTGATTATTAAACCGAAAAGAAAAATTAACCAAATTAATATATTATATTTATAAATAAACTTAGAATTTATATAAATGTAAACACTACTTTTAAAAGAATCGCCCAGAAACAGGGTTTTAAGTATATGATACAAATTTTTTTTTTTTAAGTAGCTGGCTATGTTCCATTTAGTTCGTTCACCGAACAACTTCCCGACTAAAAGAAGCAGCTGTTAGATTATTGTAATGGTCTAAGCAATGTCTACAAAGAGTTTAAACGACAAAAAATAATAAAAAAATGCTCCCATCACGAAGATAAAAAAAAATCCGTCAATTTATCAACACCTTTCTGAGAGGCGTAAGGTGGAATGATAGGAAACGCGAGCTAAGAATAATATTTTGGAAGTTTTTATGCCAAAAAAAAAGTGTTGACCAAAATAAATAAAAACACCCTAGTAGTTAAGTTAATTTTATTAATTATACACTAATGTAGGTCGTAAGCACCGCGGTATTTGACAATACACTTTTTAAATGGAGACAAAAGTTCCTGGTACAATTACTAAATTACCGTGAGAGATATTCAAGGACTATTATAATTAATTTGAAAAAAATATATATATATTCAATATATTTATAGTACTTAAATTAAATAACCTTTTAAAGATGTTATTATATGTCAATTATTTGTTGACCCCATAAATTTGAGAGTCTCAAATTATCAAATCAGTATTCACACAAGATTTTTAACTTATTTTTTAATTCGGCTCATTTAACTGAACTTTAGGGTTATATATATATAACCCTAAAGTTCAATTTAACTTTAGTTCAAGGCATTTACCCTACAAAATGTTCAAATGGGTTCAATTCGGACCATTATTATTTAAAGACTAGCAATCCCGCACGGAGTTGCCCGTGACCCACTTTGGTATAAGAATTATATAAGCCCCCCCCTCCTCTCCCCCCTTGGTGCCTGATTTCAAATGGAAACATTATCTATGAAACGTAATTCTAAACCATATTAAAATATTTTCTCCCAAAATTTGTTAAAAATATCCTAGTTAAAAAGCTAATTAAAAATTTAAAAATCCGGTCTCAAGGTGCATTCGGTCCCCCTTCTGTCCCCCTTTGTTAAAAATTTCAGATCTCTGCGTGCCGTAGATTTGGCTGGGCATCGCACACAAACAAACACACACACACACACAGACAAACACTTCCTTCTATTATTATAGAAGATATTCATTTAGTATTAAGCTGAGATTAAGATTTGATTCGAGTTTTTTAAGCAATGATGACGATTTTAAATTCAAAATATTAGACTAACTTATTCTTAAATTTTATATTTTATTAATTTTATTAGTGAATGTATCTATTAGTTGGTGTATATCAACCATTTACCAAAATATATAAAAGAAGAAGTGAGTGATTATTAATATATATATATATATATATTAAAATGTATGATCTTGAAAAAGATAAGGCATTATTGAAATAGGCATTTGATTAATTCAATAGTAGTGGTTTTATTTATTAATAGTAACTCACTTATTCTTTTATATATTTTTCTAAATGGATGAAATACACCAACTTTTATATATATATATATATATATATATATATATATATATTCACTAATTAAATTAATAAAAAATACAATTTAAGCATACGTTAATCTAATACAATCTTAATAAGTACATATATATGTACTTATATATATGTACATATATATAAGTACATATATGTACTTATAAATATGTACATATATATATGTACTTATTACGATAGTGAGTTAAGGATGAGAAAGGTTGGATTTAAATGAAATGTAATAGCATTTACGTGGAGGGAGAGTGGAAAACCATATTGGAAAAAGTCCTCAGTATACCTACGCACGACTGGGATTCAAAACCCGATATTTCCGTCATCAGCAGTCAAGTCTATTGCAGGAGTGACGCATTAGACCATGTGACCACCGAAGAGGGTATTTTAATATCCAAGTGCAAATAAAATGGCCTGGAAAGATTATTTAAAACCATATTGAGGGTAAAATAATCACCTCTAATCTTTGCCTATTTGGATTAAGTTAGGTGGGCTACATGTGTTTCTTACATATTCACTCTTCTCTGACTCCTCCTTACTCAACTCTTCATCCAATCTTCCTTTGTCTTCTGCCCACTTTCGAAAGTGTGACTTTAACCACAGCTAGTTCATCGACTCCAAAAACGGTGATGCCTGATGAGCGTCTAATGGTCCTTGAGTCCCGAAGTGGGTTTCCCTAGGGAACTATCTAAACCCATTTCTCTCTCCCCAAACTACTTAAAACCATCGTCTTGTTATCTCATCCATTGGAGTCATGGACTCTAGAACTACACTGCTTGAAAGTTAGGATGAAAGGGAAGGCAAGGTAGAGCTTTATTTTGTTTCAAATTTTTATATAGAAAAAAATAGTTTTTTTTGTCTAAATAAATATAAAACTAAAAGCGTCTATTGAAGTAAGACTTTTATTATGTCAACAGAAATTTTGCATCATACAAGTTGACTTAACTAGCGTTTCCTTCCCTATCATCCATGAATCTATGGGTCCTGGTGTCTATTCCCAGCTGATACCTTGAGGAATTTTTATCTTAAGGGGAGTTATCCCTACGCTTGCCAGGGGTTGGTAAATTAGGTTTAAGTTATGTTCAAGGTGCGGCTGAAGGGAGCGTGAGTATTGTTACAGTTTTTACAGAACTGAAATTTTGTTGGCCAAAACAAATCAAATATTTCTCCAGTAGCAACCTAAAGTTTAGTGGTCTGCACGTGCTAATATCAACAGGTCTGGAATATCTGTCAAGGATGTCCTGGGATTTTATCAAAACTTTTTAAATAAAGAGAAAAAGTTTGACGAAATTCCAGGACACGCTTGATATATATATTCAAGATCTTTTGATATTAGCATGTGCAGAAAGCTAAATTCTATGTTGTTAATGGAGAAAATTTTTATTTATTTTTGCCAACAAAATGTAATGCTATAAAAACTATAAAATTACTCGCGCTCCTTTCTGCCGCAACTTAAGATCACAACTTACTCCACACCTTCATATTGACAATCATAACTTATTTATAAGGCTGGCCATGTGATCTTCAACGGTCGCTATGGCCAGATATTATCAATACCTATAAATTAACACTAATAATTTAGTAAAATTTTATCAGTTTTTGGCCAATTTTTTCTCTATATATAAGCTCCTTTTTTAAATTTTGAATATATCTGACGGAATCATGGATCTAAGATTCGATTCAAACTGGCATCACTATGGATGGTCTTTCTACCTTGCGGTCTTACAAATATTCAACATGAGCGTTATAGTGCAGTTATAAAACTGTATTCGTCATATGCAGATAATTTTGATTATATTGTGTGTGTGTGTGTGTGTGTGTGTGTGTGTGTGTGTGTGTGTGTGTGTGTGTGTGTGTGTGTGTGTGTGTGTGTGTGTGTGTGTGTGTGTGTGTGTGTGTGTGTGTGTGTGTGTGTGTGTGTGTGTGTGTGTGGTGTGTACACTCACGCATTACATCATACTACTCATCCAGGGTATACGTAGGTTTATGCATTAGAACATTGTTATTCCGAACTAATTTGGATCTAAGCTTGTTCGTATTAGTGAAGATTTGGATTAACCATGAGAATACGCGGATACAATATTTTCACGAATTTTGAATTAGAGTAGAATGCGTCTAATCAATTTTTATTTTATTTAACTGATGTATAACACGTAATATGTACTGTAGTTATTTTTAGTTACAGGAAAACACATTGTATTGACTACAACATGTAAATATCAAGCATTTATTATCAGATATAACTGTTTATTACAATTCTCTTTTAACTTTAATCTTGTTAATCAATAAACTTTATTTCATTCGACTTAATTTTTTTTACTAATTTTTCTGAAAAGTGGTCTCAGATTATCCGAAATTTCGGACTAACAAAGTTCAATCTAATGGTGTTTTACTATATTTAAATAAATTGGGTAATGATTTGAACGATATAACTATAGAGAAAGCTTACCCCCTTTTGTATGTAATGAGAGTATAAAATAATATGGGAATAAAAAATGTTGTAGCTCAACCCTGCCCTCCTCAACAACAGTAAACCTGGTTAAATGAGTAAAACACATGTGTCGGCGTTTCCATCAATGCGCCTGATTGGATAAATGAATCCACTAGCATTCAGAATTTTTACGAATAAGTGAAAAAGTATTGGACCAAAAACTTATTTTTAAATTTACATTTAGGCATCCCTTTTAATGTGTCTCACTTAAGATAAGGTCACGTGGCTTAAGACGATATGAAGGTGAAAATTGACACGCCATCTCCCTCTAATCCATCAGACTCGAATGACAAATAACCTAAGCATTGGAGTCAATCAGAAGGAAAAATTATCGCAAAATTATTTTAATCTAAGGCAACAGAAATTACCACCCAATTTACAGTCGGCACCATTGATGGCACAAAGAATTGTTGCTTAAGGGTAGCTACATGGGATAGCACTAAGAATTGTTTCAGACGTTTAGAAATCCCAGTTTATTTATTAATTCATAGTTGGTTTGATTTTTTTTTTCAGAAAATTGTAGGTGAAAGTTCTGACCCCTAAATAAGTTTAACATTTTAAGTTTAATATCTAATAAAACAGTATGTGATAGCTTACATATTATTATAACCCTAGAAAGTAATCTCACATTATGTCAATGTTCTGTTGTGACCCTATTAAACTTTACTTTATTTGATATAAGAAGGCTATATCCAGGTTTCTAACCTGTTGATTTAATCTCAGAAGTACAAATTTTCTCGTAAAGCGTCTTTTTTTCTTTTAAAATTAACTTAAAAATTTTAGCTTTTAACTGGTCAGAAGTCTGCTGAGCATTATCGCTTACTTTTTGTTGAAGATCATTTTTTTTAAATATCAAACCACTTCTTAATTAAATAATCTGAGATTTTTTAAACATCTGCAATGTGCCTCAGTGCTATAGCATACAGCATTCTTAACAAGATATTAATTATTTTCAAACCTTTTCTCCTTCTAGAGCATGTGTCAATATTTCACAAGATGAATTCAATTTAGTCCTCCGCTGTCTATTGTGTTAGAACTTCATTGTAGTTGTCCTGGCTTCTTCTTCTGCTTCTTCTTTCAGCTCCTATTATCCGTCATCGACTTTAATACGTCTGCTATCAAGACTGTCTGGAAAGTAATTTCTTTATTTTGTTATTTTTACTTTCGAAAAGAAAAGTATTTTGAACGTCAAAAAAAATCTCATTCGGGATTTTGATAAATGTTGACGTTTCATGATACCCTGAAACCAAAAATATTAGTTTTGAGAACCATCTGTTCGTATCTCATACTATAACCTAAACCATTTTAACTATGTGTTAAAACCTGGTATCTAGGCTTTTCAAAAGGTTCTTCTAGGGTGTTTTTGGAATTACATATCTAACCCTAAAATTAAGGATAGTTTGCTGAAGGGCAAAAAGAGAAAAAATAAACTATTTTCTCAAAATTTGTTTTACCGATTTTGATTAAATTTTGTATCTAGACACAGCTTAGCATTATAAACAAAATGGCTATTTTAATTTTTCCATAAGAATGAATTTGAGGGTACAGAATATAAGCAAAATATTTCAATTTTGATCTAAACTCCGTAAATGTTTGGGGATAAGAAATAATATATCGTTACATGGAATGTAGTACTTTTAGATATAAAACTATTTTTTATGAAATGCATTTTTATAAAATCAATAATCTCTGTCTTTATAAAATTAAATATGAACATGAAACAGATTTGCGTCCTTATGTTGGGAATGTAGGAAAAGCGAGCTAAAGACAGTGTTTTTGCAGTTTTATATATTTTTTTAATAAATAAAATATTAATCCAATAGAAACAAAGAGTTTAGTATTTTTCGCGTAATGAAATCAAAAATTGTTGAATATCTATCATCAGCATTGCGGCATTAGAAGATAGACATTTTAAATGAAAATTAAAAGTTATCATTAAATTACAGAACTTCCTTGACAGATTTTCAACAATTGTTGATATCAACATGTGAATAAATTTAAACTCTATTTATACTGGAGAAATATTTGATTGATTTTGCTATAAAAAAATATCACAAAATCACTTCCCTTTCCTCGTTCCCTCTACATCACCACCTTAAGTGCAGTTATATTATGTTGTTGTACTCGACATATCTGTCGGTACACCCCTGTTCTTTACTCTGCTCTTTCCTGCTCGCTGTGAGGCTTCCCCGTCTCCCTTCAATCCATCTTATTCGATGAGAAATGTTTTACTGAAGATGTCGAGATGTGTTCTTTCTTCTTTGTTCATTTCGATATCTCGTTCAACTAAGAGGAAATATAATAAGGTTGAGAGTCTTTCAATCTCACTGGCAAAAGTAAGAGATGCTGGTTTGGTCTCCGTTCGAACTACTCACACATTTACTATAATGAGATAGACAAGAAGAAGGTTGAATTTAGAAGGTTATTCTCCTAGATTTGCGTGAATGGAGGAAGGTAAATAATTAAGGAATAACCACCGGTATTCGAACCCCAATCAACCTTGTCATCGGAAATCAAGTGACGACTTAGATCTACCCCATTAGAAACATTATAATATATGCATATTTTCTGAACAGGTAGTAAGAAGCGGTGATAAAAAAATAAATGGTATGACGCACCGCACAAACTTTCTCATGGAAAGGTCATGAATCATCAAAATTGATCAAAATCTTGTGTTATATATTTTTGACGATCGCAATAATTTCTATCTGAGGTGTCAAAAGAAAGTAAAACGAAGAGAATAGCTCCTCTTAACATTCTTGGCTATGTACGATATCTCTGATTACCAAACCCTTCCTTCACCTCTGACAAGACGTGTAATAATCACGACTTGTGAATGTGAGGAATTCCAGGCCTCCACCGTGGTTCGGATTCCACGTTAAACTGTAGGTCCTCCATTTCATCTCACAATCACCCTACCATCACACATTAGCGTAAGTGCGTATAACCCGAACGGGTAGTAAGACGCGGTGCTAATAATAATAATAATAATATGTATGATAACAAGCTAATAGGGTGAAAATGGCATACTAAAAGGATGATATTATATTACTCTCTTTTTTTACAATGTTATTATATTTTAAGTTTTTAATTTCAAAATTCTGACCCAGAGGAAATAGTTTTTTTATAAACCATGTAGCTAACTGGTGTTCTTTTTTTTCAGAGTCCTTTTCACTGAGCAAAATATCTTACCTCTGTAAGATTCTATTTGAATAGCTGGCTACTATTTTTAGCTCAATTATACCTTCATGTTCATTTAGAGAAAATACATACCGTATCTAAGATGTTAGCTTTATTTTTATTTTTTTAAATAACACAAGTTTTGAATTTTCTGATTGATTGTCCATGTTTGATTGTGCTCATATCTATATTTCAATTTTCAAATCTCTAAGATTACTTATCTCAAATGAAAGGTCGAGTAAAAAATTCGAAAAATAATATATATTTAAAAGAAGTTTCTCAAGCTCTATTATAAAATCCAGTATTCAAAACCTAGCTTAGCCATATATTCAACCCCAGATCTCCCCTCCCCTATCCATAGAACTTCTGGAACTCTAAATAAATAAAATAAGTTTATCTTGAATAAACTTATCGTTCTCGAACGACGACATACTGCCAGTACAGGCAGATGTTGTGAGCCATACCAATAGAATAGCCAGTTGAAATAGAATTTGTACCGTAAATAACGTCGAAGTCGGTAGGTTGGTATTCTTGTCCCACTTTCCCCGGAGGGGATTCCCTCTCAAAGTTGCCTCAGGTCACGTGACAGAATGTAAAGTCCTCCAAGCAATATCGTATGTTTTGTATGCATCCTCAGAATGTTGAGCTTTTGTTGAAACCTTTCCTTTCTTATTTAAACCTGGAGCCCTTTCCTCGAAATTTTTTGTGTATGCATCTAAATGCTGTGAAAATATCCAGTAAAAGGTTTACAACTTTGTTCACCTTCATTTTAAAACTTTAAACTAGATTTGTACGTCGTTAAAATATCCTGAAAAGTGTTTCCAAAATTTGTTGGCACCTTCCTTTTTACACTTGAATCTGGAGCTCTATCCTTGAAATGTATCATGTATTAATCTAAATTTAGTTAAAATATCTTAAAATGTGTTTCACAAATTGTGAAATTCACAAATTGGCACCTACATTTTTACAATCGAACTTTAAACCCACCTGTTCCAATAAATTCCTACATATTTAGGGGCTTAAAAGTGAGGGTGGTTGGCCACCTCCTCTTTCTCCTTAATTTCTGGATACGTCCTTAAGGCGACTGGCCCTTTTCTTTTGGCGTAGAAATGCAGAGCCTTGGGAGGCCACGGCTATCTTAGAGAATTTTTATTGTTTTGCAATTTTCTTTTCGAAAATTGTTTGTTCAAGAATAAAAGCATGTTGATCAAATATCTGTAGAACTGACATTTTTCAATAGAAAACTTACGGCTTCATAACAAAAAATAAGGAAATGTAACAATTAATAAACATCGATACATTATTTTATAAAGGGTGTTGAAAATATTAACATAAAATTTTCACTCGTTCTTGAGAAAACTGACATTTCAAACGTATGATTTTTCAGCAAGACCTGTTCGGTTGCTAGTGCCATCTACGGTTTCCGTGATCCATCTGTTCTTGTCGGAGCGGAAGGATACTTTGTTCGGTTGTGAAGCCACGCCACGCCTTTCACCCTCCCGTCCACCGTCCCACAAAATAGGTTTTAGACATTCACTTAACAGGTCCAAGGACCCTTAACAGAGCTCAACTTTATTGCAGCAAAATATACAACGTAGATTGACAGCATACATGACTCATTTGTTATTACAAAAAAAATTTAGTTTTATTATAATTAAAGGCTAACTTTTATTTATTTTTTTATTCATTACGAAATTCTTCTCGTAGGACAGTTTGAACCTGTCCAACCTGGGTCGGTTCCCTTCTTCGAAATCTTTAAGGGGATATTAAACCTTCTCGAACCACTTAGCTACGTTCTTGTACTTGCTAATGTCAATTGTCATCACCTGTGAAACGTATAAATTCTACAAGGTTACCTTTTAGTTTTAAATTTTTAATCCTAACAGTGTTAATTATGTACATTTTTAAACAATCAAATCATTATAATTGCCCTTTTCCATAAATCATAAATGAGATAATCTGTGGCTTCTTGATTATACATATGAAATGTTAATATTATTAAACTGGCACTAACGTACAAGAGGCTTAAGGTGGTAGTAAATAGAACGTGAATTAAGGGCAGTATTTTTGCAGTTTTTATATCAAAACTTTTTTTTTTGGTCTAAAGAAATAAAACATTTCATTAGAAACACGGAGCTTAATTTTTTTCACATGGTGATATCAGCAGTTCTTGAATATCTGTAATGGGTGTTCATTTATATAATTACCAGTTTTTCTCTTCGTTTAAAAGAGTTTATAGTGTAGTGTCACTATGTTTATGATAGATATTCAACAACTGTTGATATTACAATGGGAATACAATTTATTTCTATGTTTCTATAGGAGTAATATTTTAAATATTTTAGCAAAAAAAAACTTAAACAAAAACACCTACCTTTTCATGCCTTCCTTACATCTTCACTTTAAGGCCTTATACTCACAATTAGCTTATTGTAATTTACGATCAGATTGAGACTCTAATTTGGATCTGGAATAGTGGGGACTATTTTTCCTTAAGTCATGTACATATACTATTATCACGATTATTCTGGTACATTTCATCTATATTAGTACCCTCATTCCTACTACTTTGTCATGTCTTTGAAAGTTTTTGTGTTTGATGTGAATTTTTTTAAATTTTAAACAAACTTTAAAATAACCTAAGCCTCCTCTGTGCTCACGTGGTCTAAGGCCCTAATTTCAAAATATAGTGAATTGTTGGTGATGAATAGGTCATGGTTTGAACTCCAGATGGATGTACTGAGTTTGTTATTTTTCCTAAGTGGATTTCCACTCAACCTTCGCGTTAAATGTGGTAACATTATCAATAAAGAATAAATTATGCCTGCTCATCCATATCACATTTGTTATTTCTTTCTAAGCAACGCGTATTAATACCTGCTTAGGTTGTAATGCATAAGTACTATTTACTCTAATGTGTGATGTATAAGGAAAGTTGAATTTAGAGGAAGTGTGCCAGTATTTGTTTGGGGAAGAAAGTGGAAAAAAACGACCCGTTCACCCAGCAGGGGTTGAAACTCCAATCTGCCTATCAGTGGCAGTCTCTATTGTGAGAGTGATGCCTTAGACCATGCTGCCACCGAAGCAGGTTACCCCATTATTGTAAATATTGGGTTAGCCAGGAAGTATACTAAGATGCGGTGTCAATCAAACCAAAATAATTATTGGTATTTTATCTCGAAATAAATACAGTTTGATGTTTAGACATAAATAAACTCTTTTTACACTTATAAAGATACTTAAATTATATTAATATATTCAAAGGTCAATAAACATGGACATTGAATGTAAAAGACTAGGAAAGTGGAGGACATGGGAATGAAGTTTGTGAGGAGCATGTTAGCTGTCATGAGGAGAAACAGGATTAGGATTGAAGTTATCCCGGAATGAGTAGGGGTACATGAGATAGTAGAGGAGGAAACAAGACTGAGATGGTATGGGCATGTAATGAGAATGTAAAACGAGAGGATGCCAAAGAAAATGTTGGGAATGAAGTATGTAAGAAAAGGACCACAAGAGAGGCCAAGAAAGAGATGGTAAAAGCAGAGTACAGAAATTGTTCAAGTGAGAGGAGAGTAATGGAAGAAATCAAATGAGGAAGTGTGATGGAATAATAGAGGAATATGGAGGCATTTTAATAAACTGACCAAGGCCACCGGCTGGAAAGAATTGATGATGATCGAAGATGATATTCAAAGGTCAAGTCATATACACCTCATCCCAACTTCATCACGAAACCCGTGGTTGATCACCTATCAACTGGAGCTTGTCTAAGAAATTAATATCAACGTCAGCTGTTGATATGGTGATAACCAATTAAATGTCTGCGATGGTGAGTTTACTTCCAGCCACCCATTTGTTTCTTTCCAAGAAATTGTCCAGGAATTTGAAAGCTTCTAAAAATTTTTTTTTTTTCTTTCTGTTGATCGATGCTTCACTCGTCAAACTATCGAATTGAGAAAGGGGAAAAAACTCGTTTTGGTTGGGCGGTATTGATACCACATAAATTGAGTTAAGTCATATCAATGGACCTCTAGAATAAGAACGTAGATAAAAATATAGTGACGTTCATCCTCGTTCACTGACTGGCGTTTTCTGAAGGAGACCTATTCGAATTCCGTTTGAGAAAAATTGTATTCTTAATGTGGAATGGAAGGGGAACGGTTGGAAAAGGTCAGTGTTTTTGGCCTTTTTTATTTCAAATATCCGTCCTGAGCTTAGTGGCATTTGATGCCAGAAACCTTGTTATTGAAAAGAAAGAGTTGTCATTAATTTATAAGACACCCTTAACATTTATTATTATTATCACCGCATCTTACTACCCGTTCGGGTTGTACGCACTTACGCTAATGTGCAATGGTAGGGTGATTGTGAGATGAAATGGTGGACCTACAGTTTAACGTGGGATCCGAACCACGGTGGAGGCCTGGAATTCCACACATTCACAAGTTGTGATTAATACACGTCTTGTCAGAGGTGAAGGAAGGGTTTGGCAATCAGATAAACCTGTGCCGGGACCGAGAATTGAACCCCAGATCCTCAGCACAGAAGTGTGACACCTTACCCCTAGACCACCAGGTCACTCTGACACCCTTAGCGGATATTTAAAAATTTTGAGGTCACCACATGAAATAAATTAAATTCTATGTTTCTACTAGAGTAATATTTTATTTATTTTGAACAAAAAATTGTTTTTCTGTAAAAACTGCAAACACAATTGTTCTTTTTTTTTCCCTGCATCCCCTTCCATACCACCTTAACCTCTTGCGAAATCAGAGGATTTTAGGTGATTTAAATCCAGTCGATACATGGCTTAACTAATACTAATTATTATTATAAGTGGGTGTGCTTCTATAACATATTTTTAAACAATAACAGGACCTGGCCACTTTATTAGTCAACCCTTTAGAAAATGGGTACAAAATTACATTTTAATTTTATGTATTTAAGTAACATATATTACAATTAAATATTTTTTATGGTCAAACCAATATTGAGTTTTAAAAAATATAGTTTCCTTAAAATAATATTGCAATTATATTATTTAAATATCAATAATTTATTAACGTCATCTTTACATTAATAACCAAATTAATTCTGCAAGACATCGAAAAATGTGTTGGTTATGGTTTATATGCCATTTCATACGTTTTATTAGCGGTATCTTGTTTTATTTGTGATTTTTCCTGGGGAATTAATCCTTTTTAAAGTCCCGATACATTTTTTATTTGGATCAAGTTTCAATAGTTTCCTTGGTCACTCTCATTTAAATTATATAATTGCGATACTATTTAAGACAAAAATGTTTTTAATTACTTAATATATGTTTGAATACAACCTGTTGTAGCTGTTATTTAAATATGTCATAAATAAATTATAATGTAGAATTTTCCACATATTTAGAGGGGAGGGCTAATAAAATTGGCTAGGGACGGTAATTAGCATAATAATTACTAACTAAATTTGAAATCTTGTATTATATTAAAGTACAAACACTTATGGTCAACATAACTCACATATTATATGTCTGACATAAAGTGAACGGGCATCTAAATATAATCTCTGATTTACTAAGGTTCGTTTTTTAACTTCCTTAGGGTAGAGAGAATCGTTATTTCCGTACTGGTCCACCAAATATTTCAAAATAGCTTGGCTTAAAAACACAAAATTAATATCATAATTTATAATCTTACTAATATTATAAATAGAAAGTTTGTGTGTTTGGATGTTTGTTACTCAATCACACCAAAACTGCTGAATGGATTCGAATGAAAATTGGTACGTTGGTACAGTATGTCCTGGAATAACATATGGGACTATTCCCAACCTTTGATTTTACACTAATTTTACAATACTAATGTTTAAACTTTTCGTATATAAGAGATAAGAGAGATATTGTGATTTTAATTTTACGAGTAAATATGAATGTGACTATTGTTAAAATGTTAAAGTAAAGATAACATAATACGGAAATATTATTTACAGCTAGAACTGAGAAAAATCCATGGATATTTGAAAAAAATAAAGGTTGATTTATTACCAAAACAGTTTAGTTAAAAATTAAAAGATTTCATCAATTATTGCGGGCGAAGCCGTGACAAGTTAAAGCTAGTATTATAATAACTAGTTAGTCATTTAAATATATTTTCACTACCTGTAAACACACATTTCAATGCTAGTGATATATGATAATGATAAATATTTTGCTTGGAAGCCTTTTGGAGCTCCTGAATCAGACAGTCATATCAAAACTTTAAACAACCAGATATTCATTTGAAAAATATGTATTTACTTAATTGTTTTCAAAAGCGATTCAACAGTTTCTCTAGAAATTAACTTGAATGTTCTTACTTCTCCCAAAGGATGACCCCATTTTCATTCAACGTAGGTAACACATGTTGTGGGTTTAGCTATGAGAAACAAATACATATTATATTTGACTAATAATTGATATATTTCTTTGATCGACCGACGAAGCAAATATATGATGGTAGAGTGTGTGAATCAAAAGAAATGGGTGGGCCATGTGGATAAATGTTGTAGATAAAATTGTGAAAAAGAGAAACATTAAGAGTTTTAAGAATAAAAGAGCATGTGAGACTCGGTGTATGGATGTTGTTGAAGTAAAGGGAGTATGCAAGGATAGGGAAGTGTGGAGGGAATTAGTGAGTATGAATTAAAGGAGTATACAAGGATAAGGAAGTGTGGAAAAGGTTAGTGAGGATGGATTAAGTACAGAGTTGTTTTCTGAGATATATGCACAGTAAGGGAATGGCGTGATTAGGTATGTACGCATGTAATCTACAAAATAGCCCAGCACTTATTTATAAAAATACAACTTAATATTATAGGTCTTATTACAAGTTTTGTCTAGACTGAGGTGAATCTCTACATATAACATGATTGACTTATTTTAAAATGAGCCTTTTTATTCCAAGGTGTTTAAGACACATTTCTCGTGCATTTATTATATATATATACTCCATTTCCCTGCAAGGCAGCAAGCTTAACTTGATGGATTACATTATGCCACAGCCTGATAAGATAGAGCCATACTTTAATTGATAAAGATAAGAATATCATCGTGAGATAAGTTTGTCTGCTAGGTCAACAATTTTGTTGGCATATTATTAGCTGTTTATTATTATTATTATCATTATTATTATTATTATTATTATTATTATTATTATTATGTGTTCTGTCCTGTGATAAGTCCCTTTCTTTTGTTAGAAAAATTAGACCGGCTTCTTTTCTTCCTCCTCCTCCTTCAGCTCCCAGAATCTTCTTCTTTCCTCCAAGTCATCCAATAATTGAATCCTCCTCCTTTCTAAGTTCCTCTTTCCCTCAGACTTTTCTTCTATGACGCCGTGCAGAAGACAGTTCCTCCTAAGGATTTGTCCGATCCAGTTTGCTTTGTACCGAAGAATCGCATCCAAAATGGTTTTCTCCCCCACTGTTCTTTGCACTTCTTCATTTGTCTCCCTATTTGTCCACCTGATCTTCTCAAGCTTTCTCAAGCATCAAATTTCAAAAAGCTCTCCGAATATTTCTTTTCCATCTTACTGAGAGCTCAGTTTTCTGTTCCATACAGTGTGTTGCTCTCAACGTGACACTTAATCTGTTTCTTACCCATTTCCAAACTCTACTTGATGGTCAGCAGTAAACTCTTCTTGAGCTTCCATTGTCCTGGCGATCCTCGACCTGATTTCCTTGGTGCAGTAGGCATCCATTGTCATCTGTGCGTTCATAAAATATCGGTAAAGATGTTAATTTATCGATGGTGAAGCTATACAATTTCTAGCAGCTGGTATGTTCAAATATTTTAGTAATGAATTTTAATATGCTTTTTTGAATGACTAAAATTTAATAAAATATTATAAAGGGCTAAATAGGAAAGCAATAGCTTCCATAGTTGAGGGGGTGTAGTTATTGTCCATTAGACGGGCATGTACCAGTAAACTGATCCCTCTCCATTATTGTTTATACCAACCACACCAACAAAGTATGTGTTTAAACTGGTTTTAAAGGGAAGGTTTGATACTTAATGGGGAGGGAACAATCTGCTTGTGAAGTCTCGTTAAATAGGATTAGCTTTGACAATAACTTACAATCCATCACAGAGGGTTACAGTTATAATTAGAGCCACCATACAACTAGTAGACTAGAAAAATGAGTGCTATAAATTTGCTTTGCTTAAAATATTAACTAAAAACCCATAAAAAAAATTAAAATTTAATCACAGTAGTACCACCATTCCCCGGGTTCGGATGCTCTACACCAGTGGTTCAACATCTGGGGTGCATAAATCATTTCCAAAGGGGGACGTTGAACATTTCGTAAATAACGTTTAAAAAAATATTCAATAACTTTACCAAAGTAATAAGTATAAATATTTATTGTTGTTATAGCAGCACTACATATAAGTTTTTTATAAATTCAGTGACCAGCCAAAAGTGTTCAATGCACTTGTTTATTTTCAAGCTCACAAGCATCAAATCTACCCCCCAATTCTCCTTTTTACCCACCCCCTTATCCAGGGATTCCCAAACTTTTTTAAATCAAAGGAGCCTTTGCACCATAAAAAAATACATGTAGAAGTCCTCATCTAACGCTATTCTCGCAGTATACTAGAACTTTACCAACACTTCGTTTCATTTCTACATTCAGACGAAAGGATTGTTGAATTTCGCACTAAAATGTCTTACATACTCAATATAAAAAAAATCATAATTTACGTCTTTATTTACGTTATAAATGAGTACGGGTAGTCAAAGTGTACTGTACTTGTCTTGAATACACTTGTTTTAAAAGAGTGTGCTATTTCAAAAGTTTATTATAGCAGTATATTTTCTAAATTTTTACATTGTGTGGCGAACTTCACTTTTCATTTCCCACACCAGTAGCTACATTGAAAAAAGATTTTGACCACCTCTGTTCTATAAGGTACTCAATAATATATATGTTAGAGAAAAACTAATTCAAATTTAGATTAAATACCGTTGAATAGTCTGTAAATAACACTTCAAACACAAGATCTAATATAAGTGCCCTTCTGTCAATGCCAAAAGGTTCAGTCGTGTGTGAAAGGGGTACCATTTTCATGCTGCCATCAATTGAAGGGTTAGGGACAGAATTAAGGTGAGTCAGGCTAGCACGTGGCACGGTAATGGCTTGATACACTAGTGTAACCGTCTCGATTGACAACCAGAGCAGTGATAATGGACACAAGATTAGGCTCGAACCAATCTTTATATTACCAATACTTATAAAATAACACTACTATAATAAGATATTTTCAATTTTTACCTTAAGAAAAATTGTGTTATAAATGGCACTGCTTATGAAAATTGGACTGTAGATAAATATATAGATAAGGGACATCTTTAAAAGAAAATTTCAAAGTCTGTGAATTAATATTTTCCACTGTATTTCCTTATATATGAGTTATTTCAAGACCCGCTTGGGTGGTTGCATAGTCTAAGGCGTAACTCTCGCAATATACTGGACTGCCGATGACGGGAAGATCAGGGTTCGAATCTCTTGTCGAGTGTACTGAGGGTGTCTTCTCCTAAATGTTTTCAACTTTGAATGCACGCAATTACGGGTATATTTAACCTAAATTCAACCTTCCTCCACAAACTAATTAACATAGTTAGTACATAAGTGGTTAACCTGAACAGGTAGTAGGACACGGTTCTAAAATATCGTTGAAAAATTGTTGAATATAACTCCAGAAATGAATTTATAGAGGAATCATCATTCTAAATAAATATATATATATAATATATATATAAAATTATTACCTGCGTTTATTTGGTGTGATCTTCGATAGTAGATTTGTAACTCGGAGGCTGTTCACTGTTCCAACTTGGCTGCCCCAAACTGACTAAATCCGATTGTCATCTCACGCTTGTATAAATCTCACGTTCACGAGCCTCCAAACTGCTTGGTAACCATTACAAAGCACTTTTTATGGCACCAATAAACTAGAGTAAACGTAAACACGAAGATTCACGTTGTATCTCAGTAAGATAGGGGTTTATTAAGGTGGGGATGCAGAAAACGCAAGTTAAGGCAAGTGTTTTTGCAGTTTTTATATCAAAACACCTTTTTGGTAAAAATAAATAAAATATTGCTTCTATACAAAGTTAGATTCTAATTTTATTCACATAGTGATATCAACAGTTGTTAAATATTTATGATGATCATAGTGGCATTACATACTAAATCTTTTAAATGAAGTTAAGAAGAAAATTTTCATGAAATCTCAGGAAACCTTGAAGATATTCAACAACTGTTTAAGTCACCAAAGGAAGAAAATTATACTTTATATTTCTATAGAACACTATTTGGTTTATTTAGATTTTAAAAAAATGTTTTGCTAAAAAACTGCTAAAACCATGCCCTTTTTTACTTTCCTTGCACCCCCACCTTAATAGACGTGGATCTTGATGCGTTACCGAAAAAACACGGTCGTATCCCCCCCCCCTTTTAAAACCTAGCTTTAATCTTTACAAACTGAACAATAGGTAGGAGCGGGTTAGTTGGTATTTTGAAGCTATTTTCCAACATCTGACAAGGTGAATGAAGGCAAATTTTATTTTTTAATTAGTTTTTTTCTCATCCTGTATCCTAAGATTATTTATCAAAGAACCTGTATATTCATAATACACGGAAATAATTAACAATAAAATGAATATTTTGGAGATGTGATTCATTATTATTTTTAGTGTTTTAATCACTCACGCTAAGTGCAAGGTAACGCAAATAGAAGCTTTTTTTATTTTTTATATAAAATAACCAAATTGCCAAAATAAATCACTATCTAATGACCTATTTTGTCTTCTACATGTTGTAGAATTAAAAATAATCTTTTTGTATTCATCTAAAAAAAATTATATTTGAATGGCCAGTATGTATGTCATTGACAAATATTCAAGAACTGTAAAGATAGTCTGTTACACAGATATCTAAGTGTTTCTACTTAGGTAATATTTTATTTTATTAGACCAAAATATGATTTTTGTCGTAAAAAATACTTCAAGAATACCTACCTTAAGTTTTATTTGAACCCACCTTAACGTGTTAAGGCTGTATCACAAATGCATTCTAATTAACTCCTACGATGGTATGCAGAAACGATGCTAAGCACGGGTCAAGTACCAATCAATCCAGAGTAAGTCGAAATCAGGTATATCAGAAGCCTTTCTAATACGGTATGACTAGAAGTCACGTGATGAACTCCTTCATAGAACTTACCATATTCGGCGGGAAATAAAATGATCTACATTCATTGTCTTCTATTGTGAAGATTTTGCTCTTTAAGTTGATAAAATGATTATGAACGAACAAAGATTTGTTAAAATGGTGAAAAACACTGTTTTCATGGTGGAGGAGTGAATATATATTTGTTGGAACACAAAAAGAATCGTACGATTATAAAAAATTATAAAAACATAAGTTGGGACCATGGAAGACGAGTGTAGAAAAGGACGTGAGAAGAAATTAAAAGGAATATTTTTAAACTCTACCAGAAGGGGAGTGGGGTGTGATCAATAACTTCATAGGCCTTTCATTTGTATCTGATATATTATAGCTATGTATATTAATTATTTTGTAGTTTATATAGCTAATTTAGCTAATCCAGGCCCGCCATATTCTGTCCAGAAAACAAAGCAATATGGAATATCTAACAACGTTTTGCCTCATAGTACATTGCGCGCCATGCTATCTTGAGGAAATCATCGAAGTATATGAGCCAAGTGCAGCCAAAGACCTGCAAAGGACTAGAATTCACGTGAATTTTCCACGACTAGCTTAATTACTTCATTTCTTGGAATTGATCCTCTTGATTATCTTATCAAGCTAATCCAGACATCTTCCACTTTACTTGTAGTTTTGCCGTTCTTAGCGTAGATCTTGCATACATACCCTAATCTTTCGATCGTGAACTAAGACTTAGAGAAGAAACAGGTGTGCCCACTATTTGTTTAAGATTGTCATATCAGTAGTTTGTTATACAACTTAGAGCGCCACGTTTTAATCTTGTTCCAGAGCAAAGGTATTCAGGAATGTCAAGTTATTCGATAACAGCATCAACGACCAAGATGAATATGCCTATCGAGAATTGCACAATTTCCTAAAATAAGTGATAGCTGGCCCGTTGAATCATCATGAGTCAGTTTTGCAATGAACATCTCTTAGCGTATGAAGCTTGGGCGTCACCTTCCGTATGGTAACAATCCTCACACTGCTATATTTTGTGTGTGGATACAGCCTTGACGTTTCAAAACCACAAAAGGTATCCCCAAATAACTTAGTTTCTGTAATGGCCATAATATAAAATGATTACAATTGTTTAGGGAAGGAAAATTCTAGTTTCCTATAACCTTAACCTTTATTTTAAAACTGGGGCAATTTCTTATATAGGGTAAGGTGTCAAACTTCTGTGTTGGAGGTCCGGGGTTCAATCCTCGTCCCGCCACAGATTTATCTGAATGCCAAACCCTTCCTTCACCTCTGACAAGATGTGTATTAATCAAACTTGTGAATGTGAGGAATGCCAGGCCTCCACCGTGGTTCGGATCCCACGTTAAACTGTAGGTCCTCCATTTCATCTCACAATCACCCTACCATTGCACATTATCGTAAGTGCGTATAATACGAACGGTAGTAAGACGTGGTGCTAATAATAATGATACTAATGATAATAATGATAATAATGATAATGAGTTTTATAATAATAAAATATTATAATAATTTGATTATAAAAATTCATGACAATTTTTTAACTCATTTTAAATATCTTTACAGGGGTAAGCTTCCAAACGTTTGCTGTTTTTGATCCCAAATATTTTCTGTGAGACCATAATGGCTTCATTATACTGTACCTTAAACCGGTCTATACTATATTCACCGCTTCAATAAAAAAATTAAATTTCGTTGATTACTATCTATTTTTCAAAGTGCAGTTTATCCTATTTAGACATCCATTCTTTCTCTAACACCCCTACATACAGGAATCTTGTTGTAAAGTTTATAATTTCAAAATCTAAAAGCCTTCATCGAAGGTCAGTGACAATGCATAAACCAAATATTAATAGATGGAATTAGACAGAAAAAAATTAAATAATAAGTTGATTGAAGGTACAATTCTTCTCGACGCTAGAGCCTATCAGTTTTGATATTACGATGAACGATGGGGTTGGTATTATCAAGATAGTTTGAATGAAATATTTTTTTAATTTTTGGATGACTATTCTATGTTGGTAATGGGCGTTTGTTTTCAAGTTGTAAACTATTAGTTAAAACTATCTCTTTTCTTAATATAGTTGCGTTGATGAGTTTAATAGCCGAGTTCATTTAGGTGCCCTTATTAGATTGATAATTAAGTTTCAAAACAATTGTTAATATGCCTGTCTTGATGATTAAATTTTTTTTGTGTCCTGTTGATTTATATTTTCTTATATTGTGTTTGAAATCAGAAATGTACTTAACAAAACGAAGTTTTTTATTTAAATTACTATATTTGTGTATTTATTATTAGTATTATTCACACACAGTATAATTTTCAAGAACAGAGCTGCTGCTTATTTATACAAATAGCTCCTCCATTTGTCCTCACGAGGCTGAGGTGACCTCTTCCCAGGTCCACTACTAAACAGAAAAATCTGAAAGCACAGGGGATTGATCCCGGAACCATTAGACTTGTATAAAACATTATTCAAATATTAATTCCAAACAAAATTGCTTAGCCATTTTTATTTTTTATTTTAAAAAATCAATAAATATTTAGCTATTTTTAAAAATTAGTTATTTAGAACCGCGTCTTACTACCCATTCGGGTCATACGCTTATGTACTAATTACGATAATGGGATAGACATGATGATGATTGAATATTGGTGAAGTTTACTGTGTTTGTGTGGAGAGAGTGGGAAACCATTTAGGAAAAAACACCCGCAATACACCCGACTAGGATCGAGCCACGATATCACCATCATTGGCAGTCTAGTTTATTGCGAGAGTAACCCCTTAGACCATGTGACCACCGAATAAAGTAGATACAATATTAATAATCATGTTAAATATTCGTCAAAATAATTTTCGGGCAAGTTCCAAACCTTAGAGACCAGATTTAAATAAACTACCCTAAAATGAATTGTCCTAGGGAAAACAAGTATACAGTTATGTTTTTCTAACTCTCAAGTTAGGGCCATTTTGAAGAAATTTTAAATGTTCAAAACAATATCCACCAATAAACTAAATTTTATTTCCAGATCTTTAATTGAAATCCTGATCCATCCTCAAGACAATTCAATAAAACATTACAAACATTAAGTTTTAACAAAATATATCAAACAGTTTTGGTACTGACAAAAATACACACGGTCAAATAGAGACAAGAAATAATAAATACTTTGTAAGACAGCTTTATTTAGGTCTGGAAGAAAAAAATCTTAAAGATCCATTACAATTTCAAGGTTCAAAATATGCACAATTCCCAAAATAATAACATTTCGAAAGTACTTCCTGATCCTTAGAATCTTTTGGCGGTGGTTTTTGTACGCTCCAAGCTAGAAATATTCTCTTCGCTTGACATTTCTAGTCCAAGAACTCTTAGAATGGACCAATGGGAAGCCGTGTTCTTTTATTAGCTAATAGATCCAACAATGGAACGACTGGCGGCGTCCTTCCGCCATTGAGTGCCGTTAACAAAGACACCGGTCTACAATGGTTAATTTCCTTTCAAACCAACGTCTACTTTCGACCAGAAGTCAAGACACACCCCCCCCCCCCTTTTTTTTTTTTTTTAGCTTTTAATATCTATCTACCTCTTTTCTTTGTCCCATTTCAATTTATTTCTAGCTAATTTTCTTACCATTACCGTAGAGTTTTCATCGTAGTCATTAACGTTAGGTTTCCTGCCCTTATTGTTTTGGCCGAGGGAATTCCCCGCCACACTAAACGTTATGTAACAAAGGAAGAATAGGCCAGTTAAATCTACTTCTATTTGACCTTTGACTTAGATCAGCTATATCTTATATCTTTTGCTGTAGAATCCTCTTTTGTATTAGTTCTTTTTGTTAGATTATTATTTTCCTTTTTTGTACATTCTTAAAAACTTTAAGAATTGTTACAAAATTAATTTTAACAAATTTATTTACTAGTTATGACTTAAAAACTTAAATAAACACTGTGAGTATATTTTTTATACCAATGAAAATATTTCAAACAGTTAGTATAAATACTTTCTATATCATTCTTTTTCATATAAATATAATAATAAATAGTTACTGGAAACTATTAAAAAGGTTATAGGCACCACCTTAACATGAATGGTGGTGATTGCGAGTTAAGCTGGAAACCTTCACCACCTTTGTAAATCAATTGGGTGAAGAGGATCTTCACTTGATATTTCCAGCAGGACGGAGAGACATGCATCACACACATCACGCGCAAGCATGGCCGAAATTAAGTCCTTTTTTAGTGACTCCGTTATTTCTAAGGAACTTTGGCTACCGCGCTCGTCCGGTCTAACGCAGCCTGGCTTTTTTTTATGGGGATATCTTAAAAGGAGAGTTTACCAAAACAATCCCCTAGAAATCAGTGACAGAGGACGTAGTGTCGAGGGCTTTTTAAAATATGATGCACCGGGTTCAATCATGTCTGGACGTAAATAATGGTGACAATTTCCAGCACATAGCACATGCTATGATGTGATGTCATCACAGTCCCCATAAAATGAGGTTGGAGCGCCTCAAATATCGTATCAATATCTTCATTAGTGTTAGAATTACTAAAGAAATGCCGTGTTAGGTAGCGAGTATGAATTCAAAACAAATGAGGTGAGCAACTGCTATATTAAAACCGATTTGAGTTATTTCTCCCCAGAATAAGTTCCCAAGCTCCCTCCACGCAAATTAAGATACATTTCCTTTTAGCTCCACCTTTCTCTTATCTATCACACGAGAGTAATTAAATGTATAAGGACTGGATGGGTATTAAAATGCAAGGCACTAAAAAATAGAAAAAAACTGTTCATATTTTATTAAAACAAAGTGTACATTCAAACAAAAGAATAACATCTACTTTTAAACTATTTTTACAGCCGGTTTCTTTTTATTTTACAGTTTTCCTTGCGGGAAAATTTCATGTCGTCATGCCGTGCTAATCGTTCTGAAGGAATCATCTGTTTAATTGCGGCTGGAGTGTTTAATTACGGCGCCCCCTTACTTAATTGAGTCGTTTATCGATGAAGCCTCACTAGAAAGCGGATCGACCGACCTACCTACCTCCGAGTTGCTTATACTAATCAAAGCCTTAAAGAAACGAACCGGAATTATTGAGGATTAAAAAGGAATAAGTTAGTTAAAGTTGGTGAATCACAGAAGATTTAAGATTAATTTCTAGCACTGAGTCTTACTACCAGTCCGGGCTATATGCTTATGTACTAATTACTATAGTGGTTTATGGGATGAAGAAAGTTATATTTATAGGAATTGTACCGTATTTGTATGAAGGGAGGTATGGAAAACTATTTTTGGATGAAAAACCTCAGTAAACCCAACCAAGATTCGAATCTTTATCTCCACATTATCGGTAGTCTAGTCTACTGCGATACCAGTGCCTTAGGCCATGTGGGCATCGAAGCTGATTTTGATATTTTATTTTATTTATAGCACTTCTCGCTATCCGGTTGGCTTGTACGTATATTATACACTTAAGTTTCTAATGTGTTGGGGATGAGGAAGGTTGATTCTATATGAAAAGTTCCCGTATTTGCGTGGAGCGAGAATGGAGACTGATGAATGAAAATACCTAATCTAGTTAAACCTGACCATGATTTAAACCCCTATCTCCCCGTCATCAGTACTCCAATATATTTTGAAAGTGACGCCTTAGACCATTCGATCACAGAAGTGGGTTAACATATTTTCCAAAATAAATCTGCTAAAAGTATTTACAGACAAGCACGAGTTGCGTTTTACTTGTCTTTTGGAAATTCTTAAGGTTGGAAGCTTCGAATATTTGAATCCTGAATTATATTCGAAATTCAAAAATTTGCAAAAAAAAAGTTTTTTTGAGAATTTGTATTTGAAATTCATCTGAGAGTTATTATAATTCTTGTAAGAGGTTGAATCCAATATAGTTACAGGGATAACTTAATGACCAGATCCTCAACCATTATCATAGCTTTAAGTTTACTTCTTTCGCTAACAATAATTTATTTCTAATATTTGAAGGTTACAGGGGAAAAAAAGAGGACACAGTCAAATTTAAACTCAAATTGATTTATTTATTTCATAGGCTAGACAAACCTTTCCAATCCACTATGGATTATGGTTAAGAGATTATTGTCCTATTTAAATTAATTAAAAAATTAATTATTTGCTGGGGTTCTTATTATGTTTTATATATAAAATAGTCACCCAGGAAAATGTGTGTGATGTAACTTCCCTCCTTTCTCCTGTACCCTTAATTTGTAACCATCATACATAAGTAAAATGAAGTATAGAATTTGAGAAAAGGTAAGTTTGAATTTTCTCTATTTGTTCTATATTCTAAACATTTTCTTTACTATACTAAGAAAAGTATATTCCATGAACATGTATGTAGAATTTTTTTTAAATTATTTTAGTTAATTCAAAACTGGTATATGGACACAGGAATGGATCCCAGTACTTTTGGCTTGTTGCGACAGTGCTTGACTAATGAACTAAGAGGATGAAGATGGGAATAGGGTGTAGTGAGGTGGACTGGATAGAACTAGCTAAAGATAGGTATAGAGTGTAGTGAGATGGACTTGATAAAACTATCTAAAGTTAGGTATAAGGTGTAATGAGATTGACTTGATAAAAATAGATCAAGATAAGGATAGGGTGTAATGAGGTGAACTTGGTAGAACTATTCTGAAAATTGAAAAATGACACCTGGACACGGGAATCGAACCCAAGACCTATGGCTTAGTACGCCAAAGCCAAAGGGCCAGGGTTCGATTCCCATGTCCAGGTGTCATTTTTAAATTTTCAGAATATGATATCTAGATGGAAAATTCCTCACTAAAAAGCATAAATAATATCTTCGGCTATTTGATTCTTGGTGGAACTGGCTCAAGATAGGGATAGGGTGTAATGAGGTGGACTGATAGAACTAGCAAAAGTGAGGGATAGTGTGAAATGAGGTAGACTGGATTGAACTAGCTCAAGATAGGGTTGGGTGTATTGAGGTGGACTTGATAGAACTAGCTCGAGATAGGGATAGAGTGTAATGAGTGGGACTAGATTGAACTAGCTCAAGATAGGAATAGGATGGTGTAACGTTAAGTTTCAAATGTAATGACGCAGACTTGAAAGAATTAGCTCAAGATACGATGTAATAAGTAGGACTATATAGAACTAGTTCATTTTAGGGATAGGGGGCGTAGCTTTATAAGTGCGCCAATGCATTTTTAAGTCCATAATGCCTTATAGTAAGTAAGCAAGTAAGTAAATGAATTGATAAAAATTATTTGAATAGTAATTTTAACGAAAAATGACCATATAATCAAGCAACTAATCTGAAACTGACTCACGTAAAATGTAATTACACGGATTGGAATCACTTCTGGAGAGTAACTCGATTATATTGTCCAGACTTAGCGGAGATTGAGAATAAAACTCTCTTTTGGATGTCCAAAACGCTTATGGTAATTTTAGTTACTGACGGTTTAAAAAAAAATTGTATAAGTTTAGTACCTGATGCGTGTGGATTTAAAAATTAGCTATCTACAATTATACCCTTGATATTAAAAATTAACGAGAAAAAAAAATCACTGAATTGTCCTTACAAGGTCAAATATAACGATTTTTGCCAAAATAACCATTATCATTCATACTGTTTGTTTACTAGCTGATAGCTATTTAGCTTCAGTTAAACAAAAGAACTAAACTTTCTGTGAATTCACAAGTTTTTTTCGAAAAAAAGAGCAAAATTGAAATATGGTCACGAGATGAGCTCTAGACCAATCACGAGAAATCAGTGCAATCTTCGTTGGTCCCTCTACATTAGTAGAAGTAATTTCAGCTTGACCCTTCACTCTCTATAAAATTGGTGTGAGAGAGTGAATCAAATTTCAAAACCAACCTACTCAATAAGTGTATGCACATAAAAAGCGAGATATAAGTAATCAGAAGCATCTACTGTTGGGAAATGATCATTTTCATTCCATGTTGATTTGTTTCATTACATAACACAGAAATTGTAAGGAAGCCACAGTTGAAATAATCTAAAAAATCTGTTAATTCACTTTAAAAATAAATATATTGATAACTTTATGTTTAAAGTTTGTTTTGCAACTATGTATTTACGAGAGAATTGCTGCTTTGACCAATAAGACTGTGCTCTGAATGTTCAGCTTAGTGTTGAATCAAACTCTACACAAGAGGCACCATGACGAAGGATAATGTCTTATTGGTATTCTCTAGTTATATTACTTAATTCAAACTTGATGTAGAAAACATTTCGTTAATCCTCGTCTTAAATAAACGGAAATTTGAAAATTTAAATAAACAATCTGTAATGAAGTGTTTTTACCCTACGGGGGAGTTTAGGAAAGAAGGATATTCCTGCCTCAAATCTACTTGATCAAAACCATTAAATGGGGCCTCCATATGGCTATCTTGGGCTAATTCTATCCAGTCCACCTTATTACACCCTATCCCTTCCTTGCGCTAGTTCAATCCAGTCGACTTCACATTACATCCTATCCCTATCTTGTGCTAGTTATATCCAGTCCACCTTATTACACCCTATCCCTTCCTTGCGCTAGTTCAATCCAGTCGACTTCACATTACATCCTATCCCTATCTTGGGCTAATTCTATCCAGTCCACCTTATTACACCCTATCCCTTCCTTGCGCTAGTTCAATCCAGTCGACTTCACATTACATCCTATCCCTATCTTGTGCTAGTTCTATCCAGTCCACCTTATTACACCCTATCCCTTCCTTGCGCTAGTTCAATCCAGTCGACTTCACATTACATCCTATCCCTATCTTGGGCTAATTCTATCCAGTCCACCTTATTACACCCTATCCCTTCCTTGCGCTAGTTCAATCCAGTCGACTTCACATTACATACTATCCCTATCTTGTGCTAGTTATATCCAGTCCACCTTATTACAACCTATCCCTATCTTGGGCTAATTCTATCCAGTCCACCTTATTACACCCTATTCCTTCCTTGCACTAGTTCAATCCAGTCGACTTCACATTACATCCTATCCCTATCTTGGGCTAATTCTATCCAGTCCACCTTATTACACCCTATCCCTTCCTTGCGCTAGTTCGATCCAGTCGACTTCACATTACATCCTATCCCTATCTTGTGCTAGTTCTATCCAGTCCACCTTATTACACCCTATCCCTATCTTGGGCTAATTCTATTCAGTCCACCTTATTACACCCTATTCCTTCCTTGCGCTAGTGTTCAATCCAGTCGACTTCACATTACATCCTATCCCTATATTGTGCTAGTTCTATCCAGTCCATCTCATTAAACTTAATCTCTTTCAAGTCCATTATAATGTTATCCTCCTATCTACGTCTAGGTCTTCCCACTATTCTCTTCTCATTGGGTTTGTCAGTCAACCACTTTACTTTATTTTGTTCCATTCGTTCCACGTGTCCTGACCATTGTAATCTGTGAGATTTTACCATTCACACAATGTATTTTGAAGAATATAGGGTATGTAACTAATATTATGTAACTTCCTCAACCTTCTAGTTAGTTTTATACGACCCCTAGCGATAAAAAAATTAATAAAACACTCTGTATATTCTTGTTTTCCTTCATTTAACCCCCGCGTGTTTGATCTGAAACGCGATCCAGAAGAAGGGGTTGATTCGAAAATTCGATACAGAGTAAACATTTCTTCCTTTACCTCCGCTACCCCGTATTGAGGAAAATGTAAGAGCGATATAGCAGACTAGGCTCAGGACACCTTAAGGTCGCCCACACATCCTAAGGAGGGGATGTGGAAAAGAGTAGTGAGAAATGTTTTTAAAACGGGGTTGAGATATTTGCTCACACCCATTTCAAATAAATGCTTTTAAAAAATAAGGTATTTTGTTTAGAGTCTTACTAATCGAACCTTTTGTTTTTCATGGTTTTGAAACATGTTCTACTAAACTACGTGAAAAAAAATTAGGTTGTGCGAAAAAACGGTACTAAGGGAAATGTCTTGTCTAAAATGTGATGAATATAATGGAGACTAGAGGAGGCTACATAATGATTAGAAACATGGCTTGTATTAATCACCAGACATTGTTAGGGTAATCAAATCACCCAATTTATAGTGAGAAGCACAAGAGGCACTAATTAAATAAATTATATTCGTGTTCAGTGTGTTGATTGGCAAACCCAATGGGAAGAGACCATTGGAAAGACCTAGACGTAGATGTGAGGATAATATTAGAATGGACCTGACAGAGATAGGGTGTAGTGAGGTGGACTGGATAGAACTATCTCAAAATAGTGATAGGGTGTAATGAGGTGGAATGTATAGAGTTAGCCAAAGATAGTTATTAGTGGCGTACTTTTATAAGTGCTACATTTAACTTTTGTCTTCCTAATGCCTAGGAGTAAGTAATTCATACTACCCATCCAGGATATCCACATTTAAACACATTAATGTGCTAGATATAATGACAGATTTTATATGAAAAGATATATATTATTTTGGCGAATTCACTCTTGATAAAACAAGTTGGGATTCCGTTCCTACTCATCTAACCATCGTAAAATAAAACTCTTTTGTTCACGTGTCCATATATGAAAGTGTCAAAGGGTATAGTCCAATTTTCATAAAAAGATATTTATCTGTGAGATAGAAAATATACTAAACCTACTTTCCCATATTTATATATTTAATCATGTGATATTCAACTGTCACTTTTGATAAATAGAATCCATACATGAAAATTAAATTTAACGATATCATTTTTTGCCACTAAAATATGTATATATTTTCTAAGATACCCTTCTTATGAAACATGGACTGTAGGGTCAACCATGTGTATATTTCCTAACCATATCGTATTTTCTCGTTCCAGATTGAATCTGCAGTTCGATAGATCAAGATGGAGTCGTTATTAAAAAAGGGAACTACCGGGGAAGTCAAAGGTAGGAGTAATGAATAAATATTTAAATATTCACACTTAATTTGAAGTGCAACAGTAACTTAATTATTTTGTAATATCGTGTGAAACCTTTCATAAATATAAACTACTCTCAAGATGTTTGCAGATGAATTTATGGTACAATATTATGCATAATATTTATGACAAAACTTAAGTAAAAGTACATCCCAAACTTACGACATGTTACTTTAAAAAACATTGCCATCACTCGAAAATCGTTGCTACTCGAAAGAATGCCATTTTTTTTCACTTACTGACGCATGTAATGGCCTGAAATATTTACATACGAGCCTAGTTGTAGTAAATATCACATTTGTAACTAAAATAAACACTGTAGCCCTTAAGCCTTTATTAGAAAAATGAGTAATCATACAAATTACCGGACACTTTTGTGAGTGGTGCGTAATGTCGCTAAGGTGTGGTATCTGTGAGGCAAATGTCTCAATTTTTTGGCATGGGGCATTATAGAAGCATTGTAAGTGCGAACGAAATGTCGCAAGTGACAGTTTTCATATACCCGTTTGAATGTACTCTAACAGGAAGGATTTTTTTTTTAGAAAATATTATCAACAATGTTTGTAATCAACATTGATAACTTTAGTAATTTTTAATTATATTTCTAAGTAAATTATAGTATAATGAAAAGTGATGGTTACAGATTTAGTGAGTTGACATTATTATTTTTTAAAATACTGTAGATAGTTCGTTTGAATCTAAGATTTTCAAATCAAACAAATTTTATCGTATTCAAAAATTTTGATGTTCATAAAAAAATGCCAAAAATTATCTCTAATATCATTATGAAGAGTTTGACTTGATAAAGAATGTAAATCAATTTGTAAAAGGATTATATAGACTTGAGTAGTTGGAGGTATCAAAATTAAAAAAAGAAAAATAAGTTATTAATATAATTAATTTCCTAAAAAAAGTTTTTTTTTTGTGTTGCTTATAGCGTAATAAACATGACTAACAAAATATCGTTTGTCGGTAAAACCAAGCCTTAAACATCTTTTTTTTAATTCAATTTTAAATATTTTCACCTTAACAAAAACATTTTTTTAAAGATACGAAGATTAGAATCTGGATTCGAGATACGAAAGAAAATTTACGATTCAGATTCGAGAAATATGAGATTCGGCTGATTCCTAGAAAATAATTTTATTAAATTTTGAAACCATCAAAAAATTCCTTCTTATCTAAATAAGACTGTAATATGTCTTGACTTCTGAAATGAAGGGATAATTTAAATAATTATTAATTGGTTAAGCCTGATCAGTTTGTAAAAATTTACATTTACTAGATTTACCAAAGGAGATTTAAGTTATTTAAAAATTGGTCAGACGAAATGAGTGTAAGTTTGTTACGTAGAATATACATTTTTAAGGAATTTTAAAAAAAATCTTAAAAATTTTAAATAGATATTATTTAAATCTAAATTTTCATTATTTTTTTAATGAAATCAGTTTTCATAGTTGGTATATTTATAAGCTTATATTTACTTGTTCATATCCAATATTAATCATGAAAGAAACACACAACATTTTAAGAAGAGTAAATATAGAATCATACAATTTTAAATTTCTTACATGTTCACGATTACTGAAAGATTAAAGTGTTTTAATACTCTATACCACATGATATTATTAGGGTAATCAAACCTCGCAAGTTACGAAGGAATAATGGGAGAAACTACGGAGCCAAACATATATTTCAAATTAGTTTTAGTAGTTGATTGTATGTTACTACATACATATATACAACATACTATACTATACTATAATATAATATATTATGCATACATACATATATGCATACATACATACATGCATACATATATATATATACACAAACATACATATATACATACATATATACATATATACATACATCGTAAAGTTCAAAGGACAACTGCACGCGGGAAATTTGTTTTGCGACTATTAAGTTGAAGTTCAGTCGATACCAAATTTTGCATACCTCTGTCTTTTATGTCCTAAAATATAAACTTTTATCTAAGTTACAAAATACATTCCCGCAGTTGAACTCATTTTATCGAGGCACATTCAACGAAAGTGGACTTAGTGAGAAGTGAGGCTATTACTCCTGAAATACGCTGAGTAGAGGCAATTCGGTATTTTTGAAAACATTTGTATATTTTATAGTCGAAGATTGCGCAGCTCTAGAATGTATTGCGCACTGCCTACGAAAACCTCGCCATTTTCTCTGACACCAAAGTATCGATTATTGAAAACTTGACTTCCTCGCTACGAAAGACAATAGCTAGGTTAATAGGAGTACCAGATGGTGAAGACAAAAGTAAGGGCGAAAACAAACGGAATCCATATAAATTTGCAATTCAGAAAACCCGCCCTGCTGAAATAAAACAATATTAGCTCCCATCTCTCAAATAAAAAAGTCTTCAAATGTTTTAATGTATAAAGGATCTAACAACCACATGATTTGGATTAATGTAACGATTTATGGATGGAAAAGGGAGTTGAGGATATTTCTGAAAGGATTACTTAATTTGTGGTGGAAGGGAACGCAAGCTAAGGCGAATATTTGTGCAGGTATTAGTTGCATAAAACCTTTTTGACTAAAATAAATAGATACATTATATATCTACTCCATTAGAGTGGTTAGCTATAAACTTGGACATGAGATTTGAACCCGGGACCTTTGGCTTGGTACGCCAATGCTTTCACTACTGAGCTATCCAATAGTCGTGCCGTGTATAGGAAAAGTCTGCAATGTACAGTACTTACAGAAATATTCAGCTAAATATGAAAGATCAATTAATGAATTGAGATCAATTATTAAGATCGTGAGCTATTAGGTAACGCAGTAACTTTCAACTCGTGATGGCTTTACGCTGCTAAAAGTACCATAACAATAGCTTGGTTATTTAATCCATCACGATATTTGCATTCGAACAATTATTGATTATGGCATTGTACTATTGGCAGCATCAAGCCATCACGAGTTGAAGGTGGCTGCGTTTTCTGATTGCTCACGATCTTAATTGACCGTTATAAGCAACATAGCTGAAGATTTAAGCAAGTCTATCACATACTCTGCCTTAAAATATGAGTTAAGTATGACCCGGTGCATTGGACGATTCCTGGATAGCTCAGTGGTTTGAGTATTGGTGTACTAATCCAAATCTCCCAGGTAAGATTCCTGTAGTAATAACGTGTCACTTTTAGTTTGAAAGATATAAAATATAGTTCTTCTTGAGTAGATACACTTATTTTAATTTTATATCTATAGTAATCTCAACAAGTCCTAAATATTTGCATCACAAAATTTGAACAGGAATTTTTCTCTTCATTTTAAAATTTTATAATCAAATTTCCACTATCCCCCATAGTAGATATTCAACAACAGTTATTTTGAGATTATAAGGTGTGAAAAATTAAACTAAGCGTATCTACTAAAGTCATACTTTATCAATTTTGAACAAGAATTTTTTTTATTAAAACCGCAAAATTAAGCACTTGATCCCATGTTTCCTTCTCATATTATTCGTTGATCAAGATAACTTCAGCAATATTTTTTAAAGAGTTTATATTTCTATCAACCACTATTATATATTTTATATTTATTTAGCTCAATTTTATTTTTATTCTATTTACAAACGTTATGTGTAGATAATATTTTGTTTATTTCTCAATCAGTGAAATTATATCATAATTTTTTGCCGAAATATCTTTTTAGAGGTATGTAGCACGCTTTTCTTTTTTAAATCTCATATAAATCTATAATTGGGGATATAGAAAGGGGTGTGTTATAATTTCTCCAGCTCTCCAAGGGATTTACGAACATTATGAACAACAATAATGTCTAGTTGATTTTTCTCGTGAAAAAGTTTCCCAATTTTGTAATAGAATTAGAAGCATTTAATATTTAAGAAGACAAACACATTGAAACTATTTTGTTGATCTACAATGTTGGTTTAGTAAACATTATTATGATAAATTAGTATTAATATGGTATATACATCGATTAGAATTGAAAAATCAGTCCAATCGGTAGGGAAAAGTGAACAAAAGAAATTGATTGAGATTATATAACATAAATGAGAGAAATATTATAATTAAATTAAGATGAGACGATAATCTATTGTGACTCAACAATAAATCTCTTCCTTTTTAAATAGTGCCTGGATAAGAAATGGCAATTTTTTTTATAGTTTACTTAATAGTATCATAAAAATACGTAAAATATGTTTTGACTTCCATTACGTTGGATTGATTGGTATTACAAATGTTACGTATTTTATTACCTCATTAACAAAATACATGACTGGCTGATGGATAAGAACTAAGAGCTAGGTACTAATTATTTAATAGTTTTTTAAAAGATTCACTGATGCCCTTTTAAATCTAAGGTTTAGAACACATTCTTTATAAAAGGACAAAGTAATATATTATTATTTAAAATCTCACTAGATAAAACACGTGGGTAAAATTCAGAGTATTTACCAAAATGTAAATCCCGATGTCTCTTGGGAATATTATCGACCGATCTACCGAGACCGTAACACAGTCTTCTTAAGTAGTTCTCCACTCATCAGCGCGACAGCGCTGCGGACAGTTGAACCAGAATGGAGTACGGAAAGGCTTGTTGTATACCACGCCTCATAATTGATTGTCAGCGCCCCGTGCGGCAAAGTATGGGAATGAGGAACTAGAGAAACGCGGATCATCCCAACCACGCTCACATACATGTATGCACACACAGTGGCGGGGAGGTTTAACAAACAATTAATAACATCCGGTAAACGAGGCTGGGGGTACATGCTAAGCTCTAACCTCATTGATAATGTAGTAACCCCACACGTAATGTAGTTTATGTGAATATCAACTGGAATGATACGTTAAAGGGAAATAACTGACCAGGATACTTGAACTGCACTATGATATAATATAATATACGAAATATAAATATTTTGGAAAATACGTTTTTTTGATATGGTTAGAAGTAAAATGCCCTGTAAGTACTAATATAGCCTCTGACTAGCAATAAATAAGTAAAGGTGAGAAAGACCAAAGTTTAGCAATAGGCTGGGTACGCCGTGTAGCCTACTTAAACAAAGTATTTGAAAAATACGAAATTTCATCGTCCAGCAATTTTTCCGTGATGCTGAAACTAGCAGATTACAATATATATATATATATATATATACTAGTTTCAGCATCACGGAAAAAATTGCTGGACGATGAAGTTTCGTATTTTTCAAATATACATATTTATTTATATATATATATATTTGTATATATAAAATATATATATATATTTGTATATATATATATTTGTATATATAAAATATATATATATATATTTTTATATATATATATATAAATAAATATGTATATTTGAAAAATACGAAACTTCATCGTCCAGCAATTTTTTCCGTGATGCTGAAACTAGTATATATATATATATTTATATATACAAATATATATATATATAAATAAATATGTATATTTGAAAAATACGAAACTTCATCGTCCAGCAATTTTTTCCGTGATGCTGAAACTAGCAGATTACAATATATATATATATATTATATATATATATATATATATATACTAGTTTCAGCATCACGGAAAAAATTGCTGGACGATGAAGTTTCGTATTTTTCAAATATACATATTTATTTATATATATATATATATTTGTATATATAAAAATATATATATATATATACATATCAGTGACAATCAATTATGAGGCGTGGTATACAACAAGCCTTTCCGTACTCCATTCTGGTTCAACTGTCCGCAGCAAGATCGCGCTGATGAGTGGAGAACTACATATATATATATACATATATATATATATATATATAAACTATATATACATAAACCTACAGATACCAACGCTGTAGATGTAAGAACAATCATAAGATAGGTAAAACGAAGCAATAGACTTGGTTTCAGAAATATGTTGGAAACAAAACTATCACATTTGACCAAAGAGCATGGATTAAATAATAGACTATGTTAGAAAAACAAATTTAATATTTAGTTTATTATTCCCCAGAGAGAATTGCGGTCTCCAATTTATGTTGCCAGAGATTGTTTATTTTATTTGTTATGCTGCTCTTACGCCTATTAATTCTACGATTTCAAATATGTTTAGTCAATTTATTATTATATATATGTTTGTTATTGCTGTATGTATTATATGGCGTATAGAATCTAATTTGATAAATACATATACAATGTTGAAGATTTTAAGACTAATCTCATTCCAATAGATGGCTTTTGTAGCTAAAGCTGAAACGTTGGAAGTAATTGAATCTACTCGGATATAGTCTGAAAGTAGCATTAATATAATTACAGTTTATTACAAGTACTAGTTAGTATGTGTACATAAAAAGTGTGTAAATATTTTGCTCGAAATATGTTGTTATAAAATAATGTGGGATACATTTTGACATTATGGAAGAGTTTTTTTTTTTTTTTTTTTTTTAAATCTAATAGCCTGATATTCTAAATAATGTTTCACAACTCTTCCTATATATTTAACGGTAGAAGTTTCTACTTTCATGGAGAGCTAATACAAAGATATCATCCAGAAAAACATCAACATACATTTCACCCCCCCCCTCCCCCCATCTAAAACCAGAGACTTTGCTCATTGAAATATATTTGAGATGGAAATATTCCTTATTTTGAATCTAAAGTGAGTGGGACGTTGTAAAAAAAAAAGTAGTATTGTGCTGTACTTCTCATATTCAAGCTAATTATAACTAAATCTTTTAGAATTAACGAGGTTTTATGAAAGGAAATGTAACTTTATGTTAGAAGCTTACCAAGAAATTTCTCATGAGAGCTACCTTCATTATACAAAATAAATGGTACGATACCATCGCGCAAACCTTCTCATATTGTGTATTATAACTCCAAAGAAAGTTTACAAAGATCTATTTTCAGCAAACCTCCATTGAGTAAATTTTCTTCATAAAAACAAACATAATTTTAATCATGTGTTAAACACTTTTTAAATTTTCATTTAAATCAAATCGACTAAATATGTTTAACAACTTTCAAATTTTCAAAAATATGTTATTTGTAAACCACCTTAATACTATTGGATATTTGTAAAAATAAAACATTAATTCTTTCGAGAAATTTAAAATTTTCTATAATTAGTTGAAGGTACACTATCCTTAAATTAATTTATTCTAGAAAAAAAACATAAATTTTTATTATCATTTAAAATATTCTCCCGATATCAATGTGAACAAAATCGCTTAAGCCATTTTAAATAACTATAACGGTGCACCACACAGAATTAATTTATCTTTTATCTTAAAATAGAGACACTTTATAAAAACTTGTAACATTTCTGAAACTAAATAATATACGCTGTTGCGGAAACACTTCACTAAAGAGAATGTAATAATATACACTGTTACAGAACTATTGAGAAAAGAGTAACATCTCTTTCCTCCAAAGGCGTAGCAATCAATTTAATATTCAGACTTGAATAATTTATATAGGCTTATAGCTCAGAAAATATTGTTATTATAAAAATATATTTAAAATATAATAGTTTTAAATTACATAATACCATACCTTTACAATGGTAAATTCTTTCGTATCTCAGATAGTTACGGAGTAATGATCAAAATTGGAAATTTTTGCATAAGTATATTACCTTCAAATTCATTTTCATGGAGAAATGAAAGCCACCATTTTGTTTGTAGTGTTAAACAGTGTCTAGATACCAAATTTAATCAAAATTTTTAGAGTGGATTTTGAGAAAATCTATTTTTTCTCTTTTTACCCTTCAGTAAATTACAATTAATTTTAATGTTAGAAATTTAATTCCAAATAGTCCTTGGGGGATCCATATAAAAGCCCTATTTACCAGATACAGACAGACGGCAATTCAAAAAACAATTTTCCTGTTTCAGGGGGCCATGAAATATCGACATTTGTCAAAATCTCTAGTTTGATTTTTTTTTCCATCACATTTCAGGAGTCTAGAGAAAGCATAAATTAAAATTTTACAAAAATTAATTATTAATAAAATATTCTTATAAGATTTTTTCCCAAAAAACAAATAAACAATTCTATTTTGCATAGCAAACACTCCCCCGATATAAGATATTCAAACAAAATTGTTACAGCCATTTTCAAAATATATCTAATTTTTGAAAAACACCTATCATTAAACTACCCTTATATGAGTTTTTACCCCAAAATCAAGTATACGGTGTTTTATTTTGAAAGTCAACCGCTTCTTAGATATCCATTTAAAAAAAATCGTTTGAGTCATTTTCAAAAATATTTGTAATTCAAAAAAATTCCCATCATTAAAATACCCTTAATTTGAGTGCTAGTATCAAAAAATTATTTAGAAACACGGAGGTATAGCCCTATAACATATAAATAACCATTATTTACAAAATCCATCGAACAGTTTTTGATATTTGGCCACAGAAAATAGTCTCACAAAATTGTAAAATACCCCTTTCTCAGTTCGGATTCACATATAAAGTAAGCATTCACATAATCCCAAGATAGAGTTTTTTCACAATTACAATACTTTCTCCTGATATGAGAAAGTAAAAATAGGGTTTAAAGCATAACGTTATAATATTTCATATCGTTATCTAATGGTCCTATATACATATAACATTATTTTCGCGATGCCGTTCGTCTGTTTTTATCTCTTCCTTGAGACGAAACTATTTTACCGATTAGGCTAAAACCTGGTATATAGGGTTTTGTAAGGTCCCAAGTAGTTGTTGAAATTAGATAGAAAACCCTCACATTAAGGTTAGTTTACTGAAGTGAAAAAAAGAGATAAAATATACTTTCTCGTTTGTATATAGTCACTGTTTAACATTACAATCAAGATGGAAATTTTCATATTCCCATGAAAATGACTTTGAGGGTATTTTTAAATGTGCAGAAATTTCCTATTTTGATCATACCTCGGTAACAATATTAAAGCCATAGAATAAATATCCAAATCTGTCGTCCTTAACAAAAGGGAACGCTTCTACCTTCCCGTTTCCCTTCATACATTGCTAATGGAACCCAAGAGAGAGGATTTATTTAAGGAGAAAGAATGGGGAAGTCTCATTACTTTAAAAGGAATTTCTTCTTCAAGACCTTGTGTGGTGAATTTCCCATAGTATCTCTCTTCCCAACAAACCCTATCATTGGTTAGCAACGTTTGATTCGGTGGTGTGATGTGGCGTGGGGTGTTGCCAGTATAAGCAGAGCATATTATCGTTTACAGTGAAAGGTAGCCAGCCTATCTTACGTAGTTACACTATGGTGGAGTGCTTAGTTAATAATAATAATATGCACACCTGGGCTACATAATTCGTAAGTTAGTGGTGGAAAGATTAGCCAGTGATAATGTACCATCTCCCAAGTAACGCCCGAATATAATAATCGTACATCCTTTCCGTGGAGGCTCTTTCCATGTCCAGATAAGATGAGGTGATGATGATAGAGAGTATGAGGGTGTGGAACCAGTAGAAATACAACCTAACTTAAGCCTAGCTAACCAGACCCTTGAGACATTTGGGGTCAAACCCTTTTGGGGAAAAATAAAAAAAGGTACCCACCAGGAAATGAGCTAAGGACCCCTAGGCGCATAGCCAGGTGCACTGACCACTACAATACAGAGCTGATTGGGGGGTGTATAAGATTGGGTCATGGTTTAGTCCGTCAAGGAGGACTGCTTCCTTTCAGGATAAACTAAGTCTCTCTCTCTCTCTATATATATATATATGTGTGACTTGTTTTGTTTTGTCGTATAACCTTACCACCATTACAATACTCGACCTTATGGTATAGTGGTCAGAGCCCCCGGCTTCTGACCTAGAGGTGCCTGGGTTCTATTACCGGATGGTACTGGGGGATATTTCATTACCATGATCACCACGCTTTTGTCAATTAAGATTAAGTTGGGTTTAAGTGTTTCCATTGGTTCCACGCCCTCATACTCACTATCACCCTCATACTCACTAACACCATCATTTCATCTCATCGGGACATGAAAAGAGCCTCCACGGAAAGTATGCACGATTAGTACATTCAGGGCGTCCCCTGGATAATGGTACATTAGTACTGGCTAAGCTCTCCACAAACTGGGCTACAGATTTATGTAACCCAGACACACCATTATTATTATTACGATATGCATGTTACTGTGTGAGAGCTCCTCTTGTTTAAGATTTTGCTAACTTTTCTCAAACTTCTTTGAGTTATCCGTGCAGGAGGACCACCTATTGCTTCCAGAACCCTCCTAATAACACCTCCTAATAACCATCTCCTAATAACCACCTCCTATAATCACCTCTGATAACCACCTCCTGATAACCACCTCCTAATAACACCTCCTAATAACCACCTCCTAATAACCAACTCCTAATAACCACCTCCTAATAACCACCTTATAATAACCTAGTAACAACACCCAACCATCTGACCTCTAATTCATCATAGTGAAAGTGGGAAATGACATTTTACCAAAGATATTTTTTCTAGTTATGCTAGGAATTGAACCCAGGACCTTTAGTTTATTAGAAATACACTTACCGACTGAACTTAAAGGCGTCGGACAACCGGTTAGTTGAATAAGAAGACCACCCATTGGCCGGAAGTACTTTACCATGTGAGAACAACCTGGTTGGTTTTATGGCATAATGCACCACTCTCATTGGTTTATTTTAGCATCGTGTCTTACTACCGCTTCGGATTATACGCTTATGTACTAATTATGCTAATGTGCTAGGAATTATGGAAGATATATAGAGGAAATGTACTAACATTTTCTCGGAGGGTAAGAAGGAAGCCGCTTTGGAAAAACACCCTCAGTTCACCCAACCGAGATTCGAACCTCGATCTCCCTATCATCGGCAGTCTAGTCTACTGAAAGAGTAGCACCCTAGACCATTCAGCCATTTAATTGGGTACTATCATTTTAAACTAAATTGCCGGTGACGGGGAATAGGGTTCGAATCCCAGTCAGGTGTACAGAGGGTTATTTTCTTTAATTGATTCCTAATAGTCATCAACGTAAATACGGTGTTTTTCCTTATAAAACTCATCTTCCTCATCCCTTTCCCTTTGATATAACTAGAGCAGTTCCTATTATTTACAGGACAAATTGGGATAAAGCGGGGTACATTATGTTAAAGGTACAGCTTTAACAAGATTTGCTTAACCTGGTAACACTCCACGACATGTCACTGGTTTAGTAAATGTTCTTTAAAATCCAAAAGAGCAGAAAGAATGTGACTATAAGAACACACCAAACATCTATTTAAATTACATGGGGCTTCTAGAAATCTGTGTATTAACAATTGTTTGTTTATTTTTTGTTATCTTAATAGTTGAATTTAGTAAGGAGTGCTATAAATATTAATTTAAGAAAGATTTAAAATTAAGATTAAAAATAATTCTATGGTAGTCTACAAATAAATGAATAATTTTTATTTGATATCTGGTACAAAATAACTGAACAATAATGTGGTTAAAAAATGTATCTTTTAGAGTGTTTATTTTACTTAACAAGATAATGTGTCATGTGTTTGTTTTTCTGATAAAAGCCTAGATAAAGATAGCTTACAGAAAACATATCTTGGAAAATTTAATTCCAAGATACAATGCACTAGTTTGATAAAGTTTGTTTTCTTGGGGTCGTAACTTTTACTTAGAAAGCTCTATGAATTTTTATGCCATCACAAAGAGACATGAAAATAGTTTTGTGGTTTTTTATGTCGGGAAATAAAAGTTTGTAATCCTTTATTTGAATAAACAAACAATTTTTTGTGGCACTTAGCATAGCGATTTTTAAAATCCTCTACCTTTATCTTTATGCAAAAAGTATTTTTCTTGTTTATTTTTTTCATTTTTCTATATTTATATCACAAACAATCATATATTACCGTCTCAGTTAATATGTTTTCTTTTATTATTAATAAAAGCACTTAATATTTTAAAGGTAATTTTTTTAGAAAAATTGATCTAGCTACAGATCATTATAGAGAGAGAGAGATCATTTTATATATATACCCTGAATTCCTTACAAATAACCTTGTCTGACAGCTAGGAAGAGTAACTAGATCTATATTGATGTATCCATACGTCAAGCAGAACTATATCCAGGCCAATATATTGAACATCGTCAATTCTGGCAGTCAAATCTTTCACAAGAAGCCATTTGTTTCTAATTATAATTTTTAATCTATTAAGCATTTAACATTTATTGAAATATGAAATTATGAAAAACAATATAGATGCTTTTTTTTTTGTTCTGATGTAGTCTGGAGTTCACTTGAAATTATTTACTAACAAGATATTCTAAAAGGTTGCCTTCACTTTATAAATACAGATGTAAAGATGGCAAACCGAACGAGACGAAGACGTTTGATTACGTCATTATAGCCCGTATTCATGCTTTTGTATTTACAAAAAAAAAAAATCTTAAAACTAATATTTAAAATGGATATCTCCATAAAATTTATGAAAGCATTTATTTATGTCATAGCTTACGATGGCCAGCTATAAAAAGATAAATGTTTGAATATAATATTTCTTAAAACTAATTATACATTAAATATGACAAAAAACAATATGGTTTCATTAATGTTTTTTGTTATTTCAAATATTCGTGAAAAAGTCATCCTTAATGAAGCTTTTGATAACTCTTTAGATAAACTATAATTTTATTATAGTTTTATGAAGAAAATACAAACCTTTTTCAAAGGTTGATATTAATGACTTTCATTCAATATTTGCAATAAAATGTGATTTTTTTAGCTGCTCCAAAAAGCTTTTCGTAAGTAAAGTAGTGTAGGCTGTCGTAATGCTCACGGCCACTGTGTGTCAGCATAATGGTAAAATAATTAATATAAAGATGACTTCCTGAATATTCTGAAAATTTAAGAACAAAACAATGTTTTCTCGTTGGTTTTAATTAAAACCGTGTGAAGAATGGTAGGAAGGCTGAGAAAGTTGATACGTGGTCCAAACGAAACTTTCAAAGGTACTGGACTAAGTCTTTAGGGAAACTATGCTCAATTTCTTATCACTCATGTGTAAATCAGATCGCACTATAGTTCACTTCCCTGTAGTTTTGATCCATCTATTGTATTTCTATAGTATTTTTAATTGAATAAAATTGTATTCTTTCTAAACAAGTATCATTCATCTCAAACAATCTGGAACAATCTTTTTCAGTCTTGAGTATCAATACATTTACTACACTGCAATGGTAAACTAATTAATATATACTAAACATTTAGGATTATATTTTCACATGAATAGTTATATTCAATGCAGATTTATTTATTATGAAGAAAATCGAGTATTGATCAAAAAAATTATAAAAGTGGTTAAGGAGTGCGAGATATCTTAGAAAAAGGAAAACATTTTAATAGATCCTAACCGGGATTTCAACCAAATAATCACTTCCAAGCAATTCAAAAGAAACGGTACTGATACATTTTACTAACGATGGGGTGGAAGTGATCCATACAACTATTGAATATATTCTAGTAGTATGTACCAATATATATATTTAAATAATTTCATTTATTATTTTTACAATTTGTGCTTAGAATCTCGAATTTCCTAAATGGCTTGAGGATTATATTCTTAGTATATGCTCGAAGAAGTATTGAACCTATATTAAAGGCAAATGGTGGACCAAAAGCTTATTAAAAGGAAATGTAACCTATTTCTCTGACGTTCACACTATTTTGTCCAACCCTTGTAAACTATTTACTGTAATGGAAATTCATGTTTGTTAATGCTGTTTTGGATATCGTGCTTTATTCTGTGACCCTTTCAACTAAATCAATGTTTAATATGTCTCCATAATAAGATACTAATAATCACATATAAGCTCTAGTGATATGTTGTGTACTACTAATGGTTATCGATTTGGGGAACATTCTCTTCTTCTCCCTACCTCTCCTCTCACCTACCTTTACGTTATTAACATTTAATATTTTACATAGGTTTGTTTTAAGTTTCCTGTAATATTTGATTTGGTCTTGCATTCAACATCACGAAATTGTAGACTATATTTACATCAAATAATGTGTTTTATTTTTTAAAAATTGACCATTTTTTAAATAACGAAATTATTTCATAATTTGTGTCGATGAACGTTTAATTCGAATTTTTAAAGAACAATATAAAAATAATGTTTACCTCTATAGCTGTGATTGTATTATTTCTGTGCGCCTCAATAAGCTCATCCATATTATCTTCAGTCCATAACAAAGACCTTATTGATGTAGTAAACTGTGTTTCTTCTATCGCCAATAGTTCCTTCAGAAGAAATAAATTACTAGTTGTGTTGGTTGGTGACACTTACGTGTCAGAAATCCCTTACAATAAAAAAGTAACAAACTCTATTCTGCATCAACGAGGGCTTATCAACGAAATAACCAAATCCACATCCAAGGAAGACCTCACAATGACGTCCAACTATGTTTTGGCAGCTCAATACAATTCTAATATTTGGCCTGTGATGGTGATAGACACCTCCAATCTCAAATCAGAATTTATACTGTCAAGTGTATTCGATAAAGCTTATAGCTATATTGTGATACTTAATCATGATCAGAGTAATCAACTTGAGCAGCTAAGCGTCCATCTGAAAGCCTCCCAAAATAGTTCATTGTGGAACGTTTTGGCAAAATGGGTAATCGTAACAATCACAAGTCCATTCAAAAACAAATACGAAGAGGAAAATTGGACACTCGCGCTCATGAAAATCATACGGAATTTCAAAATACTTAACGTTGTAATTGTGGTAGCCACTGTAGCAAGCACACAGGATACAAGGTACCATCGTGAAGCTGAATATGTTGAGGTGAGGTCCTGGGACATTTACACCTGGTTTCTAGACAAGGTGTTGGCTAACTGCAACAGGACACTGGTTCAAGTAAATATCACCAACACTTGGGTGAAGAAGGGTGCCGGCTATCTTCAACATTCTAGGAAGATATTCCCTACCAAAAACCTGAAAAACTTGAAGGGTTGCCCCATATTTGTGGCAGCCGTTGCTTATCCCCCGTTCGTGATGTCTCCGAGTGAAAATCTAACCTCTTCTATTGAGGTTCCTGAAGAAGAGATTGTTAGAATGGCATCCAAACACACTTTATTTACGGATGGCTTGGAGGTTCGATTGCTAAAAAATATTGCAAAGATTATGAACTTTACGATCGTGTATAGGTCCTCGACGTGGAGTGACAAACTCGATGAAGTGATAAACAGTACAGCCGACGTTTGCTTGACTGCCAGCATTCTGACACAAGAACAAATATTGCTACTTGACCTCACTAAACCTTATTTGAAGGAAGTGGGCCTTTGGTTTGTGCCTGCCAGGGAGGAAATACCCAAATGGCAGAGTCTGAAGATTATTTTCAGTCCCGGCGTGTGGTTGTGTGTGGCTATCTCTTACTTCATCGGGGTGGCCTCCATTTGGCTGTTTGCCAACAGGAAGTTTGATTTTAGTACCACCAATCCATGCCATTTGGCCATAGAACACGACACTTTCAGAGACATTGGTTCTGTGGCTCTAAACGTTGCATCCACCACTTTTGGGGAGTCGGTGACTAAGAAGCCCATTACTCCTTCTCTGAGGGTGTTTTACGTCATGTGGGTATTCTATTGTCTCGAAATCGACACGGCGTACCAGTCTTCTCTCGTGGGTGTCCTCACACACACCTTCTACGAGCCAAAATTGACTTCGCTGGAAGATATATTTGACTTTAATCTAAAAATCGTGCTATCTGACACTGTAGTTGAAATCTTCAAAGCAAGCGATGAGCCAAGACTTCTAGAGGCTGTCAGAAGACACAAGCCTTGCAAGACAAGTTGCGAGGAGGAATTCGACAAGGATAAAAAGATCGCCTTCGTCTTTGGCAAGTACGGGATGGAGTATCTGACGTATACCAAGTATATGCGAGATGGGCAGCCCTTACTGTATGAATTGAAAGAGGTGGTTATAAAGGTAGACATCAGCATGGCCTTGAATAAAGGAAACGTTCTCCTTCCAAGGTTTGATGCCATCATCACGACCATATTGGAGTCTGGATTGATAAACAAGTGGTGGGATGACCTTAGAATCTCTTCCATCAGATATATAGACGCTCAAAAGGTCGACAAAGAAGATGGTGAAGAACCAAACGTTTTGAGAATGTCTCATCTTCAAGGTGTATTCGATCTCTTATTGTTATGTTGGATCATTTCTATTCTCGTGTTCTTGATTGAGGTAATGACTATGTTTAAAATGAATTCAAATTCTAAAGTTTTTTTAAAACCTTCTATTCGCTTACGTGAGCCTGCTAAGTCGATAAAAATTCGAAGTATGTTGCAGTTTACTAATCACACATACTATCGTACCGAAGAAATCGTGGATAAAGATATAGTTAAAACTTGGCATCTGTAAATTATGGGTGATGACCGAAACCTCAAGGTATAAATCTAGGTTGAGTTTACTAAGGGTATTATATCCTAAATTGTCTATTTTATATAAATTACACCTTGTGCATACCGGCTTCATTACCATGATCGAAATAGTATAAATTGCTTGTAGGTCAAGGTTTAAATCTGTATTGGGTGCTTTTCGGCAGGTAGGGTTCAAAATGTAATTTCTTATATTATTTTTCCATCCTCTATCCCTTTAATAAAGGGTGAACTTAATACAAAATACCAACCTGTAACCCTTGGATTATGCATTTAATCACTTTGGTGTTAATTATTACCTAACTTATTTGGGAAAGCTTATTACATTACTATCATTTCAGGTAAGAATCTCCCCTTTTATTTTTAGACTGCTGGCAGTCTTAGTTCAACAGACATATTTTTTTATATTTCATTTTCTTATAGCACTGATATATCATTTTTCTAACTATCTTTGAGGTAACGATCGGATAAAATTATTAATTTTCTTGGATGAATAGTTTTTAGAGGAAAACTGATAAAAAAAGTTAAATTATATATATCCTTATTAAAAGACAGTATTAACAAAATTAATAGTGTACTAATAATTAGAGAAGATTAAAATAAATTATTAAGTGTGTACTCTGTATATAATATCTTGAAATATTTATAATTATGCACCGTGTCTTACTAACAATCCAGGATAGTCACCAAAAATATTTTCATATAAAATTATGATAAAACTGGAGAAAACTGCACAAAAAAAATCGTCTTCATTTTGGGGTGACTTTAAACAATATCTATCATATCTAATGTTAGCTCAAGACTAAACTTTCCGATTAATTTTATTTTATATACTTAATAATTGTAGCTGAATGAATAGACTTTTGTTAAATATTTACCAAATTTATGTTGTTTTACTCCAAGTAAACAAAATATTAAACGTATAATGCAAAAATATATCATTTAAATTATGTTAATAGTTTAGTAATTATTATATTAAAAGAGGTTAAGTAATTAGCCAATCAATATAATAGTGTCCAAACCAGTATAATTTGTGATGTGATTTTTAAGTTATTTTACATCAGTTCAATTTAATTTAATTCATATAATGATGTGATAGTATTCAGTCGTATTTGTATTGGATTGAGTTTTAACTAATTCTTTATTGAATGTACCATAAATAATAAATACACTCTAACATACGATTTTTAATTCATAAAATTAATATAATTTTTCCATGTGCCTTGTTGTAGAGTAGAAAAACCTGACACTATACGTTTATTTTTAAAGAAAGTGAATACTATATTCAATTAGGCAAAATGCTGCATTGCGACAAAATTCCGTAATCTATTATAATCTGTACAGCAATATGTTCTTAAAATGGCGTGACTTCGACCTCCTAGTTTGCACGCAACGTTGAAATATATTCCTTTTACTGAATATACTGTTGATAAAGATTATATATGTAATGTAGTACAGACAAAGAGCATAGATAAATAGGCATATATCAAATCATGATTGTTGTTTCATTTTTTTTAGCGGGGTAAGAATGATTTAATGTAATTCAACTCTAGACAATACATATTTCAAGTAGTGAAATTTGTATTAGATGTATTTAATTATATTACTTTTTAAATTATATATAAACATAAAAAAAATTCTGTTAGAAGACAAAAAAAAAGGCTAAAATGGTGTTGACATTTGTGTGTATTTATTAGTGAACACGTTGATCATATTTTGTGGTTGTTGTTTCATTTACGCCGTATCTTACAAACCAGCTGGAATATCCACATATTTACACTACTGGGCTAAGGATGATAATTTAAAGAAAACTCACCAGGATTTACGATTAAAGAAAATGTGAATCCATTTAGTAGCACTCTAATAAGTTTACCAATCCGGGAAATGATACTAGACCTCCACGTCACTAGAAGACTGTATTTGAGACGAGCCTAACTTCTTTATCCGCATGTCCAAACCATGCGGATGTAATGTTGTTACATAGGGATTGATTTCAGAAATCAATAATATGCTACTCAATTCAGTGTGATAATCTTTATATAAAATATTTTGTTAAGAGAACATTTAAATTTTACCTGAAACAATTTTCTTTAGTGAGTTGAAATTAAGAAAAAAACTGGCAGGGTTAGTTAAGATTTCTCCACCTCTGACTACACGGGTAACCATTATGTTTTAACACAAGAAGAGAAACTTAAAAAATTAATTAGTTACAATCTAGTTCTCCCATCTCTCTAAATATGAATGGTAGTTTAGATCTTTAAAACCACCGTATACTTATTCTTTACTAAATTCATAGCCACTTATGGCACTAGAACCTACGATTAAAAAATGTAATAATATATAAAAAGATAACATTATTATTATTACTATTACTATCTCATAAATCATATCAAACAGCTTATGTTTTGGACGAATAGAATGGATTAGATTTTAGTGACAGTACGTTTGGGTTTAGTTCTAATTTAACACTCATTCTGTGTGTACTGTAGTATTTAAAAACAAACATACTTTACTACGTCAGCCAGCAAAAGAGCAGCCTCACCGAATCCATGAAAATTGGACTCAAGGAAATTTACGCTCAAATGGAATGTTGTGAAATTTGGGCTCCAACCGGCTCGGCTTTCCCAAATACCTGGAAGACCGCGGTCAAGTAGCGCACCGAATGCATGAAAAGTGGAATCAGTGAAATCTCCGCTCAAATGGAATGTTCTAATGTTTCTTGGAAGTGTGAGCGGTTATTTCACTGAGCCGATATTTCGCTGATCGGAACCTTCGTGACATCACCACAGCATATTTGTCAGTCATGTGGTCAGACCAACGAATCCTCGTGTTGTTAATCTCAGTTTTCTAGACCGAATATTTTAATTCTTAAATCCAGTAGATCCTCATTTGTCCACAATACGGTGATTTGACCCCGTTCCAGACCAACTGCTTCACAGAAAAAAAAATGGAAGCATCATGGATTGAAAACTGGACTTCTGGATTTGTCGCCGGTAATTCTGATCACTAGACCACTATAGTTAGTGAGAAATAGTAATGAAATTTATTATTTTGCCACGTTCGTCACTTCCTATTCACAATTTGGCTTATTTGTATATACACAGCGATATGCCCATAACGAGGGTGGTGGAGTTTATTGGTAGCCTACACGGATTTATTTGGAGGAAAAGGGGGAAAAATAATCATCAACACGCCAAACCAGGGTTCCAGCACAGACCTCCAAGTCTCAGGCATGTCATAAAACACTAGACTTTTGTCTTTTTACACGTGCCTATTCGTGTGGTTTACAATATGAATGTATTTACTTAAACACATGCTCATGTATACAGGTTTTTGGGCAATAATGTGCTAAATCACAAATAAAATATTCAATATTTACCTCCTTAAAAATCAAAAGAGCTTGTTTATAATTATTTTCAAAGATCCAAAGTTTGTATCTAAATAGGGAAAATTAAGAACTATTTAAACTTATAAATAAATTATTTTTAAAAGCCTAAAACATTGATGGAAATATTGGAAATAATATTTGTTTGCGTAGTATATTAATGCTGATAATCTAGCCCAATTAATTAAATTGTGTTATTTTGATACAGGAAACCATGGATTAACGCTGAAGGACACTTTTCTTACAATATAGTGGCATTTTCTTAGATAGCGTGGTTGATTTGGTCTACTATTCTTCGAGTCCTTACTGTGTACAATGGCAATATTATATTCTACAATGTTGTCTACCGTCTCTTCAATAGGTGAATGCTAATGCTATTCCTAAAACCCATCTTCATTTTGTATTCTTAGTTGAGATTACCTATGTCACTATACGCTATCACACGTTTGCTTGGTTATTAAACCAACTTAATTATTTTGTATTCTTCCGTCACATATTTTTATTTTTGTATTTTTTTCCTCTCTTTATATCCTTTAGAATTTTACCTCCTAGACTGAGCCAGTAATATCATCATTTAGGTTATTTACGTTTTAATTTTCTGTTGAGAGAGTTATTTTACCACAAGAATGTACAAATAAACTTAACCTTATAAAGTAAGAACTGAAACATAACCAATATTATTATTAATTGGGGATCAGACTGTAATCAAAAATAATAACCTACACTTTTTATATTACATTTTTAAAAATTTCACAAATGTATATTATAATACCATACATTTTAAAATATAATTTAAGTCATGATATGTCAAAATTTTCACTGTAAGAAGTTAATGGTAAAATCATAAAGGATTGAGTCAGGTCAGATAATTGGTACTTTGGTTCCGTAATTAAGAACCATAATCCTTTTAGGTCTCTAGAGAGAATTATCTTTATTCTTTGGCTTTAAGTTATGTGTAGCTGTCTTTCTTAAATTGTTAGTAAATAAAACTAATAATTACAATAAAATGTTTATTGTTATCATAAAGAGGGTATATGGCTTACAACAGCGAAATATTGCACTTTTTATTTTTTTCTCGCCCAGTTAATGGCGTAATTTGTAAATGTGTACATTACAAAAAGAACAATTGTATGGTATATTAAATTGCTTTAGATTATTTTGTGTAATTAAGAATAATTTGAAAGTGAGAACTGGTACAATAAACGGATATTTCTTATTACAAACCGATCCATTAATACCAAATACAAATTTTTAAATCCCTCTCGGGCTGAAATACATTCTCACATTCGTCGTGTCTATACGAATCTGGTTTTATCGTTACCGGGAGATGAAATGGAACGTTCTCCAACCAAATTGTTGTTTCCTGTGATTACTTCCGGCACACGCAGGTACCGTTCTGGCAGCTACCTCCAAGGTACCCTAAGAACCACATGGTTCCCACGCACTGCGCCGAGCAGGCAGCATCATCGGCTTTGAATACACTTCCGCCGAAAGACGGGATGTAACAAGTGAAGCGCTTCACGCGCTTGCTGTGGCCATCTAAGGAAACAATCAACAGCTTAGATTATTGTTCAGTTATATACATCATAACTAGCAATCCCGCACGGCGCTGCCCGTGACCCACTGTGGTAAAAGAATTAGCCATCCCTCTCCCCCCCTATTGTTCCCGATTTCATTTTGAAACGTTATCTTTGAAACGTAATCCTAAAACAGATTATTAAAAAGGTTTTCCTCAAAAATTTGTTAGAAATAGCCTAATTAAAAAGCTAATTAAAAATTTTAAAATCCGGCTTTTAGGTGCATTCGGAACCCCTTTCGTCCACCAATGTTAAAAATTTCAGATCTCTGCGTGCTGTAGATTTGGTTGGGCATCACACATAAACAAACAAACACACACAGAGATAAACACTTCCTTTTATTATTATAGATGTATATTAATTGGTGTCAAATATTCAATAGACGTATTCGCACTGAACAAACACTAAGAAAAGTTCATACACGGTGTGGCCGAAACTATTAGACAATTAGTAACCTGAAAATTAACACTTTAATTTAAAAGTAAGTATTCACTAGATAAATAAAAGCAAACTAAATACTATACATTTTCAATTTTTGAAGATAAAGTCACTCAGTTGAGCTTCACAGGACGTCGGGCAAACCTCCACACGCTTCCTCAGCATAGATTGTTCAATTGTTTACACCCCACTCTGTATAAACATGGGTCTAGAAACGATTCGTCTCTGAGCTTGAAGGAGTTTTATTGTTCAATTAATAAGAAATCGAACTGAAGATACAATGCAATAAAAAAAAGAATATGTTGAGCAAAAACAAACCAAAACACAGGCCAAAATATTTTGTTAATAAAATTGTTCAAACAACGGTGTCCTGCATCCTATGATCCTGTGTCCCAAGCTTTCTCTTACGTTGTTGAATACACCTGGAATTTTACTTTCAAACATTCATTTACGATACGATCTATTATTATCATTATCATCACCGCGTCTTACTACCCGTTCGGGTTATACGCACTTATGCTAATGTGTAATGTTAGGGTGATTGTGAGATGAAATGGAGGACCTACAGTTTAACGTGGGATCCGAACCACGGTGGAGGCCTGGCATTCCACACTCTCACAAGTTGTGATTAATACACTTCTTGTCAGAGGTGAAGGAAAGGTTTTGAGAGTTGGATAAATCTGTGCCGGTCCATACGGTCAATTGAAAAGTCAACATCAGGCACTGGATTTGCGTGGACAATAATTGACTTTTAAATGTCCCAAGAGATGAAAAAACACACCTCTAGAATATTTGACACCAATTAATATACAGCCCATATAATATTGAAACAGAAATAAGAACAAAGTACTAAAGAAAAAAGGGGATATTTATGTACTGTTATGTGTATGTAAAATAATCAACTCACCGACTACAACAACACCCGACATTTTGTAAAAGATTTTTATAAAAAAAAAAAGACTAGCACTATTTAATTTTGTTTAGCACAATTTGTATTTACCAACAAGATGCAAATACCCGTAATTTATCCGTTAAATCTATTAGTCTTGTGAAATTTCTTTATATCAAAGGTTGAGATCTCTCCTTAAAGATTTTATCAAAAACTGGAGGTCAAGTGATTTAATACGTCTAGATTTCGATATATTCAAGAGTAAAATTTAAAATATAACCAATATGTAAGCCTTAAAGCCGGTTAAAGCCTTCTAGGATTCTTTATTTTGGAGTTATATTGTACAAACACGCAAATACACCTAATTTTTTTATTTGTATTACTAGTACAGGGTTATTTTGAACAAGCGTGTCAAAATGAAAAGGGTGGATGATGGTGTTATAACGGATGTATTGGTATAAGGAAACCATGGTCGGCGATATCTTCGTGAAACGCTACGGAACCTCAAACATTTGAATTGTTGCCTGAAGTGTAGGCAACTTTTCTGGCAGGTCAGCGGCTCAACCACCTAATGGAGGTATTGATAATATCTAGATGTTGTGCTTACTCCGACTAAGGCTCACATGGTTAATGCGAGTCCGCCCCATTACACAGGAAACATGTTTGTGCCATACGAAAGTGGAACACAGGTAGAGGACGACACATTCACTGAGCAAGCTGGCATGCACCTTGTCTACGGGTGTAAAGGCTGGTTAACATTGGTCGAGTAGTTGGTCAAGTAGTTGGTCAAGTAACCGGTAGAGTAACTGGAGCAAGTAGGGAAAAGCCAGCTACTTGCCTTGTGTAAACGGCTGGGCTAGTATTGGCGGGGGGGAGTATTTTGTCGAGTAAATGGGAATTTGAGCGGATAGACAGGTGATCCATTCACTCGCCCATTCTCCTTCCCCCACCATCACATTTTTTACTCGACCGTTCACCTGCTTCACCCCCACTCGACCAATGTAAACAGGTACAGACAAGTAAATAGTCAAGCACAGAGTGTTGGAGAGGACGCACAAGATTCCCACGCAGTGCCCGTTTTTTTTTTGGTGTTCTTTTATTGTGGTCAGAAGCAGAGGCTATAATCAATAGGATAGCAGATGTCCCATGGGTGTCCCTTCTACTTATTCACTCTAGTACCCATTTTTGTTTCTTTCTGGTCACTTCTTCTTGAACAGTTTCACTTAATTCACAAACTAAAACTTTTACATAGAGTTTGGCACATTTTTTCACATATCGACGACGACGATGATGACGGAACACAAACGGATTCATCCTGCTCGCTCTCTACAAGACAACTGACTTGATCGATAATGTATAAATGGCTACTTGCCATTGCTGACGCCAGTAAAGTAGCCAGTCAAGCTATTTGATTAATCGGTTTGCCTCCCTACTTACCCCGTGTAAATGCGTTGATGGATTGTGCTCGCAGTAATCGTGTGACCTTTGGTTGGAGGAGTCAGGACGTTTCAATAGTGCCGATACAATAATTTAGCAGCAGCTCCTCTAGCATCACAGAAAAGTTGTCTACACTTTAGATAGCAATTCAACTGTTCTAGGTTCCATAGCGTCTTACGGGTAAGTTTCCGACAATTTTTTCCTCACTCCAATATAGTCATTATAGCACCTTCTTCTGTCCTACTCATTTTGGCACGCTCGTTCAAAATCAGTCTCTATGTGTAGTGGTACTTGGATTAGTATAGGCTATTAGTTACTATAGGCTACTATAGGCTATTAGTTACCCCAAAGTTTACCCTTAACGGTAACAAGCTTATTTACACGTTTCCACAGTAACGTAATTTATATAGAAACATGGCACTAGTTTATCCTGTCAAGGAATGACTTATACCGTTCATGGTAAAGAAAATGTGCATAATAATATTTTGCACTATATTTGCTAAATATTTTATTTTATATTTAATATTTTATCTTAAAACCTCATAAATTAATTTAATAAACTATTATAACTTATTGAATCACACCCCTTGAATACCTACCATCTATCGTACACTACTTTCACATTGCTTTATTCCACTATTGAGCAGCTTATGGCCATAGTGTAATCTGTCAAGATCAAGGTAAGACACTTAATGAAAAGAAATATATATATATAATAATATATAATATAATATATATATATATATATATATATATTAATATAACTAACTATCTACCTTCTGCGGAGATTAATCCATAAGCTATCGAAACCAGCGCCACCAAATAAAGTGTAGATATAAAGACAGCCTTCATCGTTGAAAATAATAGAAGTCCAATCTTGATACACCGGCGAGTTGCAACTTGCGAGATCGTAGACTACAATGCACTTTACCTGTTTCACATCAACTATTTAAGAGCGTGAATGGTGGTAAACAAAATTATAAATCACTCTGGATACTTTCTCCTGTCATATTTCTTCTGACGCTCGACGAAATGGTGAACCATCGGTCTTTACCTTTGAAAAAAGATAACAAACAAAACTTTACGGTATCGTAACAGTATTCGTTAACGGATTCTGGTGGTAGGACAATGTTTAGAAAAGTATAGGCTCAACCTCCTACAGTCCAATTTCGAAAGTAAGATTCTTTTTAAAAAACACGATCGTATTATTTTATGTCCAATGTTGATGATATTCTAATATATATTTAGTGTTTTTTTTAAAGGTATATATCTTTCTGAGGCTCGTGGTACATTATACTGTGCTTAAAATCTATATTTTTATATCACTAGATGGCTGGCAACCTATATTGTTTCTATCAACTTTTGTGTTATTCTGCACTCTAATGAGATAATTTTTAAACCAATTTACTAATTATGGCTTTTGGAAGAAAAAAATTATTAGATAAGGAATAAAAATCATTAACAAAATGTATTTCATAAACAAAAATGTTCGAGACTAAGGAGGCTATATTAATTATCAAGTGACACCTGGATTTCATATTACTTGACGTATCAATACGTGAATTAGATCTAGTAGATTATCTATCTATCAATAAGGTATTTTCGATGAAAATTGGACTATACCTTAGAGGGAGAAAGGAGGTTGGCACGTAGCCTCAACAGAACCCGGCTTGATTATAAGTGGCGTCTTTAAAAATGTCGTTTCGTGGTTGGCCTGGTTCTGAAGTTTCTATAGTAGTAGCAAAGTAATTAGGAAAGATCTTTTTAAAAAAATACAAACTATTTTTACATTCAACATTGATAGAAAAAGTGACAGCTACAGATCACATGACATGACGAATAATTACTTGAAAGTAGATATAGTAACGTTTCTAGTTGTTAGATAAGATTATTCCTCTTGAAAGTTGTGCTGTAGCTTCCTAATTTTAAATACATATAATGTTCTTCTTCTTTTAGCCTTTTCTAATCAACATAATTAAGAACTGTAACAATTAAGCTTATATTCCACTCAACATGTATTTCAATCTCAAGAAAAACAACCTGCTATGATCCAACTATTAAAATATTGCTCATGTTTTCGTCATCCGTAGACTAGAATCTGCTAAATAAATGTCTGTCTTTTGACGGTAAATATTCTCCGGCTCACACTTTGCACTTTGTTATCGTTTACGTAAACAATTCCAGACAAAATACATGGATACAAACTTTTTAAGAATAATTTATATAAAGGGTATAGGCCTACATTCAAAAATGTGTTTAAATATTTTGGGAAAAAATAGAATGGCCTATATGTATAAAAATATAGGAGAATTCAGAGTCTAATGCTTCCCAAAATTATTCCAGAAGAGTAAAAATTATATTAATTTACGTATATAATTTCTGTTTACTTATCCAGAGGTCTTGGGTTCGTTCCCAGTGCTTCAAATTCATCTGAAAAGCAGTGTGTCTGTAACAGAGTCAAACTACACTTCGTGAGGACAAATGAGGAGCTACTTCAATAAATAAGTAGCAGCTCATATCTAGAGAACTTAGATTAACATTCGGAGGGCTCGTTACGCTGACCACATGACACCCTCTATCCGCAAATGTTGGTACTATCATAGCTAGCTGCAGCGGCTGCTCAGTTGATATAGCTCGCTTAAGGGTCCACGCCATGAAGGTTTTTTTATGTTTTGAGAATGTTTTGCTTTTTTTTCTCGTCCATCTACTACCTTGCATAGAATATACGCATATATATATATATTTATGTGTCTATAGATTTCATTCATTTTTATTTACTAGAGGTATTTAACGCTCACTTTCTGAACCGACCGACTATACCATTATATGAGCGAGAGCGAAAGGTCCTACCAATTTTGCCAGGAAAGCTATTTTCACACAACTTCCAGGGTTTCTGCCACAATCGACATGGGACAGACGGCTTTACTTCCCTCCGAAGGAAGTTGTGCTACGAATTCTTATCACTCAAGAAAAATCCTTCAACCATGGCTTGGTATGAACCCATGAATATTGGGTCTCTAGAAGAGCATTTTACCACAAGACCACAGAAGGTGACTCATAAGTCATAAATACTCGACTCTAAATTCTGACACAATATTTTATGATGCACACAATCATATTGACCAAGATACAACCTTGCTAATGAGCAAAACAGCAAGTAGGGTTATTAAATTTGCATAAATTAGTAGCGATCTTTAACCATAGCTAATTTACTCCTTAGTATATACATAGTGCTCCAATTTACTTATATCCTAAGTGAGCCTACTTCTGGTAGCACGGTCATTAAGATAAACATCAGTACTTTTCATATTCACAATAGAAAACTATGATTAAATAAGTATTTATTAATAATATATCAAAATCTAAAAAAAAATATTGCTCCAGGTTATAATACTAGGATGGATCTTCAACATTTTAATAATTACTCTATTGAATAAGAAATGAGTAAGGATTAATTTAGAATAAATGCACACTAATTTGCGTATGAGGAGAGGAGGAATAGTTTTAGGAAAATACACTTTATTAAATCCAGTCTGTATTCGAAACCAGAACTCCCTCTATCCATCAAAACAAACTATATAAACTTTATATTTAGTTCATATCCGACAGATAAAGGTATATATCTTTTATTTAATATCACCATGTCTTACAACCTAATCATGTTACACACATATTTTCAAAGAACACTTATGTGGGAGGTAAGAAGCAGGATAAATTTAGAGGAAGTGTAAGCTCATTTGTATGGAGGATGAGTGGAAAACCACTCGAGAATAACCATCCTCCTTAATACACCCAACTAGTATTCGAACTCTGATCTTTCCATAATCGGAATGTCTAGTTTAAAGCGATAGTGACGCCTTAGACCAATCGACCATTGAAGAAGGTGATGCAATTATAATACAGTTATGATCACTTGTATTCATTAATCTTAATTGGGATTGGATGGAATATACTTTCTTTAAAATGGTGGAGTTACGGTTCACAAAACTTAATAGTTAGCCAACATAATAAAATATCACTTTCGATGTTAAAATAGGTTAAGTCGTCACTCTTGAAACATATTGGACTGCTGATGATGGAGAGATTGGGGCTCGAATTTTGTTCGGATGTACTGAGGATTTTTTTTCCCCCTTAATTTTAACTTTTTCCCTCCGTGCAAATGATGGTACATTTCCTTGAATTACTATTTTACTTATCCATAAAACACTAGCTTATTAAATTTATGTATATAAAACAAACGGGTAGTAAGACACAGTGACAAAATATAAATATGTATTTAGTAAATACGTGATGATAAAAAATTATGGAAATTACTTTTTTATTTATTTGATTCTAAATGTTTTAAAGAATGTTTTAATTAATGCAATTTACAGTACACAAATAGTTTCTAATACTTTTTGCCTGTAGTATATTGTTTCATATCTCCAACATTGCATATTTGTGAAAACATAAATTGAAAGCTCACCGGTAAATCATAATATTGACCTAATTAAGTTTTTTGTTCGGCTGCTACACAAACATGACAAACGCAGTTTGACCCAACCTTAATTAAGGGTTGTTAAGTTTTTGCTGGGCCAGAAGTGACAGATTTTTTTATAGCATAGCTCTACCACCCGCCTCCCCTAATACCCCTCGCCTGCTTCCCTCCAACCCCCCTCCCCTCCCCCACATCCCTGTACTACTTTATCACCAAACACAAACTCATTTACCCCCTGTCTTTAGTAATTTCAACATCACTGATATTACTATAAAACCATAAAAAAAACATTGATATTTTGACAGTTTATATTTTAAATAAAAGCTATTAGTTAAAAAATAAGCTGAATTCAGCTAAAAAAATATATTTTCTAATAGAGAGATTCTTTTTTTTTTCACAAGATCGTCGATAAATTGTATTTCTGGAGTGTAGTGTTGAAATATTTTTTAAAAAATTAGCTGATATAATATAAATAAAAATTATATTCAAGTGCTTCACCTCTGACACGTGTATTAATCACAACTTGTGAATTTGAGGAATGCCAGGCCTCCACCGTGGTTGGATCCCACGTTAAACTGTAGGTCCTCCATTTCATCTCACAATCACCCTACGATTACACATTAGCATAAGTGCGCATAATCCAAACGGGTAGTAAGACGCGGTGCTAATAATAATAATAGTAATAAAAAATATATTCGAGTGTCTATATGTAAATTGGATGGAAATAGATGTAGCCAAGATTACATCCGCACTCCATTAAACTCTTCGTCACTGATGCTTCGTTGGTTTTTGAACACAAAAAAATATATATTCAAAACATTGATTTATGTAAATTATACTAACATTAACGTAATATAATTTTTTACAGTATTTAATGTTTTAGCGAAACAGATTTTTTTATATGCAATATTGACATGTGGGGTGATATCGAAGTTTGAATAACGGTTAGGATAGAAACAATTGTTTCCTATTTGTCCTCCACGCAAATCCGGGAACATTTCCTCTAAAATCTACCTTATTCACTCCTATTATATTAATTTATTTTATATATATATATATAATCCCGTAAGGGCAAAATATTGTTAAAATAATTATAATCTTACTACCGGTTTGGGTCATACGCTTATGTACTAATTACGCTAATGGCTTAATGGATTAGGCAGGTTATATTTATAGGGAGTGTACCGGCATTTTTGCTGAGGGATAGTGGAAAACCACTTTGAAAAATCAATATTCAGTACACACGACCGAGATTCTAACCTCGATCTCCCCGTCATTGACAGTCTAGTTTAAAACGAGAGTTGCGCGTTAGACCACGCGGTCACCAATATGGGTTAGTGATTCAGTGATTCTTCAATTACTTGATTGTCAATCAGCTTGATCACAGCTCAAGAAAAATTTGGTCCCAACAATGTTAATTAGGGATCAAATTCTCTTTCTACATGACAATAGATTTGATCAAATATTAAAGTAAAATAAAAATTTGTTTTGAAAATCTGACTGTGAAAAGATATAATACATAATGTTTGCTATGACATACTGTATAAACTTTTTGTCTATGGTAGCCTAGGCTCTCTGATATCTGTATATTAATTTCAATAATAATGGTAGTTCAGGCATGTTTCTTAAGACAAAAAATTTAAACCAATTTTGTAATGATACTGATATAAATATACACAATAAAATGTATTCAGTCCGAACCTCATCTAAAATTGTATTTCTCTTTAATTAATAAATGCAAATTTATTTCCTGATGCTATTTTGGATCTCAGCCATTCCATTATAAGTTCATTTCATAGTTTAAAAACTTCATCTGATGACTTGATAATTGATACTATTATCCTTAAACATAAGTAAATTCAAAATAAAAAAAACAACACACCTGCTTTAGTTTTATTAATCACTTAAACAAGGATGCAAAAAACTATTACAGCTGTTAAAACTTATAGGTTATGTTTCCCATCAACGTAAATTATTTCCATCACTGTAGTCAGTCAGTAGTGTGTCTGTATATTGAGTTAAGGGTTCCCGATTCGATCGTAGGCATGAAGAAAAATGTATCATCGATGAACTGTGGGTTTTATCTTTCCCAGTGCTGAATTAACGGCCGGTGTCTGGATCTTGTGTCTGTTCTGGATTTAAGTTAGTTTATAAGTCGTGTGTGTGCTGATATAATCAGTCGGTTCAGAAAGTGCACGTTAAATAACTCAAATAAATGATTACAAAAAAGAAGAAACAAATCATGATGTTCATAGGAATAAAACTGTTGATGGGAGGGAATTGGCTGGTTAGCTTAACTAGCGATTTTATTGACAGTAATTTCCTAATGGTTAATGGTGCAACTTAATATGGGGGTTTGAAACACTTATTATAAATCAACTTCTAAATCTCTGATAAAGCCACTGGTTAAATTATTAAGCAATCGTCCCAAAGAATGTCAATCACCACAAAACCATAAACTGAAAAAACCACTCACAGCATCCTTGGTTTTGGGATGAAATTGTGATTCTGCTAACACTCTTAAAAATAGTGAAGAAAAAATATCATTTAAAATAAACTAGGACCAGGTACAAGTATTAATACAAAACAATAAATTCGGGATCATTTCTTTAGACACCAATACTTTTATCATTGATGTTTTTTATTGATACTTTTACTAATATGAGATCTCGAACCCTGATATTATTATATCGGTATCGAAACAATCATTTACTTACAATTAATATATGTCTCAGTAATTTAATATATTTTAAGGTGTATGATACTTAATTCGGAAATAACAGACACATACCTAGGCCTTAATATTACAGTATAATTACTATTTCTTATGATTTAAAATAAGATAGGAAATTTTTTATAATATATCAGTTATATTTATTGTTACAAATCAAGAATAAAGATTATCAATGTTGTAAATATAAAGTGAATATATATATAGAGGAAAAACCAGCATATTTCAGTACATTAAAATTCATTTTATAATAAGCTTCTCAGTTTGATATTTGGTATTTATTGTACAGTTTTCTCTTTCAAATTATATTAAATATTAAACAATGGCTAAATAATTTTATAATAATGTAAATTGATAAAAATAAAGAAAAGAGAAAAATAAACTGATAAGTGTAAATGTAATGGACTCCAATGCAAAAAGGCGAAATCTTTTTTATTTCTTCTCTTTAATAGTAGTATTTCTACGAGTAGATAGAAGAAAGAGAAGAAGAAATCACCTTAGTTCATTGAATTCTTCCCAAAATAAGCTTCTTTCCTTAGGTGGACTCTCTTCTTTAAATGTAGCTTATTTTTATTTTTCCTTTATCTTTATCGTGACTCATGTAAATAAAGAGCATGTCAATGCCATTCTACATCCATCGGCAGAGACAGCAGTAAATATATTCGGGATATTTCAAAATTAATTCAATAAACCTATTTATTTTAAAAGGGAGCCGTACCTTTTCAAGGTGTTCTGTTCAAAACAAAATATATTTTATGTTCCTTTTAAAACTCAAACGATAACACGGTGAATGCTTTTTTTTTTTTTAACAGGATCGATCATTCTGAGAGGATAAGAGCCATCTATCGGTAGTGGTTCCAAGTACTAACGCATTCATTTTGTGGCGGCGCTAGCTTCAACTGAACTAGCCTCTATCTAGTTAAAGATAACGCCGCTAGACGTCAGGACTCTTATTACTAAATCTAACAAAATTATTAACAATATTAATTTTCATCAAGAAAATAAATTAATATATTTAAATATGATAGAACTATGCAAAAAGTATAAGGGAAAGATATATTTGATAAAATACTTCACAAAATAATTTATTGCTATTAAATCATTACTCAGCTTTAAATCACCGCAAAAAATTTCAAAATTAGATTTGACGGTTTAATGATAAATTGATAACAAATATTCTTATTTTATCCAATAAATTCTAAAGCTATCACTTTTCACAAATGCTGTTTATTTTGAAAAATATATATAATAAAATATCGATTATGGCTATTTTCAATTAATCTATTGTTTTATATTTTTTAATAGTTTATTCACCAGGCATTCAATTATTGTTGTATTTTGGCACAAATATAAATTTATAAAATAAACACATAAAATTTACAGTCAACATTGATACTTTCTTACTATTTTAATAGTGTTATTTTGTAAGTATTGATAATATTTTGTATGAAATTATTGTATGAATGACTTGAAATGAATATTTTAAAGTAGATCTAGTTTTCTAGATGTCCATATAAGGCCCGTCATATGATACTTGATATCACGTGCCATTTTAAGGGTAGGTGGTTCAGGTTTTACCAGCCTTGCTTCACTTCTTATTACTCGTCCGGGATGTCCGTATATTTACACTAAAGAGGTGGGGATTAAGAAGCTAGAATTGAAGAGTAAGAGTTTATACATTCGTGTGGGATGTGGGTTTGAAACAATTTATTGAAAAACCACCTTAATTAACTACGGTCGTGACTTCTACCTAAACATCTCCATCATTGGCAAACCATACAAGGTGAGCCTGAAGCCTTTGTCCGCCTGTCCACTGGTACGTTTAACAAAACCATTGGTAAAACAATACCAAATTAATATAGAAGAATTTTTTTTTTTTAATCGAGGTAATATTTACCTGAAAAGTGCTAGAAAAAAAGTTTATAGAACTCAACAGTGGGTACGTGTAGTAACCATCAAACTCATCTAATATAGTTTATATTTACTGGGAGGTCTGGGTTCAAATACTAGCTGGGTGTATTAGGGTTATTTGTGTCCTAATTTCCCTATTTAAAAAATTGGTAACTTTATAGTTAGTCCCTGCTACACATTTATGTAGTTAAATGAGGATAATCTAAACGTATGAAGAAAGGGTGGGGAAAAGAGCCAGATAAAAGGATAATGCTTGTTTCGATTCAGGACTAAAAACAAATATCAATAGAATACTTAGATAGCTCCATAATATCTGTGACACTCAAAGGACTCATTAACAAATATTTAAGTTAACGTGCCTGAGCTTATTCTCAAAGATCACACACTCAATTTATTCGCTTTGCTTTTATTCCCCTTCTAGACCTTCTATACACATCATTTAAAATGATATGCCCGAATGTTTTTTTTTTTTTTTTTGTTCTTGGTTCTGTGTAATCAATCTTTTGATGTTAGTCTCTAATTGAAAAAAAAAAGTTAGTAGTGAGCTCGTACCTGTATCTATTAATTCTGAGAACGAAAGAGTCTGGAAAAGAAGTAGCTGACAGTAACAATTAATAATAGAATGCATCGTTGCACACGTTCTCTGCTATCAAATATCAGTAGACTTGGACAGAGCAGTAGCTGTTTTAATTAGAACAAACTTTTAGAAAGTACAAATATATATATAATTTGCTTTCAACGTTGATAAAGTTTAAACTTATTATTACTTATTATTATTATTATTTTATAAGAATCTATGATGCAAAGTGACTGAGGCAATTCACATGACTGTGCTTATAAATAATGGAAAGTAGATTTAGTAGTTTTTCTAGCAGTAAGATGAGGTTATTTATATAATAAATTGTCTTTGCTTGAATTTATTTATTCAGGTAATTATTTTAATTTATATTAAAAAATAATCTAATCTAGAGGTGGATTATTTTATTATTTGAAGTAATATCGCTTTCACCCTTCAAAAAATGTGTAAGTAGATTATATAAATGTAAATATTTACTTAATTCATATATATTTATATACTTTCCTCGTGTGATCTACAGCTGCAAATTGTATATACATACTATCAATACTTATACTAGTAGGTCTATGAAGAGTAGACCTCATTTCCTCCATGTTATTATTGTTAATACAGTCTTAATAGTAGTTCTGTGAACATTAGACCAAACTCCCACCATGTTCATATCGTTACTACAGTCTTACTGGTAGTTATGTGAACAGTAGACCTCTCTCCATGTTATTACCGTTACTACAGTCTTACTAGTAGTTCTGTGAACAGTAGACCTCCCTCCATGTTTAATTGTTAATACAGTCTTACTAGTAGTTCTGTGAACATTAGACCAAACACCCTCCATGTTCTTATCGTTACTACAGTCTTAATAGTAGTTCTGTGAACAGTAGACCTCACTCCATGTTTAATTGTTAATACAGTCTTACTAGTAGTTCTGTGAACATTAGACCAAACTCCCTCCATGTTCTTATCGTTACTACAGTCTTACTAGTAGTTCTGTGAACAGTAGACCTCTCTACCTCCATGTTATTATCGTTACTACAGTTTTACTAGTAGTTCTGTGAACAGTAGACCTCACTACCTCCATGTTACTATCGTTACTACAATCTTACTAGTAGTTCTGTGAACAGTATATCTTTCTCCATGTTATTATCGTTACTACAGTCTTACTAGTAGTTCTGTGAACATTAGACCAAACTCCCTCCATGTTATTACCGTTACTACAGTCTTACTAGTAGTTCTGTGAACAGTATACCTTTCTCCTTGTTATTATCGTTACTACAGTCTTACTAGTAGTTCTGTGAACAGTAGACCTCCCTCCATGTTATTATCGTTACTACAGTCTTACTAGTAACTCTGTGAACAGTAGACCTCTCTCTATGTTATTATCGTTACTACAATCTTACTAGTAGTTCTGTGAACAGTGGACCTCACTACCTCCATGTTATTATCGTTACTACAATCTTACTAGTAGTTCTGTGAACAGTAGACCTACCTCCATGTTATTATCGTTACTACAGTCTTACTAGTAGTTCTGTGAACAGTAGACCTCTCTCTATGTTATTATCGTTACTACAATCTTACTAGTAGTTCTGTGAACAGTATATCTTTCTCCGTGTTATTATTGTTACTACAATCTTACTAGTAGTTCTGTGAACAGTAGACCTCGCTCCATGTTATTATCGTTGCTACAGTCTTACTAGTAGTTCTGTGAACAGTAGACCTCTCTACCTCCATGTTATTATCGTTACTACAGTCTTACTAGTAGTTCTGTGAACAGTAGACCACACTCCCTCTATGTTATTATCGTTACTACAATCCTACTAGTAGTTCTGTGAACAGTAGACCTCCTTCCATGTTATTATCGTTACAACAGTCTTACTAGTAGTTCTGTGAACAGTAGACCTCCCTCCATGTTATTATCGTTACTACAGTCTTACTAGTAGTTCTGTGAACAGTAGACCTCCCTCCATGTTATTATTATTACTACAGTCTTACTAGTAGTTCTGTGAACAGTAGACCTCCCTCCATGTTATTATCATTACTACAGTCTTACTAGTAGTTCTGTGAATAGTAGACCTCCCTCCATGTTATTATCGTTACTACAGTCTTACTAGTAGTTCTGTGAACAGTAGACCTCCCTCCATGTTATTATCGTTACTACAGTCTTACTAGTAGTTCTGTGAACAGTAGACCTCCCTCCATGTTATTATCGTTACCACAATCTTACTAGTAGTTCTGTTAACAGTAGACCTCGCTCCCTCCATATCATTATCATTAATACAGCCTTAAGATCTCTCTTTGGATTTCAAGTTAAAATATCTTCTAAAATTTATCCTTGGATTTGAAGTTTATATCTTTTCTTGTTGATTAAATCAGATAGAAAAATTTTAATGTATATAAGAGTACGCTATACTAATAAAGAATAACCGCTGTTCATACGTCTTAAGATTTCAGTTTTGAAGTAAATTACAACATTCAAAAATACGCCTCAGTTACTGTATCAATTAATTAAATTTTAAATCCATATAATATGATATGAGCCATTAAATGAAAAATTATCTGAGCAATCACTATTTTAAATTAACAATTAGAGCGAATAAGACGCACATTCTTTGTTCGTACTAAGTTAAACGGTTATACCTATCAAATTTCATTGTATTTTTGTCCACGCATTTGGCAGTTATCGTGGAATAAATATCTAGGCAGATGAAATTCCAAATGGTCAAATTCAAACAGAATCTTAGTAGGCTCGGTTAATAATACTAAAAATATAGTATACACTATGTTATACATTTTTACCACAAAATAATTTTTTATATAATATTTTTTTTTTCCTATGAAAACGGGACTGTATGAAATAATTTTTTTTTCAGTTATTTTTAATGGTTTTTTGAAGTCATTCGACCATCAAAATTGTATTGTACAGTTTTATCAAGTGTGTAGTTGTAATTTATAAATACTGATTCAATGATTTTAAACTATCACAGAGTAAAAACTAGGCATTTTATTTTTTTGCTTACCTTTGTTTAGGTAAATTAATGAATGTATGTGTCCGAAATGTAGTATAACTACACATTAATATGAGGTGCACACGATGAAATATCTATAATACTAATATTATTATTATCACTATAAATATTTCGTCGTGTGAACCTCATATTAATGTCTAGCTATGCTACATTTCAGCCCCATACATTCATTAATTTACCTAAACAAAGGTACGCAAAAAACATAAAATAGCAAATTTGACCTCTTAAAACTCTTGAACTGTAAGGATTTAAAATCATAGAATTATTATGTATAACTTATAATTAATTACTTGTTAAAATTGTCTATTAAAATTATGATCGTCGAATGACCTTATGTCCTTGTTACGCCTACCTGAGAAGGGTTCGGCCGATCATTCCAGGAATCCTTCCCATTCCGTGAACCGAGAGTGGCTATGGCAGCAACCGAGCTGCAGATACCAAAAAGGAGATTGCCTCGTGGCAGCTTGTTCGATCTGTGTAATTCCCCTTTCACACCCTCCTCCTCTTTCCCCTTAATCCTGTCTCTTTATTCTCGTCTCTGTTTTAGCTATCTGGCGTGTAATTTGATTATCTCGCTCTAGGAGCGTGCTAACTCCCCACCTACTCTTTACGTCACTATACCACGTGACATAAGGAATTCACTATTCTCATCCTCCACAAGTATACCGTAGTTTTCTTACGAAAAGATTGTTAATATAACTTTTAAAATTACAAATTTATTTTTTGCTGTCAACAGTGGACCACCTCGATGATTTTCACTCTGATGTTCAGCTATAACGCAATATTTAACTATACTTGCTTTATTTCGAAATATGGTTAGTGCCAAAATAAAGTCGAAAGATTCCAACTTGGCTCTTTTTCCTCAACAACTATATATTTTGAGTTTAATTTATAGAGAAAAAAGTATGTAAATGGGACATTAGTTTACATTCAATTAATATTTAGGTATATTTGTGGTGCTATGGGACTAGTCTTGACAAATAAAAGAGCTTTTGATTTATCTTTCCTTTTTACAAATATATTAATTTTTTGACAGATTCACAGTAGAACATTTTTAAAGATATTTTACAGCTAGCAGTGAGCTTTCCTCTTTACCTTGAGATAAGAAGTTTCATAGTTTTCTCTCCCCTCCTTCTTATTGGCATGATATTGGGTGGTTGTAGGTGAAGGGTGAAAGATAGTATAAGCATTGACAGAATAAATATGTAGTTCCCGAACAGGACACAGACAACTTGTATCCTAAGCTGTGTGACCTGACAGCGATTGGTAATTACTCGCTTATTGAGAAGGTTGTCTGGACGGTCTTTGTGTTGGGCTTAGTAAGTAATTAAAAAAGATTGAGATTCGCGCTTAACGGTGTTGCCTACTTGGAGATTTCGAAACTATTTTGCGAAGCGGGTTGCATCTTAACCTGACGCATCCAAGAAGTCTAAGCACTGCTACACTTAGACACCAATGTAATAAATAGAAAGAGAGGGAATAAAATGATAAGTTTACCCTGAGAGGGCTCTTGTAAATGTGCTGATAACCCTTTCCCTCTTCTTCTGACGAGTTTACACACTCACTTTAATATTTTCTCCTTGAAAACAATGACTAGCTTTATAATTTTACCTTTCACTTGTTTCCTATTATAGATAGACATATAAAACAATGGACTTTTTTATTCCACATCCTGACAGGAAGACTCGTACAGGCCATTTTTGTGATCAAACCAAATAACCTAAGTTGTGGAGGATTTATAAAAAAATACGTTTACAAAAACAACCTAAGAATCAAAATAATAATCGTGTGAAACTGTTAGACTATTTTCCGAATTATTTAAGAATTTGTGGTTTTTGTTTCAAGGTTATATCTTTAAAACTCGCTGAGTAAAACGTAAATTCACTAAAATGGTGAATCCTACCTTGACAGGCCGTGACGTCACATGTATTCAACATCCCTAAACATAAGGTAACTCGAGAATCACACAGTTAAAAATTATTTTTCAAATTTTTAATTGTAATTTATTCAATCGCTTAAATACCTTAATAGTGGTTCAGTCTCACTGTAAATACAGCACAACCTTAACAACTTGACCCCTTGCCATTAACTTAACTTAATGTATGAATGCTATAAAACAATGGAGTATAGGGAAAAAAACGTTCCGCTGCTATTTCTATTTTCTATCGTTCTATTATGTTTCTCTTTTCTATTTTGTAAGCTACATCATTTTTCCCAACATTCGGATTCAAATTGAAGATTTGGGATTAATAAATAAAATAAATATATGGATTCGTAAACTAGTAGATTAGACCCAACCCTAGTTTTTATATTAGCTATGAAAAGTGACAGAAAGATAACATTATATTCACTTTTAAGAGAATGTATATTTTTTTAAACTTTTCTAAACGTCAAAAAAGTTCCTAATCATATAAATAAGACTCTGTATATCCATTATATATATAGATAAATGAATATTTTTTATGATACCTATGAAATTAAGTGGCTGCGTGGGTAAGAAATATATAATTATTATTAATATTCTATCTAGCTTCGTTAGCGCCGTGAAATAGGAGATGAGGCAAGCTACCGTACCTTGGAGAGAGACAAATTGCAGTATCAGGTTTAACAGGAGCTACTCGAACTGTATAACTCCGTAACCTTACGTCACAAATTATTATTATATGTATACATACATACCTAATCACGCCATTCCCTTGTGGGGTAGGCAAGACATTGTGAATATAGCTAAAAAAAACTTCGTATTTAATTCATCCTCACTAACTTTCTTTTATAAAAATTATAAAATTAATTATTGTAAATTGGTTATTTCAAATGTAATATTTACAGAGTTATACTTTAATTTCTGAATACAACATGTGTTAGCTTATAATAGAGAATGAATTAAAATCAAGTTTTCTATTAATACTGTCTGATAACTATTGTGTTGATATCAAGTTGAATTAAACTAACCCATCAAACTTAGAACCCAGCAGTCAATACAAGAGCCAAAAGATTTACCATGAGAAAACTACTAATACAATATGATAATTATATGTATTTGAATTTAAAAAAATCCAGCTATTATTTGTAATTGCTTCAGTAACAGCTTATATTGAGAGAGAAAAAAATTGTGTAGATTTTTCAAATGCCAAAACTTACTACTGCGTGTGGATTTAATATATTATGTTAGGGGTTTTGTTGTGAGCTAGGAACAATTTTTAACTTTTTTGTTGTTGTTATTAGGCCATTTATACTTGATATTATTATCAAACAAGTTTTTATACTATAATAAACATTTTTGTTGACTTTCTTTAACATTCTTATTTTCATTATATATATATATATATAAACATTATTATTTTTATACTCTATATATATATAGTATAAAAATAATAATGTTTATATATTTATTTATATATATATATATATAAAACAAGTACCTAACAAGTGTGACTCACTTTAGTGGTAAACTAGAAACAAAAAATGTAAAATGTTAAAATAAACTTGTTTCCCATTTGATTTGGTTTCCAAGTTGTAGTGATGTTTGTACTCCAATTATGTGGGGCTGCTTAGCATTATAGCAAGTGCTTGGAATTAACACCTTCGGCCTGAATGCAATCCAGGAGTCTTCATTTCATATAATGCCGCACTATCTTTAAGTTACCACCTGTTTGGAATATCCAGGAATAATTCACTTGAAATACATGATCAACATATCAAGATATATAGAGCTTAGAGATCACTAAGGTTGTAGTTTGGAAACAACGTCAAATGGGACACATATTCCTATGAACTTTTTCCATTGTTATTGTACTTCTTGCAGATGGCTGAAGGGGGTCCCACATGCTGCAGTACACCCTGTATAAAGGCAAAACGCACTCATAAGCGTATTTCCTAAATCTCTGAGCCTGTAAATTTTAATTTCATGGCATGAAATGGGGAGGGCCTGTCACCCAAAGTTTCCGAAGCTAATACGAAAAAAAATATATTTTGTTTAAAGTTAAAGAATTGAAATTTGGCATGTAAGCTAATAGACCTTCTTGAATAAATGCATGACGTATGAATATATGGAATTTTAAAATTAAAAGTAAGATTGCATAGTACAACTAATATATTTATACAATTTTCAATTAGGTTAAATTGAAATTTGATAGGTACGTAATAAAACAATTTGAAATAGCAAAATCTTAAAATTTCAAATTTTAAATGTGGAAACTGAAGAGGGGAAGATGGTGTAAATCGAAATATTTCCAAAATATTTAAAATATCCATTTTCATCATTGAAGAAAGTTTATATTCGCTAAGTGGGTAAAAGAACCAACCCACATAAGTTTCAATTTTAAAATCAGCTAAGGTAAACTTGGGAAGTGGCCCTTAGAAATTCCTAATATGATATTTTTAAAAAGCCCTTCCAGATTGTGATGGATAGATCTGGCTTTGTAAAGGTGGAAGAAAAATATCAGAAATCAAACGAACTGTGCCTATATATGAGCATAACAACTAAAATAACTATGGCGATATAGCTTGATGATCATTATTCTCTTTGGGAAATCATAATGATCAATATTTAATATGTTTCTGTAACAGTGTATTTTTCATTTATTCTCTTTAGAAAAATGTGATGCTTTTTTTCCAACATAATTATATTAAAAATTTTTTTACATAGTTTCAGTTAAATCATAATCATATTTAGCAATAAAGTGCATTTTTAGTGGATTGCGTTCGTTTGTGCACTCAGTTTATGTACTAGGTAATAATTTATTTTTTCTTTATTATAATTGATATTAAAATGTATAATGGCCTTGATTGGTTTGTGATTGTCAAAATAATCTCATGGTTTTACACGGAGGAACCATCAAAATAATGGTAGCCGGATGTTGTGCGTCCTAATTTGATAGAGTTTGATGCGACTTAACCGTGCAAGGAACCGGTAAAATGTATAGTATATCATTAACAAATTATTTATAATTGTTAAAGTTTTACTAACAATCATTAAAATTACAATTTTGTGTGTGTTTTATAATATTAAAAATATTAGATGAAACAAACTGCTTTATTCCGACAGATGAACAGGGTTAAAAATAATTGTAAGTGCTCTTGAATATCTTTAACGGTTTCCTTATTTTATGCGTCTATATAACCCTACGTCAGACGCTACCCCTATACATCATCCTTCCTGACATGTCTCCCCACAAAAAAAAAAAATCTCACTCTCTTACTACCCTTAGAGGAAATGTTTACTTAGATAAGACCCAAAGCACCCTCACTTTCGGGTCGATCCGATTGTCAGATACTATTTCAAGTATAGTGGCAAGAAATCGATCTGGGGATTAAAACGGGGGAAGAGGACAAATATTGGTCTCTTTCAAATTCCTGCCAATACATGGAAGCGCATTCAAAATGTCATGAAGAATGAATTAATGTTGTTAAACAACCATTAAAATCGTCAAGTTATGGATAGGGTGTAGTGAAGTCAGCTGGATATGAGTAGTTACATATATTAATATGGTGTAATGATGTCCGCTGGATATGACTAGTTAAATATATTAATATGGTGTAATGAGGTCAGATGGCTATAACTAGTTAAATATATTAATATGGTGTAATGAGGTCAGATGGATATAACTATTTAAAGATAGGGATTTGGTTTAATGAGGTAGACTAGATAGAACTAGCTCGAAATAAGGATAAGGTGGAATGAGGTCAACTGAATATAGCTAGTTAAAGATAGGGATAGGGTTTAGTGATGTGGACTGGATATAAATACAGCCAGACCTAAATTCTCTCATGTACACTAGAATTTTTAACACACAAACTTTGGTCTTAATTCGTATTCTGGTTTAAAACACAAATCCTCTTGGCAGTTTTTTTTTAATTCTTAGCAACATATATTGCTACAATTCGGGATATATGCCTATGTATTAATTACAATTATGTATTAGGGGTAAATAAAATTGAATTTAGAAGAAATGTACTAATATTTGAGTGGAGAGAGAGTGTAAAACTAGTTAGGAACGCCTAAGACCATGCAACCCCCTTAGCCATGAAATGAATAAGGTTGGCAAGCGTTTGCTTCTCTCCTCCTTACTTCCTCTCCTACTGGCCACAGCATACACACAAATTATTATTAGGTGTTCTGTCTTTCGACAAGTCAATTTCTTTTGTCAGTGAACTTAGACCGCTAATGCACCCTGTCCTCTGCCTCCTTTTAAATCTCCTAGAATTTTTTTTTCCTTTTCTTAAATTTATCCAATATTTTAATGCTACTTCTTCCTAAGCTCCTATTTCTCTCAACCTTTATTCTTATGACGTCATACAGAAGAATCCGTTTCTACTAAATTTGAGTTTGATCCAGTTTGCTTTGTAATGAAGAATCACATCCAAAATGGTTAGCTTCTCACCCATTCTTCTTAGGATTTCTTCATTTGTCACCCTGTCAATCCTGATCTTCTGAAGTATTATCCAGCACCAAATTTAAAAGATATCCAATTGTTTCTTTTCCATCTTCCTAAGAGTCCAAGTTTCTGCTCCACACAGTGCGATACTCCTGATGTAGCATTTCATCAGCATCTTCCTTTCACACAAATAGTAGAATAAAATACTCGTAACAATACACTTCGTATTATTTTGTGTAAGGCTTAAAGGAAATTAAGTACTCAAACAGGACTAGACGAACCCAGGCCAAAAATTCCATAAGATGACTTTATTTCGTGATTAAGTGTAAGGGTTTGTGAAATAGCCCAACGTAAATTAAGATATTTTGGGAAAATCTACAGCTAAACATATTTTTTAAAGTACCAAGCACTTTTTTACAACATCAGTAACTCTTTCTTAATAGCGTTTATACATTCACCAATCAACCTAAAAAAAATTAGATAGTAATACTTTTATAAACCCTAATTGTATATAGGAAACTCACTTTCACCCAGCACCATCTATTGAAAATCACTAAAGTTTAACATTCAAGAAATATATCTTATTTGAATTAATAATACTAGAATTCAACTAAAAAGATTACTAAATGCTTCCAATAATAATTCATTTTGTATTACTGTAAACTTCTGTTAATAAAATTATTAAAACGGACTAATAACGTAAATACTTTTTTAATCTATTCTTACCGCCATTGTGCCAACATGAGTTTCAAGTTTTCAAATAATGGGCTTCATTTGAAAATGAATCTGTATATTTGTACCAAATGAGTTTTGAGCAGTGGAAAGAAAAATAAAGGAACAAGGAAAGTACATTAAAGCTAACCCTACTAAATCGTGGTCCGAAATGAGTAGGCGGGTAAGGGTCGGGATTTTCATAGGGTGGGGAGGCAGGAGGGGTCTTTGAGTGTTTGCAGCGCTGAGATATTTCCTCAAACCAGAGACGTAAGTTTTCCTATAAGTACAGAGGTTCCCCTTTACCCCTAAAAAAATAAATGGTACGGTGCACCACACAGACTTTCTCTCTCTTTAATCTTAAAATAGAGACATTTACTAAAAACCCTTAAAATGTGTTAAACAAAATAATATACACCGTGGCAGAAACATTCCACCAAAGTGCATAAATGTTATAAGATACACTGTTAAGGAAATATTGAAAAAAAAAAGGAATATCTCTGTCCTACAAGGAGAATAACAATTAATTTCATATTATTTTATAAGTATTCCATAAAAATGTATATGTTTGATTACAGATCAGAAATTATTGGTTTTTATAAAAATATATGCCAGATTAAATATTTTTTTTTTATTTTAACAGTACTACAACTTTACAACGATAAGTTATTTTGTATCTAAAATAGTTGCCGAGATATTATCAAAATTGGAAATATCTCCATAAGTAAAGTACCCTCAAACTTATTTTCATGGAAAAAATGAAAACGGCCATTTGATTTTTAAGCTAAACATTTTTGAGATACCAAATTTAATCAAAATCGTTAGAGCGAATTTTGAGAATATCGATTTTTATCTATTTTTATCCTTCAATAGGCTACCCTTAAATTTATGTTCGGATATCTAGCTCTAAAAATCCCTCAGATGGACCTTATGAAAACCCCAGATACTAAGTTTTAGCTCAATCGTTAAAATAGTTTCAGCTCTAGCCTGAGGTTCAGACAGACAGACAGACGGCAAACCAAAAACAACTTTTTTCCGTTTCAGGGAGTCATGAAACGTCAACGTTCATCCCAAATCTCGAGATTTTTTTTTTCTCTCTCCGAATGATCGAGAGAAATTAAAAGTCGTATCATTTTATAAAACTTGTATTTATTATTATTGGTATTACACAACTGATTTCAGGGATCCATGACTCACTGACATACAGGGCTTACATTGATTTTAGTAACTTTTAGGACGCAGGATGAGTGAGGTGAATTTCAATGTTATACTCACAACCGCACACCTGGAGAGCTGCATCTGGCTGGAGTTCGAACCAAATAGTGACAGATTGGATCATATAAAAAAAGGTGCGCTGACGCTAAGCCAACTCTTCGTATATTTGACACTTTATACTGAGTTTGTGGATAAATTTTTATAGTAATGATATTAACATTCTATAGGCATATAGTAAGATTTTTATAGGAAAACAGCTAGAAAATCACTTTTACTTATTCATACGTCAAGTTATGTGATCTTCGGCTTTCACTTTTGGTGTATATTATAGATACCTATACACTAACACTGTTAATCTATAATAATAAAAGGCAGCGTTTGTTTGTTTGTTTGTTTGTGTGAGATGCGCAACATGATCTACGGCACGCAGAGATCTGAAATTTTTAACATAGTTGGACGGAGGGGGGTCCGAATGCACCTCGAAGCCAGATTTTAAAATTTTTAATTAACTTTTAAATTAGTTAATTTTTAAAAAATTTTTAATCTGAATTTTGAATCTGTAGATGGGTCATTGGCAACGCCGTGTGGTATTAATAGTATAGAATAATATAGATACATGCTACAAACGTTGATAGCAAAATAATATGTTTTTATTTTATTAAATGCTTTTTTATTAAAATTGAACTGAAACATAAATATGATATAAATATGTATATTTTATTAATAGGACTATGGTATTATTACTTCATAAAATATATACTTACTCAATTTACATGATATTATTTAATGGTAATTAATAATATTTGAGATTAAATATTCTACTTTATAAGGATGCTATACAATGTCTATGTATACTTCTTAGTTACGTATATTATTATGAATTTATATTTACATAACTTATATATATGCCTTCTAGACATATTTATATTATGTAGACATATATACATTATAGATATAGTAATCTTTCCTTTAAATAGCCTAAAACACAAAACTTTCACAAATAAAATTATTATAAACAAAAAAGTGTGTGTGAAATTGCGAATTCAAAGAATTTTCCATCCATATAAACCAAGTTTTTTTTATGGTTGCGTCCATCTAAAACCCACTATGCGCTCTAGAATAGGGTACAGCACAGTGATATCTGTCCCAGGAGAATTCCGGATGCTGCATGGAACAAAAGCTCCCAGCTCTTTCCCCCAAACACCAGAACTACCCCTCCCTTCCTACAACCCCTCTTTCCCCTTCAATGAAATAGTCTACAGACTGGTAGAGAGGGTAGAAGGGTAAGATAAGACGTTGTAGGACCAACCCTGAATAAACATAGACTACCCACAAACACGCTTAACAATCGCCGTTTAAGGGATAAACGCTTTCCGTTTATAGAGAAAAAAAAGAAGTGAAGTTTACTTTATTAGAAAAAATAAATCATCATTATTTTCTTCTGCTTCTGGAAATATTTGAAATGTTGAGCTGGAGGAGACTTGAGAATATCATATGGACAGACAGGGTGACAAATGAACAAGTCCTAAGAACAGTGGGTGAGAAGAGAACAATTTTGGATTTGATTCCTCGATACAAAGCTAACTGGATTGAACACATCCTTAGGAGGAACTATCTTATGTATGACGTCATAAAAGTAAAGGTTGAGGGAAAGAAGAGCTTAGGAATAAGGTGGGTTCAAATTTTGAAAGACTTGAAGGAAAAAAGAAATTATGGAGTTGAAATAGGAGACAGAGGACAGGGTGGTCTAAGATCCCTGACAAAAGGAAAGGCACCTGTCATAAGACAGAACACCTAAAGGAAATATGGAATTAAACAATAAGTGCGTGTGGAACCATTTATAGCTATCAGTAAACAAACTCATCCGTTGCCGTACGTTTATATAAATTGTACAATGATTTTGCTCGAAGCCAATCAAAATTAAGTAATATTCAAATATTTTCCTCGCATATTTTAAAAATTTAATTTCAGGGACATTTTTTTAATTTTAGTAGTATAAAGCTTCTTCTAAAAATACTCTTTTTTAGTCATGTTGTTCAATATATTAAGGACATGCACTACCGTTCAATCCTTATTGAAAATGTAGGCATGCTTTAATTTTTATAATTGCCTCAAGAACCAAATCATTAAACCACTAATGATGTTTTAATTGATAACTGTTATAAATAGGCTCCTAGAGATTTGAATAAAACTTGATCTATCGTGATCAAAAGTTTTTACCATATATTGCCTGACCCAAGAATAATAGTAATAAATGAATTTTGATATTTTAGTTCTGTTAAATGCATACTAAATCGGTTGAAATTAGCTACTTTTAAGATGTTGAACTAAATCGGACTTTTTAATCTTGTCTTATTTAGTTATAAAGCATAACATTTATTTTATAATTATTTACATTTTTACTTAGTTTGTTTATCATATTTTACATTGAGGCCTTTCAAATGTTACACTTATCTAAGGACATGCGATGAAGAAACTTATTATTTTAATGCTCTAGAATTTACATAGAAAGAGGATTATAAAACCACTGTAGATATCTTAAATTATTAATACATAGCTATCCTCTTCAGCCATCACCTAGTTAATGAAATCTAAATATCTAAGTAATATTAACTTAATATGGAAATTTAAAATATGCATCAAAGAGTACATATTCTAATTTGTGTTTCATTCGAACCATCTTTGTCTATCTACATTAAATAATTAGTTTAATCTCAACTATAGGCCCATATCTAAGATATGCATTATAATAAAAAAAAATCTAAATTAAAGGCAAAAAAACTAACTTAATTTATATGGTCAATAAAACTAGTGGCGTAGTACCATATTATTGTATTTTAAATTAAAGGAGTTCAAACGACCTTCAAAGGTAATCTTAACCTACTCTTCGCACCCCTAGTTATAAATATACCCATCGTGTGTCTCCCCACCCTTAATTCCTCCTCTAGCCCGTCCTATCGCGCTCCCCGTGGCGAAATGCTGAAGCTGTACCCAGCCTCCTCGTCAGTTGCAGGCTGGCATCCTACCTAACAGTAGCACGTGAATTTCACTACGCACCCTTAGAAAAGGTTGTTTTTCAGAGGGAGGGACCCTTCTTGCACAAATTACCCTCATACCTCCTCCTACCCCAACCACACTCGATAAAACTATTTACATTGACCACTAACACAAAACGTTCGCGAAAAAAAAAAAAAGGCAAATAAATATTGGTGTGTGTGTGTGAAAATTCCATTATTTAGAAACATATTTTTTTCGACGCTGTTTTAATTTTGGTGAATTGATTTACTATGTGTTTTAAAGTAGGTCTATAATTATGATTATATTATAAAATACTCGCACTTATATTGTTTTTGTATTTCCTAGGAGTGTTTTTAATTAAATGTCAAAAGGTCTTAATTAAATTTGTGAACGCCGTGTGTGTGTTAAAAAATGTATTTCATCTACTGGTGAAGGTGGATAGAAAGGTGAGCCTTGAAAATATTTTGATGTTTTATTATTATTACTATTATTATTATATTTATTATTATTGTTATTATGATTATTATAATTGTGATATTAACATCTAACGTAAACAAAGTTTCAACATATCATAATACATTATTACTTCAAATCAAGGGCCTTATCTAAAAGCTAGAAAATTTACTAGACTTAATTTCACGTATTTAGACGTCAAGTAATGTTATCTTTTTTAGCTGTCACATTGGACAGATTGTATTCATATGTATAAATTTTACATTAATAAATTTAATTGTATCAATTTTGGACCTAAAAAAAAAGTATTTGCATTTTCTAAAAGGACTGTACTAGCACTAAAACCTAATCCTTAGAATCAACACATAGACAAACAAAAATGTGGTGGATGACTAAGCAGATTTTAACAAATGATAATTGGAGCTAAAATCACATTTATTGGGAAAGGGTAGTATTACATATAATATTCTGTAAAAAGGATGAATAGCATAGCTGTTTTATTTAATTAAATAAATGTCACTATAGAAAACATTATTTCTTAACTTAGGATGTTTTTAAAATAGATATCCTGTAATTATCATAAATAAATTTTTTTCTCTGTTTTAATTCACTTTTATCATCAACATAATTTATAAAATATCCATTAAATTAATTATAATTCACTTGATAGTGATTATGTGACAGTTATTAAATATATTATTTTTATTATAATAACTTAACTTAGTAAAATAATTTTCTTTATTTTTTTAATTGTATTTTTAAAGGACTTTCATTAGATTCTGAACATTTAGATAAAATATAAATAGAAAGAGATTTTATTTCAACTTAAATGAAAATTTTGTTGGTCCCATTATCTTAAACATATTATTTATTTCAACTACTATATTATTAATAGGGTGACCTGGTGGTCTAGGGGTTAGGTGTCAGACTCCTGTGCTGGGTGTCCGGGGCTCAATCCTCGATCCTGGCACTGATTTATCTGATTTCCAAACCCTTCCTTCACCTCTGACAAGACGTGTATTAATCACAACTTGTGAATGTGTGGAATGACAGGCCTCCACCGTGGTTCGGATCCCACGTTAAACTGTAGGTCCTCCATTTTATCTCACAATCACCCTACTATTACACATTAGTGTAAGTGCGTACAACCCAAACGGGTAGTAAGATGTGGTTCTATTAATAATAATAATAATAATAATAATAATTTCAATTTCCTTTATTATAGTGCTGGACAGCAGTCGTGGGACCTATAACAGGCCAGCACTGAAAAGTACACATGTACCTTACAAATACATATATTTATATGAGAAAATAAGATAAACAAAAATAGCTAAATAATTGTTTATACTGATGAATAATTAGGAAAAAAAGTAGTTAATAATGATAAGAATTAAAAATAGTATTAGTTACAAATAACTAAAGAGTGGTTAAAAGCAGTAACAATATGCAAAAAATAGATCAAAATATTGTAAATTTAAATATTATAGGCAGAATCTCTATATGATAAATTATTGATATGGAATTTCCTTAAGTAACGCTCTGAGTTTAGCTTTTCTTTTATAATAGAGGTCGAATTCGACAAATCTAGAGTAGGCGCTATGGATACAATGACCTATAGGGCTTACCTTATAAGAACTATTGAGAAAAAATAATTTTGGATTATGAGAAGCCCGAGAAGGGATATGAACGCCTACATGATCAAGGGAAAATTGGCAAATAAATTGTTATTGAAAATATTAAAAACAAAAAGGGCATCAAAAAAAAACCAAAATAATAATAATAATATATTATTAACATTCATAACCATTCAATCTTGTCAAATAATAACTATTTTCGAAAAAATCAGATCTAATCTCAACGTTAAACTATATGTTTTCATTGCTATATAATATGGATTAAATAAGTCTAAGGTATATTGATTAAATGTATCAGTAAATAAGGAAATATAAAGTTTAAATTGTATATAGTCGATGTTTAATGTTCAATTTGAAGATATTTCCAGTAGAAGGCATAAATAAATAATTGTGTTATTTAAATTGTTAACCTACCTGTTGTTCTCTATGGGTGTTGAAACGTGGTATTTTGCCTTAAGTGACTAAAAAATTTAGTGGGTTCTGAAACGAGATGCTTGGAAAGCTATTTGGTCCAAAAGATATGAGGATGCTTAACTTGTACTTATCACAAAACATTGTTTGTTAATCAAGTCCTGTATATTACAGTGGTCAGAACATACAACTTGAATTCAAAAATCTGGAACAGTTTTTAGGTTTTTAACTGGTAAACCCAATGATAATAAATAATTGGTAAGACCTAGGCGCATATGGGTGGATATAATACAAATTGACCTGAAAGAGATAGGGTGTAATGAGGTTGACTGGATAGAACTGGATAAATATAGGGATAGGGTGTAATGAGATGGATTAAATATAATTAGCTCACTATGTAATGAGGTGTACTGGATATAACTAGCTCAAGATGGTGATGGGTGCAATGAGGTGGACTGGATAGAGAGAGCTAGCTCAATATAGAGATAGGGTGTAATGAGACTGACTGGATAGAGCTAGCTCAAGATAGAGATAGGGTAATACATGGAGGACAGCGAAATTTTTACAAATTATTTATATTTCTTTCTCAAGAAATATATCACATAAAGAATGAGTTGGTTTGTTGTTAAAATTAAGCTATTTAATTATTCTTTTGTTTCTTATTCGTTTTTTCACATTCCCTTTTTAAATAATTAAGAGAAAATGTGTTTGTGTGACTTGTGACAATTGTCAACAATGATTCTTATACCCAGTGTAATTGAAACGCTTCAAACTACCCACACCCCTTTATTTAACACTATGGACTACGCCATTATTACATAGTTACTGATTTAACTAATTTACATGTAGTCATCCACGTGATTAAACGCTTGGTAATGAGGGTATACAGAAATGAATAAGCCCGCATTCAATTAATTTGATAACCAACATTAAGTTTTTATTCGTATCCATATAGCTCTATATTTGTATAATCTATACGTTTTAATAGAAGGATTTTAAATTATGAATATACAACGTAGGAATGATGCGGGTAATTAAATTAAATAAATATCTATTAGAATAAATATGGGTTGGGTATTCCATAGCTGTAACCCACAACTTTGGAAATCACCCCAAAATACACTTGGGTCGTCATTTACAAATTGGGTTTTAGGAAAATAGGAGTGTCCATGCAAACTATATTATAATTACATACGTATGATTATTGTGTGTGAATGTGGTGTAGTTTATTAACTCCACTGACATTAAAGAGTTCATTTCTTATTAATTTTAATATACAAGCTACAGAGGTCGAATAGACATAGGCGTAAATCTTGCAAAAGAATGGACTGTCAAGGATTGGTAGATCAGTATTCTAATTCTTGGAAAACTTAATTTTATTTATATTATTATTATTATTATTATTATTATTATTATTATTATTATTATTATTATTATTATTATGTGTTCTGTCTTATAACATATACACACATTTTGTCAATGAAATTAGGCCGCTAACGCACCCTGCCCTCTGCCTCCTTTTTAAACTCCCAGAATTTTACTCTTTCCTTCAAATCATCCCCTATTTGAATCTTCTTTCCTCCTAAGCTCATCTTTCCCACACCTTTTCCTTCCATGACGTCGTGCAGAAGACAGTTCCTCCTAAGGATGTATCCAATCTGGTTTGCTTTGTACAAAAGAATCACATCCAAAGTGGTTCTCCTCTCAACCACTATTCTTAGAACTTGTTAATTCGTCACCCTGTCTTTCCACCTGATCTTCTCAAGTCTTCTCCAGCATTATATTTAAAGCTCTTCAAGTATTTCTTTTCCATTTTCCTACGAGTTCAAGTTTCGGCTCCAAACAGTGCGATGCTCTAAATGTAACATTTCACCGGTTTTTTTCCTCAGTTACAAACTCAACTTGTTGGTCAGCAGTAACCTCTTCTTGTTGAAAGCTTCCTTGGCCATGTTGATCCTCGACCTGATTTCCTTGGTGCAGTAGGTATACTTTGTCAGCAGACTTCCCAAGTACTTGAACTGCTCTATGTTTTCCAAATCCTGGTTTCTAATTTTTAATAGAGAATACCAAATTTAAGATAATACCAACATATTTTATAACCATGAAAAAATCTGTGCGCAATAAATCTACCAATATAGTGTCCAAACACACATGCACATCGTTATTTCTGTGTAAACAATGTAGGTTAATACAAACGTAATAACGATATGTTTTAGTCATTGTGAAACACAATTCGTAGATATATTGCACAGACACTAAAAAATGAGAAACGGTTATTAAAATTTTTTGCAATCTAGAAAGATTTAATTTAAAATATTTCAAAACAAGTCAAAGTAAAGTAATAACATGTTTTCTTTGCAAAACAAAGTCAAATTACATTTGTAAACGAAAACCTACTTCTAGCCGGCAAAGGTAAACTGCCAACTTTTTCTAATATATATAAAAGATAATTTTCGTGAGATGTTCTTTATAGCGTATACAATTAATAATTATTAAAATAATGAATTTGGGTATATTTACTTAAAATGCTATAAATGGTATTTTACAAAGAATAAAAAGTGTTAAAACAATTTAATTCAAATATTTTATTTTAAAACTCAACTTTTTTCTGCATCTATCAAAAATACATTACGCTTTATTATTGGAATTGAATTTAACAGTAATAAATATTAAAATAAATATTATTAAACATTTGCATTTCAAAGAGGGTTAAAATAACCCAATAGCTTTGTATCAGTTGGACACATTAGCTTATTTAATTTTATGGAAAGTTTTGACTTCCATTACAAATGCCTTAATAAATATTCATTAGTTTGATAGCTGCCATTATTAAAATTAAGGTAAATATTATTCAACATATTAGGAACTTTTTTTTTTTTCGTTTTTGGCGCGACGTATTTCTTCAACCCGTTTGGTTTATACTCCGGTGTACTGCTTACGCGAGGGATGAGGAAGGTTGAATTTAGAGGAAGCGTACCCACATTTGTTTGGATATAGAGTGAAAAACCATTTGAGGGAGAAAACCAAACAATACACCCTACCGGGATTCCAACCCTTAGGTCATTACACCACCGAGGTGGGTAGCCTTATTTGGCAGTGCCAAAAGTTACTAACTACCATCAATCCCATCAATTCACACAACATAGGCCACTTTTAACCGATGATATCGATATTGACAGATTTAGGAAACACTTGGAATATTCAGTCAATGTTGTATTTTATACATAAATTTTCATATTATATACTAGAGCAATTAGCATTTCCTAAAAAAATAGATAAATAAAAACAATTAAATACGTTTTTAATATAATTTCACTGTGTTTGCTTTGCCCAAAAAAAATAATTAAATGCATTGTTTCTATTGAATTAACTTTTGGATTATTAGATAAAATATAGTTGAATGGTATAAAAAAAACACATTTAAAATACGATTAATATAATGCTATTTAATATTGTGGAGGCACAATAACTTTGATGTTTAGATTATTAAATTGATTGGATTTTGTTTGTGGTGTAAATATTTACTCAGATGTTTTGATTCATATATGTATATAATATTGCTATGTATCTCACTAGACCGAGTAAATTAAAATACGAGTGGTTTTATTATGTATAATAAAAGGAACTGTAAAAATAATTATTTAAAATAGCTTTATAATGATTTTGAGTCGCATTGTTAAGTAATTTATATCTTCGACATGTTTTTTGTTTTGTTTGAGTCATTTTTTAAACCAGGTATAAGTTTCGATCCATATTATAATTTAACATTTATGAATTTTGAATGATAACCCTTAGGGCAAAATAATTTACTTTTTACTAAACACATTATATATAAAATTAATAATATGTTTCCTTTTAAATTCATGTCAGACTTCATGAAACTCAAAGGAGCCAATATAGTATGTGCTCCTCATGGGTAATTGGAAAAACACAAGGATTTTTTGTTGCTATTTTACTTTAAAAATTAATTGGATGTTTCCTGAAGTTCATAAAGTAGATCCATTTTATTTTTAGTAAAACAATAAAAATACTTCACATTTAATAACAGTAGAGAACAATATATTTATTTATTTATTAAGCACCACATCTTACTAGCCATTCGGATTATACGCTTAAGTACTAATTACGCTAGTGGGTTAGAGATTTGGAAGGTTAAATTTAGAGAAAGTTAACCCGTATTTGCGTGGAGGGAGAGTGGAAAACCATCTAGTAAGCACCCCAGATCACCCGAGCGAGATTCGAACCTCAATCTCCTTGTCCTCGGCAGTCTAGCTTAACATGAAATTAGCGCTGAGGTGGGCAACAAAACAATATACATACATCAGTACATGTAGCCGTGAATTTCTGACAAAACAAACCTGAAGGCTTATTTGAGTTTTTTCAAAGATATCTATATGTTTTATTTTGGATCTTAAAGTATTGTTTTGTAGACATCATTTAAGAGCGTTCTTCGATGCAGGCCTAACTCAGCTCCCGGCTCGCATCTGTGTTTGTGTGTGCATGCGCGAGGTATGGGAGTAAAACGGAAAAGATAAGACCAAGATATGTCAGAAATGTGTGCAGTACATTCGTATTTGAATAATTACTCTACATTTTCCGCGGTGACGATGGGGGTTAAAGTTTCTTGTTAATAACTACAGTATGTCCCTATTATGACAGAATGAAGATTTGTCTACAGTGCTTGTTTGTGAAGCCTTTCTATAATGGTCAAAAAAAGCCTTTTAAATGTAGTTTATATACCAATATTATTTAATATTTCAACCATGTTCAGTATTAGGAACTTCTATTGACTCTTTATCTCCATTAATGTTTCATCAGAACTGATCCACGCACCATAGCAGACGGCCATAAAAACTAGTTAAGGTGAAAATGTAAGGAACGCTATAAAAGGTCAGTGCTTTTGCAGTTTTTATAGAAAAACCTTTTTTTTTGGTCGAAATAAATCAAATACTCAAATACTGCTTATATGCACATATAGAGTTTAATTATCTTCACACAGTGATATCAACAATTTCTTGAATATCTATCAAAGGTGTCCTAGAATTTAGTTGCAACTTTTACTATTCATTTAAAAATTTTCTCATCTTCTGCTGCTGTGTTCATGACAGATATTCAACAATTGTTGATTTCACCGGGTGAATAAAATTAAAGTCTGTTTCCACATTATTTATTTAAGCCCCAAAAAAAGTTTTGCTATAAATTATCAATGACACTGACCTTTTCTCGCGTTCTCTACATCCCCACCTTAATACATAAAACTACTATTTAGTAGCGTTTCGAGCTCTGTCATTACGTCACAAGGCGCTCCCTGGTAGCGGACAGAGGAAGGGTCTTCAGATATGTAGACTAGCAGCGAATATATTGAGCTAAGGCAGGGGTGAGTTAACCTTTTGGGACTGGACCCACTCATAAACGTAACAAAGGTCTGGCAATCACCCATGGATTCTTCTCTCTATATTTGCTTTATTTTTATGGTCTATAATTCTTCATTTTATTCCATACCTTCAATAATTCCTCAAATACTTGTGAGCCTAACTTTATAGAAAAAATAAATAGAAAGTGGAATTAACATTTTTATATTAAAAATTAAAATAATTTTAATATTTTTAGCGCAACGTCTTACTACCCATTCAGTATAAACGGCAAATATTTAAGTATCTTATAGCATTGCCAAGTGACAGATCAAGGTAACAATAATTTTATTTACAATGAAGTATTAATGGAAATTACTTGATTGACTTGCGAGTTTAATACACTAAAAAGATCGAAATATAATGATGATATTTTTTTACTACATGATCAACTGAAAATTTCCGCGACACCGACAGGTTGCCAAAATAGGTCTTAGTTTTGTCTCAGACTAACACAATTTCGAATTTCAATTGAAGTCTCTTACTTGTTTTGTTTTGTTTTTTTTCTAAAAAGGAGGTAGCATGATTTTTGTCCATGTCTCTGCCAGTTTATCTGGATTTTTTTTTTAGTCTCAGATTTCTACATTCTCTTGACCCTTTGGAGAGAGTAATATTGTGATCGTCAAAAAAATTAATTCGATGGTTTGATAAATGTTGACTTCTCATGACCTCCTGAAACCAAAAATGTTGTTTTTATGGTGCCGTCTGTCTTCCTGTCTCTGTATCATGGCCTAGAGCTGAAACCATTTAAAGATTGGGCTAAAACTTGGTATCTTGGGTTTCCATAGGGTTTTTGGAGGAGTTTTTAGAACTATATATATCTAACTTTAAAATTAAGTGTAGTTTACTGAAGAGGAAAAAGAGAAAAAATTGAGTTTCTCATATTCCATTTAATGATTATGATTAAATTTAGTATCTAAGCACTGTTTAATATTATAAACACCCGCTTCGATGACGCGTGGTCTAACGTGCTACTCTCGTGTTAGACTAAACTGCTGATGATGGTGTGATCGAGGTTCAAATCTTGGTATGGGTGTAATATGTGATTTTTCCTATATGGTTCACGCAAAGGTGGGTACACTTTATATATATAAAAACCTTCCTAATTCCTATAACCATCAGCGTGATTAGTACCTAAGGGTATAACCCGAACGTGTAGTAAGACTCAATACTAAAAAAAAATTATAAACAAATGGAAAATTTAATTTTCACATAAAAATGACTTTTAGGGTAAATATGCAGACATTTCTAGTTTTTATCGTATATCCGTTATTATTTGAGATATGAAATAAGTTATCATTATATAGTTGTGCTATTAAAAATGAAAATCTTGTAGAATATTTGTAGTGAGAGAACTAACTCAATGGCATGAGCTAGAGATCAAGCTATATCGACCGAGCGGCCGCCTCCATTAGCGATGTTAGTGCTAACATTTGCGGATTGTGGGTGTCATATGGTCATCCTAACGAGCCCTCTGAGGTAGATCTCAGTTTTATAGACCAAATCCATTAACTATTCATTCAAGTAGCTCCTCATTTGTCTTCATGAGGATGAGTTTGACCCCGTTACAGAAACACTGCTCCACAAAACGATTCTGGAAGAGCTTGGGATTGAACCTGATACCTCTGTATCTGTTGCAAGGAACTCTTGACTGCTACATCACAGAGGCGGTCCTAATTGTTAAATATTTAAAACCAATAGTTTTTAAGCTATAAGCAAAAAAAGACATACTTTTTTATGTATATATTTGAAAATTTAAATTGGTTTATGTGCCCTTTGGAGCACAAATATTTTCCTCTTCCTCAGTGTGGTTTTAACAGAATATATTATTTCATTTATGCTCTTTGGTGGAGTGTTTCTGTAACAATATATGTTATTTATTTTCACAATACGTTTGAGTTTTTAGTAAATGCTTTTATTTTAAGATAAAATAGAGAGAAATTCTGTTAGGTGTATTGTACTATTTATTTCTCATAAAGATGGCCAGCTACATTCATATATAACTTGATCGTGGTATGTAGAATTCCCCCCAGGGTCACCTCCTTGCAGAAATAAAATAAGATTCAAGAATTTTGGGGTTAACGACAATACTCAAGTAATAAATGGGTGTAGTTTCCGCTTATTACCTTACAGGTAAGTTTGAGAAAACATATCTACAAACAGACACAATATGGCTTTTATTATATAGCTAATGAATCAGTGATAGACATACAGTAAGAAGTGGTTCGGAATTGGTTTTCTCCTAATTGGGAGCTTAGCTTTAGAATAAATGATCAATAAACGTAATCTACTCTAATGGATTGCCACGTGGTGTGTATTGGTGAGGCATTGGCGTGTCGTTAAGTGTCTCCAGGGCAAGCAGTGATATTTTAATTATTTATCACCACGTTACTACACGTTCGGTTTATACACTTAAGTACTAACTAGGTTAATGGGTTAGGAATCGGAAAGGTTGAATTCAAAGGAAGTGAACGCGTATTTACGTGGAGAGAGAGTGAAAAATAATTTAGGAAAAACCACCCCAGTTCACTCGAGTGAGATTCTAACTTCTATACCCTTGTCCTCGGCAGTCTAGCTTTACATAAAACTAGCGCGTTAGTTAACTATACCATCTAGTTGGGTCAGTGATATTTTAAACTCTACCTTTGAATTGTTAACACCCCTCAGTAGAACACAATTTGGTAAGGTATCTGCAGAGCAGATCATATGTATGATTGGTCATATAGGGCCCAATTGGGCGAGAACTTATCACAGGTACGGTTTTTAAAACGGTGTGCTTCCCTTTCAATACTCCACGACACGCCACTGGAATGAGCATAGGTGCACACATAAAATTGTACTCGAGAAACTTGGAATTAAAAAGACCCTTATAAGAAAGATAAGTCGATATGGGGATAATGTTAAGATATATCTGAAAGATATAGGGTGTAATTTAGGTATTAGATGGAACTGTCTAAGGAATTGTAAAATTACGTTCTTTTGGCCATGGACTTTCAAGTTCTTTAAGGCCCGAGAGTTGATTAGTTAGCTATTTATATTTAAGAGCTCTCAGAGAATGGTCTTCCGATGTATATCTACCTATACTAATTGTATAACCTAACAAGTATAATATAAAATCATATTAAATATCTGTCATTAGGGTAGTCAAGAAAAAGTTAAAAAAAAAAACAGAATGCAGATCTGACAAGCAGGATTGATGTGACAATATGTGACAGGATGAGGAATGACAGAGTAAAAGGAATAGAAAAGGAAGATCCAGTCCAGGAAAGGATAGAGAAGGCATGAATAGGGTGGTATGGCCATGTGAGAAGAATGGAGAGAGAAAGGATGAGCCAGGAGGATGTTGGATGTATGAGGCCGAGAGGAAGACCAAGGGACAGATGACTGAAGGGAGTAGGGAAGAGTGAGGAGGAGAGAGGAGAGGACTGGAACAAGGTGGAGGAAGAGAGGAAGACCAAGGGACAGATGACTGAAGGGAGTAGGGAGGAGTGAGGAGGAGAGAGGAGAGGACTGGAACAAGGTGGAGGAAGAGAGGAAGACCAAGGGACAGATGACTGAAGGGAGTAGGGAGGAGTGAGGAGGATAGAGGATGCTACCTCCCCTTCTATATCTATCAATATCTATAGGGTGAGGAAGGCTAATATCAGGTAAAAGAATCACCTGATTGTACAAAATAAATTTTATTATTGAAATAACAACTTTACAATACTTGAGCAAACAAACATCGTGCGTGAAGCGCACCTCCATTAGTCATCAGACCATTAAGTACAAATACAATCAATCTCAAATTCTCCTAAGTATGATTATATAAACAACACTAAGCGTGTAGAACACAACATAATACGAGGTCTGGGATCTCTGATGCCAAACTTGTCTTATGGGCTTTAGCTCCTTGATACATTTACTTAGTATTTATGATAATGATTTTAATATAAGGCATAAGCCACAACTGCTTTATCTTACGTGACGTCACTCAGCAATGGAGTACAAAACAATAACTCCAAACGTTCATAAATAACTTGACGTCACGTATAAACATCATTTCCCTAATGCAAGAGCGAGCTAAGTCTCGCTTTACTATCCTGTTTTAAACAATAAATTTGATTATAACATCTGCCATCGCAAGGTACAAAAGGAAGTTTACTAAGCGGGTCTTGAACCCGGAGCGCGCTGACACTCAGTGCGCTTTAAATAATAAGCAAGTATATACAATTACGACAAATAATAAGGTCTGGGTTTGAATCCCAGCTAAAATGGATGACGAAGGGCGACATCTTTCTATATGCCGCGGGAAGCGCATGGCATAGCAATTCAAATAAACAATTAATAACAAAATTGAAGTCCAGACGGTAATTTAGAATACAGTTCCCCCCATGACGCCGAAACAGAATTTATAACTTTGAATATTAATAATCCCCGAGACCTAGTCGCCGTTCTCACCTCTTATCCATGAGATTGTAGTGTAGTAAGTGATTTTACTTTATTGGCGTAGCTGTATATATACAAATGAAAATTCTCAGAGGGGGGGAAGGACCGAAGGAGAAGGAGGGTCGGAAAACAAAACAAACTAAGGAACTGGATGTTCGAGAACGTTGCCGAAGCGCCCAGGGCTATGCGTGGCCGGAAACGGAACTCTTCTTTCTGGCTGGCTGGACACGTGTTCGACTCTCGCAGTCTGTTGTCAGGGAACTCGTGGCTCAGTTGGACGGGCATTATTCTCGAGAGTGGAGGCCGGGTTTAGTGGTGTAGGTCGTGCGTAGGTCTTCCGAGAGCGGCCGCTTGGTTGGTGAGTGTTTGTCCCATTCGATATTATTTGGTATTATTGACATTACATGTAAGTCGTTACATCCTCCCCCCCTGACGGGAGGTCAGAAGGCGTCCTCAGCAGTGGGTGTAACGGCAGGGCGGTACCTTCCCTGTCGTCAGTAGCTGGTATGTAGGGGACGGTTCTCCCGGACCCCAGCAAGTGGCCCATGGAAAGCTGCCCTCATATTCGGGTAGCAGGTCTTCTTGGCAGTCGCGTTCTGATATCCCCCAGAACTCCAACACCTTACGCACAACACCGACACTCCAACTCTCTCCAACATCAAAACCCTATGACGTTGAGGCCCGTTCCACGTTACTGTTGGTCCAGCCAGCATCCATCTTCAGTAGCCGGACTACTCCAACATCCGTAACTCGAACCAGAAGGAGAGGGGTAGGGGAAGGGCAGAACCTCTCTGAGAACAAAATAAATCCACAATTACAGCAACAACACAAGTCCAACGTTCACAAGGTGCTGACACGGCCGCTGCTAAGTGCAGTCCATCGTGGCCAGTCTGTTTAGAGCACATTCACACGAGATCATGTCTCCCAATAGACACGGAACATTTGAGAGTGTTCTCTGAGGAGATGTACTGCATACAGTTTTCTCTTCTTTGAGTAGGCGTGCACACGCGCAATAGTTTGCTTATTATAAGTCTCCATCATCGCACATTCAGACACAAGTCATCGATAATCAAAGTTCTAATACATTAAGAAATTTGGGTAGGCCTACCCTTCTATCAATTAAATTAATATTTACTATAATAAAGATGCACAATAAATCCCAAAAATAATTTACACTATATACACACTTGACCCTTAACAGGTATCATTACGCGCCCCTCTTATAGGGCGCGGACTTACTACACCACCACCTTAAGGTGGCTAACGTGGGCACGACGGGTTACTGACGGGTCAGCAACATCCATAAGACGCACTGAGACGGGCGTTAAGAACTTGTCGATGCGCCATGGCCCGCTCCACTTATACAGCAGCTTAGCCGTCGTTATGTCCACCGCCGAGCTCAGGGGGAAGGACTTACAAACTACTTTACCTTCAAAAGCACTAAGAAGTTTGTTACTAACAAAGGAGTGGCTGGCTCCAGTATCAAATAACCCTAAGCATCCCAAAGGACCAATAGAAACAGTAATCATGGGATTAAGAACCCGCGGTTTAAAACTTCCAGACGCGGCCGCCCCACGGTCGCGGGCGCGCCTCAATAGTTTACCTGCCTGCACTCCCTCTGAACATGTCCCAGCCTATTACAGCGAAAACATCTAATACTAGACGTGCCACGAGGTGCGCGACCCCCACGGCTAGCACCCACAGGGTTACTATCCCTAACGTAGTTAGAACGGCTATCGAGGGGAGGAGCGCCGATAGGCGGCGCAGAAATAATTGCTCCGGGACTCGAACCCGTTCGCGCGCGGCTGACAGCCACGGGCGCTTGCGCGATAAGGTATTCGTCTTCAGAGAGAAGAGTTTCCTCTACGTGCGAAGCCAGGGCATAGAGATCAAGTATAGTTGAAGGCTTACTCGAGAAAACAAAATGGCGCCTGGTAAGGGGAGACACGTTTTCCAAAATAATGTTTACCAGTTCGGGCTCCTTAAGGTCGGTATTAAGCACGCGGGCCGCCTCCGTGATAGAAAGGACAAAGTTCCTAAATGACTCGTGTGGGGCCTGGAACCTGTGCACAACCTCTCTACATAACTTATGCCTAACTCTACTAGGCAAAAGCGTATTTAAAATCTGATCAGTCACTGCCTTAACAGATAAATCCGCCTGTATGCCCCTGGAAAACAACTCGGTCAAGAACCCGGACGTCTTGGATAAACACAAAGTCAGAAACTCGGGCTCGCTAACGAGCTCGAGGCGGGAGGCCCGGTTAATTTCTACTAAAAAGTTAAACAATTCCGTGTAGTTCTGACCACTGCACACCGGAACCCGGCCTAATATCTCCAATATGACTTTACTTTGACTCTTAGAATATCCCCCTGGCGCATGGTGAACGGGAGAACGGGAGGGCATCGTGGGTTGTTCACCACTCACATCCGTGTCCATACCTAAATCTGCCTGAGACGCCCCGACATCACTCACAAGTTCACATAAAAGAGACCTCAACTCACCCACCGTTGCGTTGGGTGGAACAGGGGTGGACCAAACCTGGAGCTCGGCGAGGAGTTGTTCGCGGCTAAGTCGGTACACATCGGATCTCGTCATCCTGGACGACGCCTTGTCTGGTTTCAGTGGAGGAGCCATGGCCAATGACAGTATGAAACAAGATAACGACAGGAATTAGTACAGTGTATAAAACATAGAATATAACCTTCCGAAAATTATATATATATATTTTGTTTTCTCAACATCTCTCCAGGCGTGTACCAAGGACCTAAGACCATAAAAAAGGGCAAAACCACGCTCTGCTACCATTTGCTACCTCCCCTTCTATATCTATCAATATCTATAGGGTGAGGAAGGCTAATATCAGGTAAAAGAATCACCTGATTGTACAAAATAAATTTTATTATTGAAATAACAACTTTACAATACTTGAGCAAACAAACATCGTGCGTGAAGCGCACCTCCATTAGTCATCAGACCATTAAGTACAAATACAATCAATCTCAAATTCTCCTAAGTATGATTATATAAACAACACTAAGCGTGTAGAACACAACATAATACGAGGTCTGGGATCTCTGATGCCAAACTTGTCTTATGGGCTTTAGCTCCTTGATACATTTACTTAGTATTTATGATAATGATTTTAATATAAGGCATAAGCCACAACTGCTTTATCTTACGTGACGTCACTCAGCAATGGAGTACAAAACAATAACTCCAAACGTTCATAAATAACTTGACGTCACGTATAAACATCATTTCCCTAATGCAAGAGCGAGCTAAGTCTCGCTTTACTATCCTGTTTTAAACAATAAATTTGATTATAACATCTGCCATCGCAAGGTACAAAAGGAAGTTTACTAAGCGGGTCTTGAACCCGGAGCGCGCTGACACTCAGTGCGCTTTAAATAATAAGCAAGTATATACAATTACGACAAATAATAAGGTCTGGGTTTGAATCCCAGCTAAAATGGATGACGAAGGGCGACATCTTTCTATATGCCGCGGGAAGCGCATGGCATAGCAATTCAAATAAACAATTAATAACAAAATTGAAGTCCAGACGGTAATTTAGAATACAGTTCCCCCCATGACGCCGAAACAGAATTTATAACTTTGAATATTAATAATCCCCGAGACCTAGTCGCCGTTCTCACCTCTTATCCATGAGATTGTAGTGTAGTAAGTGATTTTACTTTATTGGCGTAGCTGTATATATACAAATGAAAATTCTCAGAGGGGGGGAAGGACCGAAGGAGAAGGAGGGTCGGAAAACAAAACAAACTAAGGAACTGGATGTTCGAGAACGTTGCCGAAGCGCCCAGGGCTATGCGTGGCCGGAAACGGAACTCTTCTTTCTGGCTGGCTGGACACGTGTTCGACTCTCGCAGTCTGTTGTCAGGGAACTCGTGGCTCAGTTGGACGGGCATTATTCTCGAGAGTGGAGGCCGGGTTTAGTGGTGTAGGTCGTGCGTAGGTCTTCCGAGAGCGGCCGCTTGGTTGGTGAGTGTTTGTCCCATTCGATATTATTTGGTATTATTGACATTACATGTAAGTCGTTACAAGGAGAGGACTGGAATAAGGTTGAGGGAGAGAGGGAGACCAAGGGACAGATGGCTGAAGGGAGTAGGGAGGAGTGAGGAGGAAAGAGGTGAGGACTAGGCCAAGGTGGAGGGAGAGAGGAAGACCAAGGGACAGATGACTGAAGGGAGTAGGGAGGAGTGAGGAGGATAGAGGAGAGGACTGGAATAAGGTGGAAGGAGAGAGGGAGACCAAGGGACAGATGGCTGAAGGGAGTAAGGAGGAGCGTGGAGGAGAGATGATAAGACTCGGACAAGGTGGAGTGATATATATGGTAGGAGGAAAGGAGGCGGTGAAGAGGTTTGTGTTTCAAACAAACCCAGACAGTCCATAGACACATGAGTTGCGATATTAATTTAATTAAAACCAAATAATTTCCCTCCCAACGTATTGGAGAAGTAAACTAATTTTGGACGGTCTTGTTAGGCGAGAGTTTGTGAATGAAGTTTGGCCAATATTGTGACATGTTTGTTCGCGAGAGTATCTTTGGACGTTGGGGAGGGGGTTGCTACTCTGTAATTTCCCTTTGACGTTAAAAGATTTAGAGAAAGTTTGTGTAGTTAGAAGGAGGAAGCCCATGCTAACATTATGGAAGGGGTTATGGGTTACTCTTCTTAACTCTGTATCTTCTCTTGATTGATCTCAGGCAGATAATTCAGAAATATCAGTCTGAAGGTTAGTGGGGGATAATAAGACATACTAGTAGTTTTGAGAACAGTAGACCTCTCTTCCTCCATGTTACTATCGTTACTACAGTCTTACTAGTAGTTCTGTGAACAGTAGACCTCACTCCATGTTATTATCGTTACTACAGTCTTACTAGTATTTCTGTGAACAGTAGACCTACCTCCATGTTATTATCGTTACTACAATCTTACTAGTAGTTCTGTGAACAGTAGACCTCCCTCCTTCCATGTTATTATCGTTACTACAGTCCTACTAGTAGTTCTGTGAACAGTAGACCTCGCTCCCTCTATTTTATTATCGTTACTACAGTCTAACTAGTAGTTCTGTGAACAGTAGATCTCGCTCCCTCCATGCTATTATCGTTACTACAGTATAACTAGTAGTTCTGTGAACAGTAGATCTCGCTCCCTTCATACTATTATCGTCACTACAATCTTAACATTTCTCCTTGGGTTTAATGTTGAATACCTCTTATATTTTTTCCTTGTGTTTGAAGTTGTTATTTTTCCTTATTGATGAAGTTAGACAGAAAACAAATTGATACTATATTTAATAATACATTATATTAATTAAGAATAACAATTAATCAAGTGCCTTAAATTATTATTCTTCCCAATATATGTATCAAATTTAAAACAAATGTTTACGTCGTTAAACCTTGGTTCAAAGAATGTACCCTCCAAATTTCGTTTAAATTTGTCAACGCATTTGAGAGATATGTTGGAAAAAGCTTATAATCGAAATACCAAATTATCCATTCAAAACAGGACCTCGGTACGTTCGGATGATTATTAACTTTGTTGAGGGTATTTGAAGTTTACCTTTTTAACAGATGGATAATTTAAGCACTCGACCTACAAACTAACTTGATTCAAAATAAAACACAACACCATGTCTTCCAAATGGCAAATCGTTATTTTGAAATTGTTTGTCTGAATTTAATCCATGACTAGCTTTTCTGTTATGCCTGGGAATCAAACTAGGAGGTAGTTAGGTTTGATAGAAGCACTATTCATTCATACATGTATGTGTGCTCAAAACATTTTTTAATTATTAATCTCTTCATAAACTTTATCATACATTATTATAGTAAACTCTAAGCTAACTAAACGATGGGGAAATCTTGTTGATGAAGAGTTAAGATGTTCATGATTTTCGACCATTGATAATTGTGTAACCATAGCGGTTGTCACTATGTGTAATGTGATGGACTCATGTGATTTTTATTCATATTTGACCGAGAGTTTGATACTGTGATAACAGCCAGATGAACTAAAGATTGTTAACACAGATTATTTTCAAAGTATTTTTCATAGTCTTTAAAAAATTAATGCAGCTATACTTCCTTTTAAATTACTTTCTTTGATCCAACCTTTGGGCTACAACATTAATAAAACTTCTGTTTAGTATACATATAGGCCTATATATATTTGTGTGTGGGTGGTTAAGTGTGGCGGTGTGGATACTAAAATTTCCTTAACAATAATTAAAATACTCTAGCACACGCAGGGGACCGAAAACGTTAGCAGTATTTTGATAAAAACAAACTTTGGTAAACTACAAACATTATTTTGTAGTCAACCTTGATAATATTGTATTTTATTATTATTTTGTAGGTATTTATATCATCTATTTAAAGTAACAGTTGAAGCTTATATTACTTTACATCCAAATGGTGTCAGGAAATTTGCGCCCGATAAAACTGCGCCTTCTCAGAAAAAAAAGGGAAAACTGCGCCCTCGCATGAATCATCACGCTAACAGGTGGGAAAAGTGCACCCACATGACCTTGTCTGTCTCACCTGAATAATTTTAACAAGGTCGTGGGGGTGCACTTTTCTTACTTTCCTCACGACCTTAACATTCTCACCGGCGTAGATCGGTTCATCGTGTCCTTTTGTTTGGGAGGGTGGGTATTTCAAATTGACTCATCGCACATCATGAGGACTTTAGGAGGTCAAAGTACATCGATTCATCGCACCTATCTCTTTGCCTGCTGTTTATGTTAGGTTAGGTTAGGTTAGGTTTTTCAATTAAATATAGATTAGTATGTAGCTGTAATCATTTGATGTGAACGTATAAATTGAAGTTACCAAACTAATTATTGACGAGCTTTTACTCCATTTTTTGAATCTAGGCTAGACTCTTCAAACACTTTGTTAGATCCTTGGACGTACTTGTTTTGTAAGTGTGTAAAACAGTGTGTGGGGCGCACTTTTCCCACCTAATGGTGTGATGATTGATAGAAGGGCACAATTTTCCCTTTTATTCTGAGAATGTAAAGTTTTCCTGGGCGAAGTTTTCCCTAATCCATCCAAATAATATATGATAACGTATTGTTTTAGTAACACTTATAAATGTCGAAAGTTCCTTTTCATCTCAGTTGGTTTGATTAACATTCACGGGAAATCTAAGACTCGAATAAAGGCTGGATTTATTTGTGGTGTTTTCCACAGAGATATTCTATGTAAATGGGAGAGTAAATTCTATACAAATTCTACCTTACTTATCCCTTCCTCATTAGTGTAAATATTTGGATAGCATGGATGGATTTAAATGCACAGTGAAGAAAATAAGCATCCCAAAGTATACAGATATTTGGTCAGTATAAAAAACTAAAACATTTTGGTCGTTTTAAGTTCAAAGCTATTAAAAACATTTCAAAGGGCAAAACTGTTTCCTCAATTCCTTTTCTACAAAGATTTTTATGATTATGATTCAAAAAATATATGGTGACTATTATATTAATGTATTTTTTAACTATTTTTTATCTTGTATTTCTCTTTATTTATAAATTATTTTATTTTAAGTTTCAAACAACTTAACAAATCTATGTGATTAAATATTTTGTAAATGTTAAAAAGTAAAAAAGTAAATAAACCATACGTTATTTTAATCTAACAGCTCTTATACTACTTGAATTTTAACTCTCATTTGAATCAAATGAAATGTTTGAAAAACTAAGTAGATTAATCATTATAAATGTTTTAAAATCAGTTTTAAAAAAAATTTCAAATATAATTTTCGATTTTTTTTAAATATCACAGACCTGATTATTGTTACTTGAAGTAATGCTAAATATTATTAAATAATATAAATTCCTGCGTCAGCTACCCAAAATATGTTTAGGAATTTAAATAGATATTTTTAAAATATATTTCCCGTCGTAAAATAAAATTTGCAGTAAAGAGGCTCAATATGAGTGCACATGTACAAAGGCATAATAATTATAGATAAGAATATTAATAATATATATCAAAAGTGACATTTGAATTTTACATAAAATGACGTACGCATGTAAATACAAAAACTGTTGTTGAGTGATCATTTTTTCTTTCTTATGAAAATAAAATAATTTTATTATTAATTTTTTCTACCTCGAGATTATGAAGAATGTTGACCTTTTATAGATCTCTGAATTTAAAAAAATGTTAGTCTAGGAATTATGTCTGTCTCCATGTATTTCTGTATCTGTAGTTACAGTCTAAACTGTTCAATTGATTTATTTCAATCTTTATATTGGATGTTATATAATTATAACTCGAGCCTAAATAACTATTTAAATTATAGCTATAAAATTACTGATGAATAATTTTTATAAATTAGAAAAAAATTTGGAATTGGCTCCAACAATTTTGTTCAAAACAAGTATGTGGAGAGTGTTTATATGAGGATATATTTTTGTTTTTATAAAAATTACAATTAATTTATTTCTTTTAAATTTACAGTTTTTTAAATATTTTTATTTTATCTTTTATTTATTTAGCACCGCGTTTATTGCCCGTTCGGGTTATATGCTTAAGTACTAATTACACGAATGGGTTAAAAATTGGGAAGGTTGAATTTAGAGGAAGTGAACCCATATTTGCGTGGAGGGAGGGTGGAAAACCATTTAGGAAAAACCACCTCCACTTCAGCCGAGCGAGATTCGAACCTCAATCTCCCCGTTCTCGACAGTCTAGCGCAACATGAAACTAGCGCGTTTGCTAACTACGCCACCGAGGGGGGTAATAACGTTTCCTTAAAAAAAGATTATTTACGATTTTATTCAAAACAATGTATATACTTTTAAATAAAGAGGGTAAAAGAAATAAAATTGAGATATTTCTATTATTGAAATTACTCTTCCTAATTTACTAGGAATACATCCGCTAATTAATGAACAAAAAAAAAATATTCTAGTTGAGTATAAATTAGGAACTATGAACGCCTTTTCCGTGACATTTATTTAAGGTGGGAGTGTTGGAGATTCGATTTAAGGGTAGTTTTCAAGTAGCTTTTATATCAAAACATTTATTAGGACAGAATAAATAATGTATTGCGCCAGGAAAAACATAAGAGTTTAGTTTTATTCAAATGGTGATATCAACAATAATTTAGTTTCTGTCGTGAGCATAGCGACAGTAGATGAGAAAATTTTAAAATGAAGAGAAAAAGCTGTCATAATTTACAGGGCGCCCTTGAAAGATATTCAACAACTGTTGATATCACCACGTGAAGAAAATTAAAACCTATGTTTCTACTGGAGAAATATTTTATTTATTTTGACCAACAAAAATCTTGATAAAAAAACAACTACACAGTTATTGCTCTTAGCTCGCGTTCTTTAAACTCTCATCTCAACTGTCTGAAACTGTTATTTCTACCGTGTTCGTAAATTGATTAGGCATGGACTATGCAAATTAGACTTTAGTCTGTTTTATAATGGATTAGAAAACTAAGCGAAGCTACTTCCACTAAGCTGTCTAAGAGGATTGTCACACTATCACTGCTATCACGCTCTACCTAATACATCTCCCACTATGGATGAGAGAATAAGCTGTATATACAACCACGAGGGAAAACCTCACACCTTATGAGGTACGCACGTATGTGTGTGTGTGTGTGTGTGTGTGTGTGTATGTGTGTGTGTGTGTGTGTGTGAGTGTGTGGGGTGAGAGGGGGTCAGTAGCTTACAATTAAAGGCGGAAATTAACGATTATTCTTTTTTAGGATATGTAACTTACAATTTTCTGAACTAGCTTCCTGTATTGGTTGTCACATTATTTTAAATTTTTCTATTATTATTATTTGAAGAACGGCTTCATACTTACCGTTTGGGCTGTACGCATTTGTTCTTAAACTTTTCTATCAAACAAATGAGGGCTCAATCCTTTAGGCTAATATATGTTCAGAGTGAATAAAAATCTACACTTGCCTTAGTGATTTTTTTTTTGTTTCAAAAATAAGCCACCCCGGAGGAGAATGGGTGGGGGGAGAGTGAAGGATGTAGCGTGAGTTTCAAGAAGACCCGTTTTAAGTTGTTTACTTGCCAAACAAAAAAAAAAAGATGTAGCACTCTTCTTGAAAAACACGTTCTCCACGCTAACACACACACACACACACACACACACATATATATATATATATATATACTTCTATATTTATCGCTAAAGAACTAAAGAAAGCACCGCGAGGTGAAAGTACGTCGTTCGTTCTGATACTCTTAACCAGAAACCACTTTCTCTTGTTTGGTTTGCCGCCCACTAAGGCTGGACCACAGACAAGTAATAAACAGACTCTCAAACTTACGGGGGTTTTGCTGCGCTCCTTTTGCCAGCTCGAGTCCTTCAACACTGGGCTGCGCTAGTGTCACTGCTGGGGAATAATAGGACTGAACGTGGCGATCCTAGTGTTAAAGGACTCAAGCAGCCAAAAGGAGTGCAACCATTTCAACCTGGACGTTGAGTGTCTGGGTAGATTATTTGTCTGTGGGCTGGGCTTATATCAATGCGCAACTCATAGCTATCAATAAAATGTGCATAGTTTCAAATGAAAAATCCTTCCAAAACCTTAATATGAGCTGTTGTCTGCCGGTTATTCTTTCAATTATATACCTCTACACTGATTGTGATGAAATTTTGGCATGGATTTAACTCTAGTATCCCGTTAATATAGACAATAATTAAAATTCACGCCCGCCATTTTATTTTCAATGATGGCGTCTACCAAACACTACTTTGTGTCACTGTATATTTTCTTAGTTGTTAGTCCCTCACGAAAAAACCAAAACACAGAGTGTACTGAGACTTCGTATGGACACAGCTCGGAAATCTGGTTAACAGATAGGTAATAAAAATAACGTTCACCATTTTGTTTCAATATGATGACTACAAAACTCTTCTCTTTTTGCCTCTTTATCAGATATAGAAGTAAGTTTTTATTGCGCAGACTCTAAAAGCTTAATAGATATAGAATAGACATAACGAGCTCTTTAAAGAAAGTGGTGGTCATATAACACCACTTTTTAGCCCATCTTGCTATTTTCAGCATAAAAAGTCACATACAGAATTTTTATTCCTTTAATATTGGATACTAAAATATATTTTTTTAAACTGGGCACGTGTTATTAAATACATCCTGTTTTTAATTAAAATACAACGTAGTAATTAAAGCATGACTCAAATTCATTGTACTTTTTATATTTGAAAGTGGACTTGGCTTCTTTTATCTAGTAAATAATGTGTCTAAAAATACTTCTTTTAAGAAATCAATTTAAGAACAACGTTCATTAAATCGTATATTTTGAAACATAAAATTAACTTAATCATGTAATGCCGGTACATTTTTAAAATTCTTTCCTCTGTTCTAATTTTATTATGTCATTAGGATATATCTACTATTCAATAACATAGCAATAAAAATATTTCTAATATATTTTTAACCACATTTACAGTTTATCATTGGGACAGACGCTAAAATAAATACTATTCAAACAAGAATGGCTACTACAAGACAATATTTCAAACATGGACTAAGTATAATATTTTGTCTCTTATGTATACTGGATTTTAGGTTCGCTATTGTCTCTTCTCGAAATCTCATTGGATGATGTCTACAGTCCAAAGTTTATTTATTCTCAAGTCCATTCAGATTAGGTATTTATCATTAAATAAATGTTATGAATTGCGAACTGCCCATTATAATTCACTTGTGAACGCTAACGTTGAAAGTAAAGTGTTTTAACTTTCTACGCATTATGTGCTACACGATATTCACTGTGCGTTACGTATTATTTTATTATTATTATTATTATTATTATTATTATTATTATTATTATTATTTATTATTATTATTATTATTATATTAGCAGCACTACGTCTTACTACCCGATCGGGCTATACGCACTTACGCCAATGTGTAATGGTAGGGTGATTGTGAGATGAAATGGAGGACCTACAGTTTAACTTGGGATCCGAACCACGGTGGAGGCCTTGCATTCCACACATTCACAAGTTGTGATTAATACACGTCTTGTCAGAGGTGAAGGAAGGGTTTGGCAATCAGATAAATCTGTACCGGGACCAAGGATTGAACCCCGGACCCTTAGCACAGAAGTCTGACACCTTTAATCCTAGACCACCAGGTCACCCAACGTATGTATAAATATAAATACAGGCTAAGAGAAAAATTCACGCTAGACTATTTAATGGGAAGCTTGATTCAAAACGATTCTAAGAGGATTATATTTTTATTGGTAGGGATGAATATACGGGCTATAGTCGTCGAATATATAAATCCTAGAGGGCACTGGCCTGAGAATGAATTTCTATCCGACCCATCGAGGCAGTGAGATTGACTTACTAGCCATGAGATAATATAGTTACTTTGTAAAGAGAAAGGATTGCCTTTTTTAACTTAGTTGATCCCTTGAGCCACCAAAGGAAAGTTGGTCAAAGAAGGGGAGCAAATAACGATCCCTAGTGGTTAGCCATTGTGCCTTTCAGATGTATGCATAGATTTTTCCGCCGTTTCTACATTTTTATAATGTGTATACGTTCAACTATTTTTTTTTATCTCCAGCTATCTATATTTGAATATAGTTCAATTACTGAAGGAATAGTCTTATCTAACAGTTTAAAGGCTATTAGCTCTATCCTTCATAAACCAATACGTCAAGCCAAGTAATATGTGTCAATTTAGAAATATATTATCAACACCTATAAAATATAAATATTAATATAACAAATGCTATAAAGGCTTATGGCGAAACTATTTGTTTATATATTCTAAAAAAGACCATTCCTACTAAAATTATTGGACTCAACGTAATTAATCACGTCATTAGCGACGTTGCCTGCTTGAAGATTTCGAAGCTATTTTGCGAAGTGGGTTGCATCTCAACTTGATGCACCTAAGCAGTCTAAGCACTATCACACTTAGACGCCAATGTAAAAAATAAAAAGAGAGGGAAGAAAATGATAAGTTCACCCTGAGGCTTTTGTCTATGTGTTGATAAACCTTTCCCTCTTCCTCTGACGAGTTTACATTGTCACTTTAATATTTTCGCCTTGAAAACATTTACTTGCTTTTTAATTTTACCTTTTTCTTGTTACTTGTTTTAGATATACAAACGCTACCATAGACATTTTAAATCTAAATCTAGGCAGGAGGACTCCTACAGGCCATTTTGGTGACCAAATCAAATAGCTTAAATTGTAGAGGATTTATAAAAATACGTTAGCAATAAACAATACTTAAAGATAAAAATATAAATTTCTGATTTCGTAGGACTTATTTAAAATTATTTAAGAACAATATGTTTTTGTTTCAACGTTATATCTTTAAAACTTACTGAGTAATAGTGTAAATTCATTAACATGAGAAATTCAATCTTGACCAGCCATGACGTCACAGGTGGGTAATATATAGTTGCTTGTGCTGCTGTGTTTTTATTTACGGTACTGTTGTAATATTTTGATGCAAGACTTTAAATATATGCATATTTTTTTACTAAATATTAATATTAAAAACTAGTATTTTATTTGATCTATCAATACAAAATCAAAAATTCCCTAGCTTAATCCTGATCTCAAATTTCATAAATAACTAATTTTATCGGTTCTAGTAAACAGTTTCTTGGCAATATGTTTAAGTATGTGGCCTTAGATTAAGAGAAAATTTCCACTCTTAAGTGCCCGTACAGCCCTGTGTTAGAAAGAGTAATTTAGTAATAGTTCTTGAATATATCTCAAGGAGATTCTGAAATTTAATGACAACTTTTTCTCTTCATTGAATAAGTTTCTCATCTAATGCTGCTATCTCATGATAGATGTTCAACAATTGTTGATATCACCATGTGAATGAAATGAATCTCTTAAGTTTATACAGAAACACTACCCTTAACACACATTACTTACACTCCCACCTTGAAGGTAAGAAATACTGTACCTTAAAAACACCTTGGATTAGTAAAGAAAAGTATTTATTCTAGCGTACTGGGTAGATACCAACTTTTGTATTATAACTAGTTTTTCCTTTTTTTTTCACCCCATTCCCCATTTCAGTTTTTTTAGTAGTTCAACCTCAAACTTCAGAGAAGGAACGGTCCAAGTTAAAGTGCATTGGATCGTGGAGAGGAGTGTGGTGGCTCTGGATGGGGAAGGGGCTGTTGAGGGAATAGAGGTGGAAGAGGGGTAATGTTCCAGAGATAAAAGGAGGGGAGAGCATGTTATTTATAACTTGAAGAAACTGTGAGTGTGTTCAACGAGAAATTCCTCGCAGGGTCGCTTTGAGATTGGAAAATTTCGTTATATGAAAACTTGAATAAAGTCAAGTGGAAGGTTATTCTTTCTTGGAGAATAAATAGAGAGTTTTTTTTAATTCCAAGCTTTTCTCTAAAATATTTATCATTAATGTATGGTTACTCCTCTTTTGAAATATTTGAAAGTTTTTTTTTTATGGAAAGGTGATTCGTTTGTATGTTACTGCATCTCATACCCATTCATATATATAAACTGGATGTTCAGAAATTTATAGCCCAAACTACACACATAGCTTGTTTGAACCAAAAATAATACAAGATTCCTATACACTTACATCCAGAAAACTATGCTAATACCATTAAATTGTGTTCAAAGTTTCGGCGTACAGCACCAGGAGAGCAAAGCTGTTCAAGCATGCGTGTACAACAATTTGCATATAAGTTAGTTGCACGGCACTGCACATGTAATAATGGCAAGCACGTACTGTGAAGTAAACCCTTAGAATGTATTCCATTTCTAGATGGACTGGTGTGTTGTTTACTTTTAATTGGGTTATGTTCTGCTGCCGTGCTACAAGATGTTGAGATATGTAGTGCCGCGCGCCTAGCTTATATGTAACCTGTTGTACACGCATGCTTGAACAGCTTTGCTCTCCCGATGTTGTAAGCCAAAACTTTGAAAACAATTTAATGGTATTAGCATAGTTTTCCGAATAAGTATTAGGGATCTGGTATTACTTTTGGTTCAAACAAACTATATGTACAGTTTGAGCCATGATTTCCGAAAATCCTGTGTGTTGGTGAGATAGGATTAAGGAAAATAGAGTTTTATTTGGTTTTTTCGCCGAGTCTTACCACCCGTTTGGGTTATATGCATTTGTATTATATATGATAATGTCTTAGTATGAAGAAGGTTTAATTTAGAGGAAGTGTAAGCCAATTGCGTGGAGGGCGAGTGGAAAACAATTTAGGGAAAAAAAACCGCAGTACACCTGACCTAGATTCGAACCTTTATCTCCCAGTCATCGGCAGTAAAGTATATTGTGAGAGTGATGCCTTGGGCTATTATACCACCAAAGTGGGTGGGGAGGTAGATATTTAAATCAATGGTACCTTAATTTGCATGAAGAAAGAGATGAAAACCTTTTATGAAATAACACTCGACCGGCCATTGAGCCCATATTCCCTTGTCAACAGCAAAATAATCTAAATGAGTTTGACATTTAATCCACGCAAAAATCGAGGCACGTCTAAAGGAAGTAAAAGAAGGAGGAAAATGGAATTGAACCTTTCTAGTTCCGGTACAAGATATTGCAAAACAAACATATATTTTTATGTTAGTAAAATTATGTGTGAAGTCTAAAAAAGGTAATTAGTTCCTAATATTTATTCATTGAAGTTTAACTAAAATAATTACTAAAACAGTAATTGCCTAAGAATTAATCGTTGATTAAAAGTATGTCTGAAGAATAATCAAAGTTTAACTAAATTTCTAGTATTTATTTATTTACGTTTGGCTAAACTTATTATGAATATAACAGTTAAAGTAAGAGCTAAACTTTTTGTTTATTGATCTTTTTGTTTATGCTATAGCGTTCAATCCATTAATCGAAATTTTGACTCTGAATAAAAATGTATGTTTGTTAAAACTTTATTGTAAGGGTGTTTTTAAAATAATTTTAATATTAATATAATTAATTGACAGAATTTAAAGATAAAGTTGTTATTGGAATCACAATTGTTTTGTCTAAAATAACTAAAATCTAAATGAAATTCTAAACACAATTCGTTAAATATGAAAGATGCTGGGACTGTCTACTTAGTAGTTCTTGGCCAAAACATGTACCGAGGGTTAAATTAATATTTTACATGTTATAGTTGAGTCACACCTCCTTTCATCCTCTTCAACATCCAATCAGAAGCTGTAAATGAGTTTTTTACTTTTTCTTGACCCCTTGCAGAGAAAAGTATTGTGTTCGTTAAAAAAAATCGAATTTTTAGATTTTAGTAAAGCTCACCGTTTAAATTACCCCCTGAAACAAACAAAAAATGGTGTTCTTGTTGCCATCTATCTGAATGTATGTCTGTCCAGATGTTTGTATCCTGACTAGAGACGATACCATTTTACCGATTGGGGTGGAACTCGATACTTAGGATTTTCATTTAGTTCGCCCGAGGAGTTTTCAGAATTAGATATCCAACCCTAAAATAAAGGGTAGTTTACTGAAGACATTGCCAAAAAAGAAAAAATCAATTATCTCGAAATCTACAGTAACGATTTTGACTAAAATTCATATCTAGGCACTTTTCAACATTACAAACAAAATGATTCCTCTCAATTATTTCGGAAAAATTATTTATAGAGTATTTTCAATAAGTCAATATCTCCAAATTGGAGACTTTCAATTAAAATCATTGATATATGAAATAGCCTATTATATTAATGAAGTTTGCTTATAGTGTGTGCACATAAAATCAATTTTAAAAAATGCATTATTATACATAAATAAAAGAAAGAAAGACAAAAAATCTTGAGTGATGTAACCAAAATAGATCTCAGGGTATCCTCTGGGTTTTAAAAATAAATATGCACCGTCTTCCAGATCGAGTGAGAGAAAGTTAAAAGGTGTGTTCTATTGGCAACCCTGTGCCTTTATCCCAATAATAAAAGTATACACCACTGTCACTCACCTTAGAAACGAACCTGGCTCTTCAAAAGGTTGCCTACAGATCTCCAGGTAAAATTTTTTTTTAAATACTAAGAGGCTAGGTTGTTATAAATAAATATAGCTAAGATAAAATAAATATGAATTAAAATATAACAAAAAGGCTAAATGGGTTAGCCAATCTAAAATAGATTCAAAAAAAAAAGTTAGGCCTTTTCACACTAGCTCATGTGTAAGGCAACGAGGAGCTACCATACTTTCTTAGCTCCCTTGGTACATGATATTTCTACCATATGGTGCAGGCAGCAATAAACAACCATATGATATAAAACACAGAAATCCAACCTTCTGGCTGTTGACTTAATAATAATAAAAATAAGGAAAAACTAAATACATTTTGTTACAATCTAATAAAGAGAAACTCTTATATTTTATTAGTACTACTTCACACTAGTAAGAAAGAGGAATGTAGCCCAATAAGGTTTTTTTTTTTTTCAAATTTCAATAAACGAATCTATTTCACATTTCTTCTTTTAGATTTTGAATAGCTATATGTGGAGCTGAAATTGGTGTCTCATGGCTATATATTTATGAACGACTTTTTAAACCCAGAAGAATGAGGTGTTCATATGAAGAGGAGGGATAAATGGAGCCGAGACACCGAAAGGAATAATTTAACGAGATTTAGAGGCGGAGAACGCAAATTTTTTGGCCCGAAGGGAAAATAGATTAAATGAAGGGATTCAAAAACGCAAAGAGATTACGTTCTGAAGAGTTACGGGGAGAAGGGTGATGGGGGTAGGAAAAGGGGTGTATGAATAGGGTAGAATGAGGGGTAGAATGAGGGGGGAGAGAGTATGGTTGAAGAGCCATCATAGCAAAGCTCAGCGAGTGAAGTGAACTGATGTTTCAGTGGTAAAGATTGAAAAAATGAAACGCAAGTCAGAATAAAATATTGAGTTAAAAAATGGGTTTGGTTGTGGGAGGTATAGATTAGGGTTGGAGGTGAAGGGAGTTCCAAAACCTCCATTTTATTCAGATTCCAATCTGCCCTATTGAATAGTTATAGTGGCTAAGCTTAAGTTAGGTCTAAGAGCTTATACTGAGCCTCTATTTTGATACTGGAGGGGTGTTGCATGCTACAAAATTATTTGTATTTGTGTCAATTCAGGGATCCAATTTGATAATACAGTGTACTTCAATATCTATATTTCAAGATTGAAAATTGCTATGTTTTACCCGTAAAAATATTAACATCCAATATTAAAATCCAAAATCCAGTCTAATGTTTTAGAAGGGACCTTTTAAAAGAAACCAAATTTTTATGTAAGGAGTATTAATATTAATTGTATAAGAATTATTAAAGTAAATATTTATAAATACTTTTAGCTCTAACTAAAACAAATAAATAATTTTAAAATCTGTATTTAGCCTATAATTTAAATCTACATTGATTTTATTCATACGATCTTACTAGTAATTGAATTTATGATAAATTTATTCTGTTTAATTTATTAAATCACAATATCATACCTTATACCTTGTATAAATAATTGTACTGCTTAATGTGGAAAAGTAATTTATTAAAATAGGCTGATGAACCAAATTTTGTTTTACTCTTTCTTATAATATTAAAATATATTATTTGTATTATCTTACAGTGATTGATAAAATATATCAAATTAATAGCCTTGGATTCCATTACATGACATATGAATACGTCAAAGCTTAAGTTTTTATCTGAGGACTGTACACACATATGTTCAGTTTTTTCATTCTCAGTTGTCATGTATAAGACAAATAATTTTAGTAATTGAATAGCATGTTGTGATCGTAACGTAATTAAAACTTCAGGAGAAAATATGTTAATTTTTGGATTAAAAACTGTTTTTATAATATTTAGTGAGATTTCAACATAAGATAATTTTACTAATAGTTCTGTGAACAGTAGACCTCGCTCCATGTTATTATCGTTGCTACAGTCTTACTAGTAGTTCTGTGAACAGTAGACCTCACTCCATGTTATTATCGTTACTACAATCTTACTAGTAGTTCTGTGAACAGTAGACCTCCCTCCATGTTATTATCGTTACTACAGTCTACCTAGTAGTTCTGTAATCAATAGACCTCACTTCTTCCATGTTATTATAGTTACTACAGTCTTACTAGTAGTTCTGTGAACAGTAGACCTCCCTTCATGTTATTATCGTTACTACAGTCTTACTAGTAGTTCTGTAAACAGTAGACCTCCCTCCATGTTATTATCGTTACTACAGTCTACCTAGTAGTTCTGTGAACAGTAGACCTCCCTCCATGATATTATCGTTACTACAGTCTTACTAGTAGTTCTGTGAACAGTAGACCTCACTCCATGTTATTATCGTTACTACAATCTTACTAGTAGTTCTGTGAACAGTAGACCTCCCTTCATGTTATTATCGTTACTACAGTCTACCTAGTAGTTCTGTGAACAGTAGACCTCCCTCCATGATATTATCGTTACTACAGTCTTACTAGTAGTTCTGTAAACAGTAGACCTCCCTCCATGTTATTATCGTTACTACAGTCTACCTAGTAGTTCTGTGAACAGTAGACCTCACTCCATGTTATTATCGTTACTACAGTCTTACTAGTAGTTCTGTGAACAGTAGACCTCGCTCCATGTTATTATCGTTGCTACAGTCTTACTAGTAGTTCTGTGAACAGTAGACCTCCCTCCATGTTATTATCGTTACTACAATCTTACTAGTAGTTCTGTGAACAGTAGACCTCCCTTCATGTTATTATCGTTACTACAGTCTACCTAGTAGTTCTGTGAACAGTAGACCTCCCTCCATGATATTATCGTTACTACAGTCTTACTAGTAGTTCTGTAAACAGTAGACCTCCCTCCATGTTATTATCGTTACTACAGTCTACCTAGTAGTTCTGTGAACAGTAGACCTCACTCCATGTTATTATCGTTACTACAGTCTTACTAGTAGTTCTGTGAACAGTAGACCTCGCTCCATGTTATTATCGTTGCTACAGTCTTACTAGTAGTTCTGTGAACAGTAGACCTCCCTCCATGTTATTATCGTTACTACAATCTTACTAGTAGTTCTGTGAACAGTAGACCTCCCTCCATGTTATTATCGTTACTACAGTCTACCTAGTAGTTCTGTGAACAGTAGACCTCCCTCCATGTTATTATCGTTACTACAGTCTACCTAGTAGTTCTGTAAACAATAGACCTCACTTCTTCCATGTTATTATAGTTACTACAGTCTTACTAGTAGTTCTGTGAACAGTAGACCTCCCTTCATGTTATTATCGTTACTACAGTCTTACTAGTAGTTCTGTAAACAGTAGACCTCCCTCCATGTTATTATCGTTACTACAGTCTACCTAGTAGTTCTGTGAACAGTAGACCTCCCTCCATGATATTATCGTTACTACAGTCTACCTAGTAGTTCTGTAAACAATATACCTCACTTCTTCCATGTTATTATAGTTACTACAGTCTTACTAGTAGTTCTGTGAACAGTAGACCTCCCTCCATGTTATTATCGTTACTACAGTCTACCTAGTAGTTCTGTGAACAGTAGACCTCCCTCCATGTTATTATCGTTACTACAGTCTTACTAGTAGTTCTGTGAATAGTAGACCTCCCTCCATGTTATTATCATTACTACAGTCTTACTAGTAGTTCTGTGAACAGTAGACCTCCCTCCATGTTATTATGAGTAATAAAATAGTTTTAAATCCAAAAACACATTGAGCAGCCTTCGTATTGAAAACCTATATACATACATCGCTTATGCTAAGTTTATTAAATGTTATTTCCAAATTTGGTTAGAATTGGTCGAATCATATGACAATTATCGTGGAACAAGCATTCGGACAAACATACGAAACGCCAAATTGGTAGGTTAAAACAGAACCACATTTTTCTAAATAAATAAAACATTCAAACTAAGATTTATTATTAGAAATATCGTCTCTGTGAGCTCCTGGCTACAGATCAAGAGGTCCCGGGTTCAATCCCCAGCGCTTCTAAATTATTCTGTAAAACATTTGGTCTGGATTGGGGTCAAATTTAGCCTCATGAGGACAAATAAGGAGATATTTGGATAAATAAGTAGCATCTCTGGTCTATAAAATTGAGATTAATGAAAAGGGACCAATTAGGAGAGCTACTTGGATAAATAAATAGCAGCTCCGGTCTAGAAAACTGAGATTAATGTACAGGGACAAATAAAGAGAGATATTGTGATAAATAAGTAGCATATCCAGTCTAGAAAACTGAGATTAATGAACAGGATTCTTTGTTTTGCTGACCACGTGACACCCTCTATCCGCAAATGTTGGCAATATCATCACTAACGGCCTCTTGGTTGGATATAACTCACTTTCACTTTCACGCTATGTAGTGGGTTTTTTTCTTGCATAAGGAGTATTTCATATATTTCTTTTTACTTCACTTGATATCTAGAAAGGGTGATTTCACGCACCCTAGAGTGTACAAACCTTTCCATCTGTCCTGGCACCAAATTTCTTCACCTAGTTTTAAATCATCACTGTCAGTAATTGTGTTATCCCCTATTACTATGAATGTCCGTCTATATAACACCGTGGCAGTATGTTATAAATCTGACTAGTTATGCCAGCACAAGTCCTTAATCGAATAAGTAATGTGATTCACATCCAAAAACCTTTCCCTAAACTTTTACCACCTACAATTTCATTTCGTTTCGTAGAGTTCCCTTCGTCGCTGCGTCAATTCAATTTCTTCTTCTCTTCTCTCTCTTTCTATCACCCATTTCCAATTTAGCACTGAACACACATAATTTCTTATTTCTAACTTTTCTCTACCCTTGCTCTCCTTTTGATTTCTTAGACCTCCTGTGACTTGGATATAAAGTACCATTTTTATATGAAGGACCTTTTGAAAAAATAAATAATTTTTTTTTTGCTGGGAAAAAGTCCAGTTTTAAATAGAACGTTTAATATTTCATCTGTTTATTCCAGGATTACTGCCAAATGTTTGGACCGATTCTAACGAAACTTGACAAGAACATTCTTTTGACTTAACTGAAAGAAGTATGTAAGCATGTAATTTTTCATTTTAATTCTGACATACATAGCAATAATTAGGTCATAATATTGAGAAACGATTATTCTACATGAGTATCATGAAATTTACCATCGAATAATCCGATTCGGTGGTTTAACGCGTCCCGCTTTGCAATATACGGAACTTCAAATAACGGATTTATTGGGGTTCGAACACTCGTCCATTGTACTGATTGTGTTTTTTCCTAAATGTTACCCGCCTCGGTGGCGTAGTTGGCTAACGCGCTAGTCGTGTTGAGCTCGACCGCCGAGGACGGGGAGATCGAGGTTCGAATCTCGGTCGGGTGAACTGGGGGTGGTTTTTCCTAAATGGTTTTCCACTCTCCCTCCACGTAAATGCAGGTTCACTTCCTCTAAATTCAACCATCTTAATTCCTAATCCATTAGCGTAATTAGTACTTAAGCGTATAACCCGAACGGGTAGTAAGACGCGGTGCTAATTATTATTATTATTATCCTAAATGTTTTCCCTTTAACCTCCATTAAAATGCCGGTAAACTTCATTAAGTTCAGCCTTCTTCATATCTAAAACACTGGCGTATTAGTTCAAATGAGTTTAACCCAAAGCTGTTATAAAATGTGCTGCTAATAAAAATACAACAAAAACCATTTACATACAAGTATTGTTAAACAGGCGACTGGAATATTATTATTATTATTATTATTATTATTATTAGCACCGCGTCTTACTACCCGTTCGGGTTATACGCACTTACGCTAATGTGTAATGGTAGGGTGATTATGAGACGAAAATGGAGGACCTACAGTTTAACGTGGAATCCGAACCACGGTGGAGGCCTGGCATTCCTCACATTCACAAGTTGTGATTAATACACGTCTTGTCAGAGGTGAAGGAAGGGTTTGGCAATCAGATAAATCTGTGCCGGGACCGAGGATTGAACCCCGGACCCTCAGCACAGAAGTCTGACACCTTACCCCTAGACCACCAGGTCACCCGACTGGAATAGATAATAGAAGGTGTGATGGAAGAAGACCAATTTGGGTTAAGAAAGGGAAACAGAGATTCCATCGGTATGCTGAGAATTATTTTAGAAAGTGTTCAAGAAGTAAAGGAATTGAAGTCAACATTGGTTTTTTTATGGACTGGCAAAAGGCGTTAGATATAGTGAAATGGAAGAAACAGATGGTAATACTCAAGAAGATCGGCATCAACTGGAGGTACAGAAGGCTAATCGCAAACCTATATACCCAGGACAGCGAGTGAAGGTGAGGCTGAATGATGGAGAGACCAACAGTGTAGATATAGGATTAGGAGTGAGGCAGGGATGCTGTTTGTCATCCAGTATGTTCAAATTGATGGAGAGTGGTTGATCAGGGAAGCCCTAGTATGACGTGGCAATTTCAGGATAGGACACGTCATCAACACAATAAAATACGCATATATGATCTTGCTATTCTGGTCAAAAATAAAAATAAAAGATTTCCAGGAAATGATGAGCTGGCTATTGGAGATAAGGAGATGATAAAGCATAGAGATAAACATTGAGAAGTCCAAGGGTGATGGTGATTTTTTTTTAATTAATAGCTGCTGATAATCCTAATTGGAAACCATGAGTTGGGAAACATAAAGTAGTGCAAGAATCTGGGAAGTCTTCTGAGAAAGGATACCTACTGCACTAAGCCCTTAGGTATCACTCTCGTGTTGAAGTGGGATGCTTATTATAGGGAGATCAGGTTCAAATCCTAGCTCGGTCTAATGAGGGTGATTTTTACCTAAATGGTTTCCTTACTGTTCTTCCACGCATATGTAGGCAGATTATCTTTAAAATGGTTCCTTCCTCACTCCCGCCCCACTAAAGTAATTAATTATCATATCATATATGCGTACAGCCTGAACAGGTAGTAATATCCGGTGATTAAAAAAAATATGTTTAAGGGAGGATTGGGGATGTTTCTCCTTGGAAGCGTGTGCGTCATGCTTACTTTGACGATAAACCCCTTTTCGCCTACCCCCCCTCCTATACTGCCCATCACCCTTTCAATCATCAAAGAGGTTCAGTGCGTCACACGACCTTCGGGACGCTACATAGACAACTAAACTTTATTAACCCTCTTCAAATAGTAGGCAGAGAGGAAGTTCCAATATTGACACTTAGTTTCCTACATGAGTCCATCTTGTTTTTATCTTACATATAGGTATAATTTTAGTATTTAGGAAGTGCATGGTTATTGTTGGGAAACAGTATTGTCATTCTCTTGTTTTCATGTGGTGAAGCTTCCCTTATATTTAAGACTAATTTGACAACGCTGTTTCAGTGTTGTTGCCAGTAGCTCCTTCTTACCCCAGCACAACATCTTCTGACAAAACTGAAAACGAGGATATTTGACAACGCTGTTTCGGAGGTGTTGCCAGTAGGACACATAGGATCTATCAGCATACCTTGACTATATTACAGATGAGGATGAAGATATTGAATGTTTGTATAACCACTTCCATGGCCACACGGTCTAAGGCACTACTCTCAAAATAAACTAGACTGCCGATGGCAGATATATCGAGGTTTGATCCTGGTAGTGTGTATTTAGGGTGATTAATTCTAACTTGTTTTCCCACTACCCTCTCTCTCTCTTCTGCGCAAACGCAGGTACACTTCCTTTAAATTCAACCTCCTCATACTTAACCTGTTAGCTTAGCTAGTATATAAACGTATAGCCCGAATGTATTATAAATAGGCCATGCTTAAAAAAGTTTGTATACTGGCTGCTTATTCTATGGCATTAGGAATTCAAAATTCATTGTTTCACATAATAAACATACCACCTATCCCTATCTTGAGCTAGTTCCATCCAGTCCACATTATTATAACCTATCCCTAACTTGAGCTAGATCTATCCAGTCCAAGTCATTAGACCCTATCCCTGTCTTGAGCTAGTTCTATCCAGTCCACATCATTACACCCTATCCATATCTAGAGCCAGTTCTATCCAATCCACCTTATTACACCCTATCCATATCTTGAGCTGGCTCTATCCAGACCATCTTATCACACCCTATCCCTAACTTGAGCTAGCTCTATCCATTTCACCTCATTACACCCTATCCCTATCTTGAGCTAGTTCTATCCAGACCATCTTATCACACCCTATCCCTAACTTAGCTAGCTCTCTATCCATTTCACCTCATTACACCCTATCCCTATCTTGAGCAAGCTTTATCCAGACCATCTTATCAAACCCTATCCCTAACTTGAGCTAGCTCTATCCAGTTCACCTCATTACACCCTATCCCTATCTTGAGCTAGCTTTATCCAGACTATCTTATCACACCCTATTCCTATCTTGAGCTAGTTCTATCCAGTCCACCTCACTACACCCTATATCTTTCAGGTCCATTCTAATGTTATATTTCCATCTGCGTCTAGTCTTCCCAATGGTCTCTTCCTATTGGGTTTGCCAGTCAGCACCTTGAACACGTTCTAGATTCTCCTATTCGCACTGCCTGTTCTAAAATGTATTATAAGGATTATATTTGGAAGAAACATTTTAAGAAGATTCAAACATATTCTCTTGCGGTCAACGACGATTATATTTCTGTTTCGGTGGCCACGTGGTCTAACGCGCTACTCTAGCGTTGGACTAGACTGGTGAAGACGGGGATATCGGGGTCCGATCCTTGTCGGATGCATGATGTTTTTTTCCTAAATGGTTTCCACTCTCCCTCCACGTAAATGCATGTGAATTTCCTTTAAATTTAGCCTCCATAGTTCCAAACCCATAGCGTAATTAGTTCATAGGCTGCGTGTAAGGCCAACGGGTAGTAAGACTCGGTTCTAGATAAAATCTATCAATTTTAATGGTGGCAAAATCACACGATTTAAGATATTATGTTTAAAAAATTGTATTATCTTTTTTTTTAACTTTCAAAAAAGTATCTTCCTATCTAAATCTGACTGTAAAAAGTATGCGATGACCCATCTTGCCAATATGGCTGAAGAACGTCGGAGGATCAAAGGTGGTGAGGGGAGGTTATTTAATTACATCAAACTAAAAGGGGAGACCTAAAAGTTAGAAGTGTCGCTGCAGGGGGAGAGAAAAAGGTGAAAGGGATGGTAGGTAGAGGGTGATAGTGGAAAAGGTGTGTGTGATGTAGTAAGGGTGACTTCCTCTAGCTTTCCGTACCTTATAACTTCCGGTCTTTCAGGGCCTGTGGGGCAACAGGGGTCTCCAGAAGGAGCCATTAAACTGACATACGGATTTAGTTTTTAGGTGTGCGGTTAGCACGCTCTACTATGTCCTGTGTAGCTTGGATTTGACCTTAATCATTTGTGTTTGTGACGGTTCCGACCTTAACCTCATAAGTTTCTAATTTATTTGGTTCCTTTCATCTCACTGCCCTATCTGGATGAATACAAATATTAGGTAAGCTATTATGTTAGGTATGAGGAAGGTATATTATTATTATTATTATTAGCACCGCGTCTTACTACCCGTTCGGGTTATACGCACTTACGCTAATGTGCAATGGTAGGGTGATTGTGAGATGAAATGGAGGACCTACAGTTTAACGTGGAATCCGAACCACGGTGGAGGCCTGGCATTCCTCACATTCACAAGTTGTGATTAAAGGAAGGTATAATTTAAAGTAAATGCACACGTATTCACTTAGTAAAAGTGAGGGAGCTTCTTTAAGTAAAATCACTTTCAGTCCACACAGCAGGCATACAAACGTCAATATTCTCACCACAGGCAAACCCAATTTAAATAAAGTCTAAATTTTGATCATGAGTCCACCATTGAAGCTCATTCCATAAATATGAAACTAAAAATTAAAATTTAAACTATTCAATTTATTATTTAATATAATAAATCATTCGATCACTGGTAGGGTATTGGAAGTAAAACTAGAGTTTAAAAAACTTTGATGGGTAGTATTCTAATAAACAGTTTTCCTCCCGTTAATTCTTAGAGAAAGTATTTCAGCAAGTTAGCTACGATTAAATTATTATAATTGGTGGGCCTATATGTATTTCTAACGTCATGATTATTAAAACTACAATGACGGGAATTGTTTGCCTACCATCCTCGGCTATTGTAAGTAAAATCTCTCAACAATTCTATATATCATGCAAAAAAAATGCACAATCTATGGTAAGGTTATACTAGAGTGTAGCTATATATTCTCTACACATAGTCAAATACACAGATACACACAAAAAAAGCAAATATACGTGCTTATACATGGTTGTAATATTAAAACATTTTAAAATATGTTCGGACATTAAATAACATTAAAATACGTGTCCAATGTTTTCTCACCTATTGACAATGAAAAGTTCAACTCGGTGGGCAAAATTATTATGAACATCTTAGGTGAACATTTAAGGTGGGAGAGTAGGGAACGCAAGAAAATGTGTTTTTTACAGTTTCAATAGCAATTTTATTTTTTCCGAAATAAATTGAATATTTCTCCAGTATAAACATAGGATAATATCAACACTTGTTGAATATCTATCATGGGCATTGCGCAATTTGATGAGAATTTTTTTTAAACCAAGAGAAAATGTCAAGGACACCATTTATCGATATTAAAGAACGCTTGAAACAACATGTGAAGAAAATTAAACTTATGTTTCTACTGGAGAATATTTGTGTGATTTATTTTGACCAAAATGTTTTATTTAAAAACAAACAAAAAATGTTAAACATTGCGGTAAAATAAAATTTTATTTTTTGAGGAGTTATAAATATTGTCCAAGTAAACACTCATTAATTTAACTTGCACTTTCTATAATAGGATGATTATATCGTTACACGACTTATACTTTCATTTAATTCATTAACAGGCATAGCTTCCAATTAAACTTATTTAAATGTATCACAAACTAAAGATAATAGTAGGCCTAACTATATGTGCCAGGATTTGAATCCGAGTATCAATACAAATTCATTTCTGTTATCTTCCTCTGTGTTGTCTCTTTGAAAATATCGTCAGTAACTTTAGTTTTGAAAATACTGGGATAGTACAAACATTCTGTACCTGTATTACCCGCTTCGGTTGCCTGATGGTCTAACGCGCTACTCCACGCAGTAGACTAGACTGCCGATGACGGGGAGATTGAGGCTCGAATCTCGGCCGGGTTCACTGAAGGTGGTTTATCCCTAAATGGTTTTCTGCCCTCCACAAATGCAGGTAGGCCTACACTTAATCTAATATAACCTTCATAATTTCTATTAAAAAAACCACGAACGTAATTATTACATCAGCGTCTAACCCGAAAGAGTAGTAAGATGCAGTGATAAAAATAAATATATATATAACCATATTGTTGAACAGGCGGAATAAGACGTCAGACTCATCTGCTGATGATGGGCAGGTAAGGGATGGGTCCACCTAGGTTTAACCCTAGCAATCGTAAGGGTAGGGCTGGTCGATCCCACACAGCAATCTTTTATAATTTTAACTCACTAATTTAAATCTTAATTAATTCAAACCAAGCTTATAACTCTAACGGGTAATAAGACGTGGAGCTAAGAGAAAATATTCAAATCTGCATGTAGTTCTCTACTAGACTTTTTTACACATCAGAGTTATTTTTGTGTTATTTTTGTAAACAGTTTTTTTAATTATTAAAGTTTTTTAGAGTTAGGGCTATTCAAGTAATCACCCTTAGAATGGGAGTGGCAACATTATTGCAGTTAATTTTGGCAGCACTGAATATAATGAACCAGTAAACAGATATTTTAAAATATACAAAAGGTACAGATCACATGTGCCATGCACAGACAGTTGTGGACAAATATCGACTCACAATTCGATTGGTGAGCGAGTTTATCAGGGTTATTTTTTTTTTAAATCATATTAATACTTTTAATTAATTTTCAAAAATATATTTGAAAAATACATCATAATCATGTTTAAATAAATTTATGAATAAATAAATGGTAGGGTGCACGCATAGAATTTCTCCCGCTTTTATCTTAATATAAACATGTACTAAAAATTTGAAAGATTTGTGAGACGAAATAATAGGTCTATAAATTGTTGTAGAAACAATCAACAAAGATCATAAATGAAATAATATACACTGTTACTTACTCTTTGGCATAAGTGTTGCAAAAAAATTGAGCAAAGATCATAAGATCAAATTCATTTTCAAAGACATGAATTAAAAACTATATATATATATATATGTTATACTCAGAAATTATTAGTTTTATAAAAATATATTTCAAATAAAAATGTTTAGTTTTAATATAACTACAACTTTACAATGATAAGTTATTTCGTGTCTCAAATAGTTGCGGAGAAATATTGAAAATTTTAAATTTTCCATTAATAACTGCTAGCATTTTTGGAGGTTAGCTAATTTATGAAAACATAATTATTAACAATCTTCCTAGACTTGAAATGTATGTACTCATCCTCTCACAGACAAGATCAAAACCTTACCCAGCCCTGAACATCCTCAAGTTCTAACGCGCAATTCCTCTTTAAGGAATCAATATTTACTTGCGGTCCGTGGGAATGCACCGGTTATTGGACTATTCATGCGGACTGAGGGAAGGCACTGGTACTAGGACTAATCGTGAGGACTGAGGAAATGCACGATAATTTATACTGGTCATGCGGACTGAGGATAGTTGAGGGTTATAATCTCTGTCAGCTGCTTTAAAGTGTTTTTATTTTTTAGTTAATTGTTTCTATACCCTCTTTCCACGCAAATGAAGACGTATTTCTTCTCAATTGTACCTTTCTCATCCTCATCCTATGTTATAGTAAGGATGGAGTATCATGTGCAGTACATTATGAAAAGTATCAAAGTGTACTTTCATTAATTCATACGCCAGGCCATGTTTTATGAGGATATAACTATTGAGAAATTGTGTTGGTTTTGAAGCTAAATATTGTGATTTTTATTTTTCAATATTTGAATCAACAAGTTTTTTGTATTCTCTTCATTAATTGTATATTCTCTGTATTTTACTAGACTCTATATATTCATATTCTCAAAAACAACTCTACTCTCAAATTTATTTTACTCTACATGTTTTATTATCCATATGTTTTTACTCTCTACATTCTTTATATTATCTGATTTTTTTTACTATTTGCATTTTTTTTTGTATTTCTCATTTTTTTGCATTTTCTACATATTTTTATTCTGTGCATTTTTATATCTCAAAATTTTTATATTCTTTAAATTTTCCCAAAGGGTACTCATTACATTTTTATACAACATCCTTTATTTTTTATAGACTTTACATTTTAATACGGTACTTCTTACATTTATATAAAGTAGGCATATTATTTACATTTTTAAACCCTTTACACTTTTTATAATATCTGATTTATTTGTACTCTCTAAGATTTTTTAAATATTTTATATGGTTTTTTTACATTCTTTAATTTTATATTCTTTAAAATATTTTAGCCCTAATAATCTAGTTGTAGTATAAAAGAGAGGTAGTAAAGAACACAGATAAGGATGTAAAAAGAATAAATAATGTTATATAGCATAAGAGAAAGAAGTAAAAGATAATAATGAAGGAAGAGTTAAACGCGGAACGTAAAAAAAAAGGCTGAGTGAAAAAAAAATAGACCCAGCAAACTAGATTGAAAATTACTGTAGGGAGGTGGAGTATTCGAAAGAAAAGATCAAATAAATCGAAGGACGATAAAGTAAAAGGGGAATGAATGATAAAAGAGTGGCTAAAGAGGAGACAGAAAATCCTCACCAGAAGCAGTCAAAGAACGCACTTGATAAGTGTAGAACAGAGTTTAAAAATGGGTCGGTTGGAGCCACATCCATTTTGTGGTTAGTAAAAGATACCCGGGCGGGGATGAATCCTCTCTTATTGAAACGGTGCGTCAGGGTTGAGGTCGTGGAGGAAACGGAGCATCCAAACATTTGTTTAATGGGCATAGAGAAGATTCACTTGATAAAATACAGAGTTAACCGTATTTGTAAACTAACAACGAACTGAATTGAGTTTGATGGGAATTGTTTAATAAAACCCTTTTTTTGGGTAATTTTTTTTAGGTCACATGATGGCGATGATTACTTTTCTGCTGTAGCCATATAAATATTACGGTTTTTGATAAATGTTCGAGTCTGTTTATTTTATCAGTGAAGCATTCACTTTACATATATCCAACCTCAATATTTTAAAACACTGTAACTTTATTTCCTTAAATACATTACTAATAAAGTTTAATGTATTATGACCACTATGTGACTGGTTCACAACACATCAGGTTGATTAAGATTTAAGGTGACCTGGTGGTCTAGGGGTAAGGTGTCAGACTTCTGTGCTGATGGTCCGGGGTTCAATCCTCGGTCCCGACACCAATTTATCTGATTGCCAAACCCTTCCTTCACCTCTGACAAGATGTGTATTAATCACAACTTGTGAATGTGAGGAATGCCAGGCCTCTACCGTGGTTCGGATTCCACGTTAAACTGTAGGTCCTCCATTTCATCTCACAATCACCCTATCATTCCACATTAGCGTATGTGCGTATAACCCGAAGGGTAGTAAGACGCGGTGTATATAATAATAATTAAATAATATTGATTAAGATTTAACTGATTTTTTAAGGAGCCAGACTACAATATTCTAGTCGAGCCTGATTTGATCCCAGAGGAGGCCTAAAATAGTTCAATATTTGAATTTAAACTACTTATTAAATAATATAAATAATGAATAGTTGTTAAGGCTATGCGCCTCATATTAAGTAGGCCTGTTTCAGGTTAAGTTGGTTTTATGTCATGTGCTATTCAAAACTCTTGTCCTTGGAGTTTATCTTAATATATCCTAAAACTCGCATTGTGATCCAAACGATTAGTAAATTTTGATTTAGAAATTTGGCTAGTTGCGCTTTAGGATTAGGGGAGATTTTCATACTTTTTTCCGCACTAATGCCGGTTCATTTTCTCTAAATTTATTTCTTACTTAAACCATTTGAATTAAGTTGCTACAAAAGTTTTAGGTATAAATGTGTAGCTATAATAATAAGGTTAATACTAAAAATAAATTTTAACAGTCTTTTGAATATTAGATTTATTAAAAGCCCTTTAATTTATCACCCAATTCTATTATCTTTCTGAGAATATTAGATAACTGTATCGATGTAGTCCGAACATGCCGCTTACTAGGACTGTAATCGAAAATAATTTACCTTCCTGTTCATTCCTTATCTTTAAAGCTTGATATATATAATCTAAGAATTATACAATCATTAATCTTACTATTTAATGAGTGATCAGTGGCCTCGATTGTCTTAGGGTAAAGTGATCGCCTTAGGACACGTTCTTAAGTGATAAAATCCGTAACGCAAACTTACTTCGGAGGGGAAGTAAAGTCGTCAGCCACCCTCGATTGTGGATGTAAAATAACCCTGGATTATGTGTGAAAATACATTTCCCGGTAGAAGTCGGTAGGCCCTTTCACTCTCGCTCATAGAAATTATCGTTTGCTGATATAAACAATCGGTTCAGATAGTGCACGTTAAATACCCAAAGTAAATAAATAAATAATGAGTGATAAGTTACATAGATATTATATAGATGACAGTTTTCTAGTACAGTTCCTTTCAAGCCTCGCTTAACCAGACAACATAATTAACTATCCTTATAGGCGAAATGACGAATAACTCAACTATCAGGACGAATCTTGAGGACAACACTCACGTGATGATACACGTGGATTAAAATATACTCATATAAGTTATCCTCGTAAAAACCAAACTATAATATTTTTTGTGGATAAATGAAAATTTATTCAGATAAATTAACATTTTTTTAGCACCGTGTATTACTAGCTATTCGAATCATACGCTTATGCACTGTTACTCTAAAGATTTCAGGGTTTAGTAAGGCTATATTTAGATGAAATGTACCGACATTCGCTTGGAGGGAGAGCAGAAAAACATTTTTTTGAAAAATCCACCCATAGTACATCCGACCAAGAATCAAAACTTTTTCGAAAAAAATGTTTTGTGATTAAAAACAATAAAAACATATACACTGATAGAATCAAATAAACTACAAATAATCAAGTCACTGAATTAAATAATATGATTAGTTATTAATTCTGTAAATTAGTAAGAGTATGAGAAAAAACAAAATGTAATAAAATAAGATAAACAAATTAATAACTATAAAACACAGGCATATTCATATATTTAGAACCGTTACGAAAATATTAACACAGTTCATAATAACAATCAATGTCTACATCACCCTTTTCATTCACTTAAGTCGCCACTGGTCTACATGCGTCTGCGTTGACCCGCGCTACACGAAATTTGGACACGCCGGCCTACTCATTGGTCATTCTGACCCACTCACTGGATACGCCTACTCACTCGCTGGACACGCTAACATACTCGCTGGACACTCTAACATACTCGCTGGACACGCTAACATACTCACTGGACACGCTAACATACTCGCTGGACACGCTAACATACTCGCTGGACACGCTAACATACTCGCTGGACACGCTAACATATTCGCTGGACACGCTAACTTACTCGCTGGACACGCTAACATACTCGCTGGACACGCTAACACACTCGCTGGACACGCTGACCTACACTTACTTGACACGCTGGACCACTCACTGGACACTCTGACCCGCTCACCAGACATGCTGTCTCACTCGCTGGACAAGCTGGCCCACACGCTGGACTTGATGAACCTCTCGATGGACACGCTGAACCACACGCTGGAAAAGGTGGCACATTCTCTGAACACGCCAGCTCACTCGTTGAACACGCCCGCCAACTCGAAAGACAAGCCAACTAACTCACTGGACACGCCAAAACCCACATGCCGGAACCTCTGGCCCACTCATTGGAAAAGCTGGCCCAATCTCTGGACATGCTAGTCCACTCACTGGACACACTGCTCTACTCGCTGTACACGCTGGCTCCCTCTCTGGACACGATGATCCACTCGCTGGACACGCTGACTCAATCGTTGAACATGTTAGCTAGCTCCCTGGACACGCTGGTCCACTCCACTATCCACAAATTGGACTGGATCTCCTCTGGCTATCACCAACCGTGTCTTTATAGGTCACAGGTAATAGTCAGGAATCATCCATTTCTAGAATACTGGGTTGGAATAAAATGAGCCCAGATTCTTACAGACGTGTCCCTCCCCCCATAGCCTCTTTAATCGAGCTGAAAGTGAGAATTGCTGAATACCTGCTAGACCAGAAAGGGAGAGAGAGAGAGAGAGAGAGAGAGAGAGAGAGAGAAGAGAGAGGAGAGAGACCAGTTAGAAACAACGAGAAGCGTGCAGGTCTCGCTGTCAGACACTAATCTCGTTATAATAATTTATTTCCCGTGTTCTACATCTTGATTTTTTTTAGCACCACGTCATACTACCCATTTGGGTTATACGCCGATGCACTGATTACGCTTATGGGTTCGAGATGAGGCAGGTTTAATTTATAGCAGGTGTACCCGCATTTGCGTGAAGAATGAGAAACAATTTAGTAAAAAACTACCCTCAATACACCCGATCTCCCCGTCATCGGCAGTCTAATATGTTGCGAAAGTGACGCCTTAGGTCATGCAGCCACTGATGACGGTATTCTTCCTACTACATGTCATGTCTTTTCGCGTGTATAAAATAATAGAGTAGATCATAAGTAAAGTTTTATAAAGAGAAAGAGTACTCATATTTTTCTTAGAGGGCCAGTGGGAAACATTTAATGCTGAAATAAACAAACCCAAAACCTCAAGCTTCCCGTCTCTGGTAAAACAGACTGACGATCTTTACCATGTGTTCATTTTTGAAACGATATTTGTATAATTCTTGCAAAATAACAAAGTAAAATATATTTGGAACATTGGTTCACGTCGTCTGCCGCAAGAGATCAGGTCGTTCTCCTCTATAACGTTATTACAGCCTCATGTATCGACCCTGCGGTGATAGCTATATTTACATATCGGCGTCATTAACGATTTGCCCGCTATAATTTAATGTATTAACCTCTAACTTAGTTCACCATGAATGTATTACAGATAACCTCATTATGTCAGAGTTGATTATTCCAAATCATAGCTTATATAATAATTAGTGGCTTATAATACAATACCTCCAATTAAATAATAGTATTTGCCCTATAAACTGTGAATAATAGTCACAGATAAAATTGTCTATAAAAATACAGTTTATCAAAAATCAATTACGTGGGTTGAATTAATATATTTTATTTATGAGAATCAAAAGGCTTTGATCAAAAAAATCTACTCAATATTGATGATTTGCAACTCAGCGTCTAGATTATTCCGTATAAAGTTTATTTTTCTTTTGGGAATATAGAAACAAAAAAAGACTTCTCAACACACATCTTACCTTAACATCATTACATTTGAGTTATTATTAAAAAAAAAATTCTTAGTGGAAAAAATTAAAATTCAATCGTTATCGCTTTCCTGCTACCTGTCCAAGCTATCCATACATTTACACTGATGGGGTAGGGGTGATAAATGTATAATTTAGAAAAACGTACACGCATTTGCGTGTACGGAGATAGCTAAACCATTTAGTAAAACACACCAGGCTAGGAATCGAACCCTTTCTTTTTTATTACCGGCACACTAGAATAATTGATGGCAGCTATCAATGCCATCTACCAACGCAGTCTTATACCATAATTTTCTTACGAGTGGATATATCTGACAGCTATAAAAATATTGCTAGATATACTTTAACTGTTCCCATGTCAGGTCATGTGCCACGCAGCTGTCATTTTTTATATATATATCAAAAAAATAACACATAAGTAATAATATAGTAACCTTCTTTGGTATCCGCATGGTCTAACCTGCTACTTTCACAGAAGACTAGACTGCCGTTGACGGAGAATTTGAGATTCGAGTCTCAATTGGGTGTATTGAGGGTGGTTTTCCCAAAATGGTTTTCCACACCCCCTCAACGCAAATTCTGGTACACCTCCTTTTGAATATAACCTTCCTAAAACCATTGGCAGTGACCTATCAGTTTAGGGGTAAGGTGTCAGACTTCTGTGCTGGGGGGTCTAGGGTTCAATCCTCGGTCCCGGCACAGATTTATCTGATCACCAAACCCTTCCTTCACCTCTGACAAGACGTTTATATTAATCACAACTTGTGAATCTGTTGAATGCCAGGCCTCCACCGTGGTTCGGATCCCACGTTAAACTGTAGGTCCTCCATTAAATCTCACAATCACCCTACCATTACACATTAGCGTAAGTGCGTATAACCCGAACGGGTAGTAAGACGCGGTGCTAATAATAATAATAAATTATATTATTATTATTATTATTATTATAACATTAGATTAATTAGTTCATGAGCGCATAAACCGAATAGGTAGTAAGACGCGGTTTTATAAAAAAAAAATAGAGTAAATTTGTTTCAGTGTTGACCGACAAAAAAAATATTTTTAAAGGATGCCCCAAATGTCCACTCTTAAGAAAATCAAGCTATATATAAGTTCTGATCATCACTAGCGTTAAATATTGTCACTTGTGTTAAAACTTCATCAGTTCACCGCAGTTTGTCCAGGAAAGCGTTCTGGAACATTCTCCCTCGAAACCTCTCATCCTTTCCTTTACACCACGTGGTTCAATGATTCTCCAAAGAGACCTAACTAGTTTGTAACATAAGTTAGCACACCCCAGACCTTCTGTTTCTAGCAGCCGTCACAAGGAGTAAAACTCTTTAGCAGAATACACGTTTCAGAACATGTTGCCTCCTTATTTACATTATCATTTTTGTTTTTAAGAGTCCGCCTCACCAACCAGAAAATACATAAATTAGGTAAGTGATACAGCTTTAACGTTATGTCACAAAGTGGTGTGGTTTTATGTACTCTAATTTTTTAAAGAAAACCAGTGAAATTTAGAACATATAATCTAATTTATAATTATTTAAAAAAATATATACAGGGTGGCCCACGGAAAAGTAGCCCACCTCCTATATCCAGCAGGCGCCTTATTCTGAATTGGAGGAGGTCAATCCCCTTCCACCCATATTGTGACATGAAGAATGAGCAAGTGAATTGCTTGTCCAAAGCACAATACGGTTATGGAAGGGGATTGACCTCCTCCAATTCAGAGTGAGGCGCCTGCTGGATATAAGAGGTGGGCTAATTTTCCGTGGGCCACCCTGTATAAGGATATTGAAAAATAACACGGCCATCACGGCGACACAAGAGCTGACGCCTTTATAAAGTGCCCCATTGAATATAATGTATCTTGGAACGTCGCTTGTCATTCTTGACATGGCGATCTCTAGGTTACAACGACATACTTTTCAGATCGCAGCGACATAAATGACGCGCGGCAGTGTATAAAAGCATTCATTGTCTCCTGTGCATTTAGAAAACGCGCGACACAAACTACCTGTATAAAAGGGCCCTAACCGACTCGTTCAAGAACTTGGCGAGCGTATGATAGCCTATAAAAAATATCAAGTCACAGTGACTGCGCATGCGTCACTAAGCTCTCAGCTAGAACGTGCCGACAGTATCATGTGATAGGTGACGTAGGGAGGTGGCTTTAAAGTGTAGGGTAGCCCCTCTTTTATCCAGTTGAAGAGCCCGGGAAAGCTTCCCGCGTCATGTAGAGGTAATCTGTGAAACAAAAGACCGGTTTTGCACCCCAACCCTCTTTGTTCCTCCTTCTCTCAACATCATCACCGTCGTCACTACCATCCCCTACCATTTCACAAGACAAGTTCCCCTTCACCTCTCCGCCCGTGATATAAATAAACCACGGAGGACTCTTCATGGATCATTGAAATATAAGAGAAAGAACGCCGCACGTCTTCGATGACTAGAAAATTATAAAAAAAAGTTTGTACCTTTGTGATCTTACTGGCTCTCTAATCAACTCCCTCTGAATTTGATGAAGAAGGGAGTGGGGGTGTTATTAAAAGGTACCAACTTGAAATTATTGTAATATTTACAAATACATTGTGGAGAAAGTATTGTAATCATTAACAATTTGGACCTCAAGATTATTATGAATTATAATGTTTGATTTATATATATGCATATAGATATACAGTTTATAAACATATTTATAAACATTCATAAATTTAAATATAAAAACATATACAACCAATTATTTAGTATGTTTAGCTCAAGGCTGTACTCTTTCCAACGGAGTGTAGACATGGCAAAGTTGTTTTTTTAACTTTGTTTTTAAATCTTAATTTTTTATCTTCAATCATTACCCTGTGAAGACAAATGGCTACATTTTAATAACCATTTCCAAATCGTAGTAAAAAAAAAATTTTTTTGTAAGCTAAACACAGATTTTAAAATAGATCTATAAAATATATTTTTTTAGAATATCCTTAGTTAATTTTGGCTGGAAGGGGTTTAATGACCGAATATTTTTAGTACCCACTTCTATGTGGAAAGGGTGGAGTTTTGTGGAATATATGTAAGGATAAAATACCATAAATACAGCCGAACAGGATTTTAAACATCACCTTCCGGTCCCCGTTTTGACTTAATCGACGTCTAGGCTTTTGTATTCTTCAGTTATGGTAGCAACAAAATCTAATATGTAATAATAATATTGCGCTGCTGGGCTGCATCATTCGTAGCCCAGTTTGTGGAAAGATTAACCTGTATTAATATACCATTACCCAGGCGACGCCCAAATTTACTAATTGTACTGGACATCCCTTAAGTGGAGGCTCTTTACATGTCCCGATGAGATGATGATGATGATGATGATAGTGATAGTGAGTATAAGGGTGTAGAACCAGTAGAATCACTTACAGCCTAACTTAAGCTTGACTAACCAAACCTTGGTGACTATTAGGGTGATTCCCTTTTCGGGAAAAATACCCAAGATACAAGCCGGGAATATAACTGGGAACCCTATAGGTTCGTAGTCAGGTGCTCTAACCACTACAATACAGGATCGGTTATCCAAGAAGTAGATATATATATAAGGTGATTTAGAGGAAATGTACCCGCAATATAGTGGAGAAATGGTAGGGAAAGTCCCAGAGTGATAAACCTAATTTGTAAAACTACAACCACTTCGCTAACTACAATGCACCCTGCCGAGATTATAATATCAACAACCTTGACACAGGCAGTCTAGTATGTTGCGAACCTAACACCTTAAACTAGGTGACCACCAATGTGGGTGTTAGTGTTTTTTTATAACCACGCAATAAATCTCCTCTCGGATAGATGCTTATGTACCAATTATGCTAATGTGTTAGGGATGAGGAGGTTATATTTAGATAAAGTGTATCCACATTTGCGTGGAGTGTAAATGTATCACCATTTAGGAAAACATTCATCAGTACACCTGACCGGGATTTGAACCGAGATATCCACCGTCTTCACCAGTCCAGTCTATTTAGAAATTATTAACACCTTATACCATATGACCATTGTAGTTAGTGAATAAAAAAATAGTATATCTTACTTCAATATAAAATAAATGGTACGGTTCACCGTACAGACTTTATCTATTTTTACACTTAATTAGACATTTATTAAAAAATTGTAGAATTTATGAAACGAAATAATACACACTGTTGCATAAACACTCCAACAAAGAGCATAGTTGTAATAATATAGGCTGTTACAGAAACATTGAGAAGAGAAGAGCATCACATTCCACTAAAGAGCATAACAATCAATTTAATATTTCAAATTAATGAATTTAAAAAAAATTTTGTTTGACTATAGCTCATAAACTATAATTTTTTATAAAAAATATATTCTATATTAAAATGTTTTAATAGTTTTAAAATAGTTTTACAACTTTACAATGATAAGTTATTTCATATCTAATAGTTGTGAGGATATGATCAAAATCAGAAATTTCCGCTTATGTAAAGTACTAGTCATTTTCAGGGGAAAACGTGAATTGCAATTTTGTCTGTACATGGATAAAAAATATAGTAACAAATCCTTGGAACGGATTTTGAGAAAATTTATTTAATCTTTTGATGCCCTTAAGTAAACTACAGTACATTTAATTTTAGGGTTAGATATCTAATTACAATAATTCATTGGGTGAGCCTTATAAAAAGCCCTAGCTACCAAGTATTTGACAACTCAGTAAAACTGTTTCGGCTTTAGTCAGAGATTAAAAAAAAAACAGGTGGACGGCATCGCAAAAATAACTTCTTTCTTTTTCAAGGGGTTCAAGAAACTTTGAAATTTATAAAAAAAATTAAATTTGATTTTTTTTACGATAACAGTACTTCTCTCTTCGAGGGGTCAAGAGAAAGAAAAATAAATGGTACGGAGCACCGCACAGACTTTCTCTCTCTTTCTATAAACTCGTAAGATTTCTGAACGGAATAATGTACATTGTATCATCACCACTCCACATAAGAACACGCATAAAATAATATACAATGATATAGAATCAATGAGAAAAGAGGCGCATCTTTGTCCACCTAAGAGCATTTCAAACAGTTTAATGTCTTCCACAAGGGTCAACACTTCGTATTAAAATTTCGATTTCTGGTTAAAATTTTAACATTTTATAAGGTGTTGCAGATCTTCAAGTCATCGCATTGATATTTAATTATTCATTTATACATTTTGACCAATAAAAAATGTAAATATTGACTATTGAGTCTAAAATGGAGATAGATCATTGCTATGCAAACATTTCTCCTAAGAGATTTAAGGAAAAATAACATACTTTTTTAGATACTTATATTTAATTACTCTATGGCATTGGAGAATTATTGCGTTAAGACTTAAGTAGTATATGTTTACAACTAAAGCTCACAAAATTGTATTAATATATTTGCAAATATCTCAGAAACTGCTGCTTTTATAAAAATATATGTCAAATAAATTTTTTTTATTTCTGATAGTCCTACAATTTTGCAATGATAAGTTGTTTAGTTTCTCCAATAGTTGTGGAGATAAGGAAATTAACGCTTCTGTAAAGTACCCTAAAAATCATTTTTATAGGAAAATGAAAATAGCCAGTTTATTTATAATCTTAATCAACGCCTTGATACGAATTTTAATCAAAATCGTTTGAGTAGATTTTGAGAAAACCAAATTTTTCTCTTTTCGCCCTTCAGTAAACTACCCTTAATTTTAAGTTTTTATAGACACACAGACAGACGGCATTGCAAAGACTATTTTTTAGGGTTCGGGGGGTCATGAGACGTCGACATCCATCAACATTTCAGGTTAGTTTTTTTTACGGTCGCAATACTTAAACTTTAATGTCCAAAAAGTTAAAAAAAATTCATGTATAATTGCGTATAGATTGAAAGTTATTGATTTTTTAAAAATATGTTTCGGATAAAATATCTGTATTATAAATATATATACATATTTGTAATGCTAAGTAATTTCATATCTCAAATAGTTTCGGAGCTATTTAAAAAAATGTTAATTGACGTTTCAGACCGGAGCCCTTAAAGCCATTTTGCCGAAATATTGAAGGTAGCCATTTTGTTTGGAATATTTATTAATGTTTATAAATGAAATTTAATCAAAATCGTTGGAGCCGATTTTGAGAAAATCGACTTTTTCTCTTTTTGCCCTTCGGTAAACTACCCTTAATTTTAAGTTTTAATAGACACACAGACAGACGGCATTGCAAAGACTATTTTTTAGGGTTCGGGGGGTCATGAGACGTCGAAATCCATCAACATTTCAGGTTAGTTTTTTCTACGATCGCTATACTTAAGCTTTAATATCCAAAAAGCTAAAAATATATATATAATTGCGTATAGATTAAAAATTATTGATTTTATAAAAATATGTTTCGAATAAAATATTTGTATTATAAATATATATACATATTTGTAATGCTAAGTAATTTCATATCTCAAATAGTTTCGGAGCTATTATAAAAAATGTTAATTTACGCATCAGACCGGAGCCCTTAAAGCGATTTTGCCGAAATATTGATGGTAGCCATTTTGTTTGGAATATTTATTAATGTTTATAAATGAAATTTAATCAAAATCGTTGGAGCCGATTTTGAGAAAATCGACTTTTTCTCTTTTTGCCCTTCGGTAAACTACCCTTAATTTTAAGTTTTAATAGACACACAGACAGACGGCATTGCAAATACTATTTTTTAGGGTTCGGGGGGTCATGAGACGTCGAAATCCATCAACATTTCAGGTTAGTTTTTTCTACGATCGCAATACTTAAGCTTTAATGTCCAAAAAGCTAAAAATATATATATAATTGCGTATAGATTAAAAATTATTGATTTTATAAAAATATGTTTCGAATAAAATATCTGTATTATAAATATATATACATATTTGTAATGCTAAGTAATTTCATATCTCAAATAGTTTCGGAGCTATTATAAAAAATGTTAATTTACGCATCAGACCGGAGCCCTTAAAGCGATTTTGCCGAAATATTGAGGGTAGCCATTTTGTTTGGAATATTTATTAATGTTCATAAATGAAATTTAATCAAAATCGTTAGAGCCGATTTTGAGAAAATCGACTTTTTCTGTTTTTTCCCTTCAGTAAACTACCCTTAATTTTAGGGGTAGATGTCCAATTCCAAAAACCCCTCGGGGCAACCCTATGAAAACCCAAGATATCAAGTTTCAGCTCAATCGGTAAAATAGTTTAGGCTCTAGTTGGAGGTACAGACAGACAGACAGACAGACAGACAGACGGAAATTCAAAAACCACTTTTTTGGATTCAGGAAGTCATGAAACGTCAAAATTCATTAAAATCTCGAGTTCGAATTTTTTGACGATCACAATACTTTCTCTACCTGTAAGATAGAGAGAAAGTAAAAATTACTTGATTGAAAAAACTATCAACAGTTAATATTAGTTTGTTTTTTTTCGGGATTGGTAGATACCCAAATTATCATTGAATGAATTTCAGAATAGGTCAAAAGAAATTAAGAAAGCATACTCTCTTAATAAACAATTTATTTGTCATCGCGTCTTCAACACTTTGGCTTCGAGCCACTAGAAGTTAGGGGGACTTCTTCTCTAAATCGGAAATATCTTCTTCCCCAACTTCTCTATTTCCTTCATCTTAATCCTCAACCTTCTCTTTTCCTCCCGGAAAAACTTGCCGATTTTATGAAGACTCCAATAAACTCACAACGCCATTCCACCATAGTAGCTACATTTTCCTTTAAATGTAGCATAGATAATTATAATTTCTGTTCAACCGAGTAGCTGGAGCTGATCCAAAGAGCTATCTATCTATTTATTCTTAATGCGATCACAACTTGCCACGGGTTAAGGTAGGGTGGAAGGAAATGCGAGTAGTCGTCAGTATTTCTGTTATTTCTTCTGGTAAAAAAAAAAAGAAAGAAAAGCTTACTGGTCAATATCATTCTGAAAATTGAAAAATGACACCTGGACACGGGAATCGAACCCGGGCCCTTCCCGTCGATTCCCGTGTCCAGGTGTCATTTTTCAATTTTCAGAATGATATCTAACTGAACCAACTACCATTAATATAGCTTCGGCTATTTGCACTTACTGGTCAATAGTTTAGCTTTCTATATATTGTAATATCAACATTACTTGACTATCTATCACGATTGTGGCTAAATTTAACCAAGATTTTCTTTTTATATCTGGATTTAAAATCTTTTTGTTTAAATACTTCTTTTGTTTTCTGCCTACATCACAAATTCTCGAAACCAACTCTTTAAGACGACACGTTTTCTCTTTTTAAGAAAACTGTTTTACTTTCTCACACAGAGAAAGTATTGTGTACTAAAAAATTTCTTAACCCTGATATCATGAGATGAATCTGGATGATTTATGAGCCCTGAAATGAAAAAATATGAGTCCTGGTTCTTTCTGTATTGACAGTCCAATTTTCGTAAGAATTGACATTTGGAAAATACAAACTTATTTTTGACGGCATTTTACTTTATTATTAATATTATAATTAGTATTATTACTATTGTTATTTTATAGATATTAATAAAATCTATCAAAAGTGAGATCTGCATGTCATATGACTTTGCGTATGAATATGTGGAAATAGATCCAGTAACTTTTCTGACTGTCAGATAAGGGCTCTTCCTATGCATATTGAAAATTCTATTGAAAAGGTTTGCTTGGTATCCCAATGTAAAAACCTAACAGTGACTGTTAACATTTTGTGTGAGTGGGCGAGAGGCTTTCGTTAAGAAGTTCGTTACCATTCGGATGTCGCTTCTCAACTGTTACGCGAAGTAAACGATCCGAGTTATTCGCTCCCACTCACCGCAAAGATGTTCCCCAATGTGAATCATAAGGTTTTTTTTTCCACCTTCCAGTCTTCAAATGGTCTTTTTTTTATGTTTCTATCTATAGCCATTCCTACTGACATTCTAGCAATTACGTCGTTAAAATGATTACTCCATGAGTCATGTGCTACAATAAAAGACCGAAGGGGTGGGGGGGCCAGCGGGGCTCCGCTTAATTTCCCCTTCCTCCTGAGAGAGACCCCCACCAGGTCGACTCTTCCGTTAAAGTTACCGGAAGTATAGCCGTTTATTCTTCATTAGTAAATGACCGAGCATTGTGACACTTGGGTGTCGGGTGGCATCAAGTTTTGTGATGTCATCAAAAGCAGTGGCGTAGTCGATACTTCAGGAAAAAGGGAGGTCTCATTGACGCCTCAGTGTAAATTCAGGCTACTGGTGTCCGTAGGCCTCTGGTTATGATTCCCGTCAACAGACACCCGAAAGCTTAAATCTTGGGTCACTCTCACTTTTGTTTAAGTGGAATTGTTAACTGCATGAGGTCTTGTTGCTGTGTTTGGACTCGATAAGTTAATCTATAACAAGTAGATAACCACAAAGTTACCTACTTCAGTGGTTGAATGGTTTGCGGCGTCCAGCGTCCCTTTCGCAATAACTTGATTTCCGATTACGAGGAGATCAGTGTTAGAGCCCCGGTCAAGAGTACTTTTTTTTCCTGAACAGTTTTCTACTTTCTTTTCATTTAAATGAGAATATACATCCTCTAAATTTTATCTTCCTCACACCTATCCTATTAGTGTAAATACTTGTGAAGCCCAAACAAATAGGAAGAAGCGATTAAATAAAAAAAAAGAGATAACTTTGCTAAGGGATGATTTCACAACAAAAGTTGGTCTGTCCACGGTGTAGGTTTTTAGACATTTTTATATTCAAAGAGTTTTTTTTAAATGTATCTTCTTCATTCTAGCTACTTATGTTAAATACTTTAAATCTCCACCCTGATACAGGGCCTTATCTACCACCGAGGCAGTGGGGAAGTGCCCCAGGGCCCCCCGGGCATAGGGGTTCCCTATACCAGACTAAGAGTCACTGGTAGTGATAATGGATCGAAAGGAGAGGAGAGAGCTAACTTGCGGGTGGAGGTGGAGAGGGAAAAAAAAAAAAAAGGGGGACCCCTATTAGTAATCTGTTGCCCCCGGGGCCCCCAAGCGTAGTTACTGACACTATGAGTATTATTTTTTTGAGAATTAGTAGCTAAACGAATCAGTTTTAGAGGCCTCTTTTTATTTTTTAACGTATGCCACCCACGTTCGTTGGCTAGACTTTCCTGATCTTCTATTGGTAGCAGTGGATATGTGACCGTTTTCTGAGGTTGGGACACCCTGTAGAAGCGGTTATTTCACACCGATGCGATAGTGTGATGATGATTATGTGACACCAGTAAAGGTCCTAAAAACAGCTCAAACCTAATTAAACAGACTATGGTGACAACAGGAACAATTTCCCTCCAGAGAAAATGCTAATGGTACCACCAGGAATACAACCCGGTACTTTTAGATTAGTTACCAGGAATTATAACCATTAGACTAAGAGGCCAGCCAGGTCAACTTTTGATAGTATTAGTTACAGTCTTCGCCAATTTCTAAGAAACTATATAATCTCTGTTTGAGAAAAAAAAATCCATATTATATGAAAAAGAGATAGGCCAACGCAAAAATAGGCTCGTTAAAGCACTTATTCAGAAAATAGGCTAAAACCAATAGAATAGAAAATTATAGGCACTATAAAACCAACATATTATACTTGTATAACATTGAATACAAATTTATTCTATTTATTACCATCACCCCATTATGGGGGTAGTGAACTTATTATTTTTTTCAATCGATCTATTTTGTATTTCTGAGAATTTTTCACAATTAGTTATTGGGGAGGCAATAATTTAAGCTGTTGCCAACATTTATTTTATCCAAACAAAGTTATTAAAAGAGGTTTTGAAATTTACAATCATCTTACTTATAACATCATGTCAATAATGGAAACGTTAGTGTATTGTTACAGTATTTTTAGACTATTATACTGCTTTTTTGTTGTTTTACACGTTATAATTACTCGTTTTATTTAGTCCTTTACTAGAAACACTAATCGATGATCTCTCACGCTGTAAATATTAACATAAATAGTAATTACCCAATATGGGGGCAGTGGGAATGAATGGTAGATATGGTTTCTAATTTTATAATTTTTTGTTTTCAGGCTAACTTTATATGAAATCATCTCAATTTTGGATGATGATGAAAATATATTAGAGACAAAGGTTTTTTTATAAGTCCTCCTTAAAACCACTCAATTAGTGACTAAGACAGTGAAAATGAGAATTTTTATCAAACCAGACATCAATCATCTCAGTGGTAGTCAACTTCTTGCTGCCCAAGTTGCACACTAAGCACCTTGAAGGCACAGGTCTTGTTAGTACGATTGTAGGTGAAGAATATATTCCAGAAGAATGTTTAGAACATATTTATCCATCAGAGAATGAAAACAAATATAAAAGAATGGAAATTGGTATTCCTAGCTGAAAGTGGCAAAGTATGTGCATGTCTTTTGCACCAGAACCAATTGGAAACAAGCTGATTGGACTTAAAATAGTTATAGTCCTGTAGATTTCTTTGAACTGTTTTTTTTGACAATGAGGTTATAAAACTGTTCAAATAACTATGATTTTCAGAAAAGCAACATAAAATTCAAAGTAATTTCAAACTATATCAAAGTTTTTTTTTATGAATATTCTTGTTGAGTGTCTACTGTAGTGTACAAAGGTATAGAATGTATTAGAAAAATTCAAGTGATACGCATAATGAATCGGTCTCAAAATCATTATCAAGAATACATTGAAGGTATTTGAAGTATTTATCATTAAAGTTGATGAGAATGACAGATTTGATAAGGTTCGTCCTCTCTGGTTGTTACTAAACAAGAGATGGGCTACGTGCTTTCTCTAAAGACGCAAATTTATCGATCGATGAAGCATTGGATTCATATTACAGTCGTCATGGTGCTAAAAAAAACACCCATGGTAAGCCCATTCGTTTGGTTTACAAAGTGTGATGTCTTTATAATCGACTTGGTTATTTAGTTTAAGGGGAGCCTTACCAAGGTGTATCAACTGGGAACACACATCCAGAGCTAAGAGTTGGAGGATCTGTTGTTATTGACTTGGTTGACGAACTTCTAATAGGACAGTACAGCATATATATAGACAATTTCTTTACTTCTGTACGCCTTCTAGAGGAAATCAAAAGTAAGGGTCACTACTACACCGAGACCATTCGCTCGAATAGAATTGAGAAAGCCTCCTAAGAAGAAGCTTCTTCCTTGAAGAAGAAAGTAAAAGGCTCTTGCTCCCAATTGAAAGATACAAATAATGGGATAATTTTGATACGAATCCGTGACAACAATATTGTAACTGTTTCTTCTGTTCTTCGAGGGGCTAAGCCAATTGGTAAAGCAAGGAGGTGGAGCCACAAAGAAAAGAAACTAACTCAAATGGACCAATGGGCTTGTATTATCAACTATAATTGTTACATGGGAGGAGTAGACTGACTCGGCCAAATCATCTCGTCTTAGGTTCGGCCAGACTGACAAACGTGCGAGCGATCGAGCGACTGAGCGACTGCATGGCCAGACTGACAAGCGTGCGAGCTAGTGATTAGCAGATAGCTCTCGATAGTTGTTGACGAGGAGGCAAAGGTCCGAATCTTGGTTCAGTGAACTGAGGGTGGTTTTTGACAAGTGATTTATTGTTGTGTTTTTCCTATCTTCTATCAGTGCTAATGGTGATTCTTATTTGTAAAGGCCTACTTTGATAATATTGAAATGTTTTAACATATCAGTTATGTATATATGTATATATATAGGTACTGTTTATGATCTTACCAATTAAATTAGTCCGTTAGAAGCAAGTGTACTAAGTCTATCGATAATTATTTTTAAAAAGTCAAATATTATGTAAACATGAGAAGTTTTCCTAGCACTCAATGAACCAACATACAATAATATTGCCTAGCGCCTGTAAGCTAGACTGTTCCAGCTCGAGCGCGCGCGCTTGAAAAAAGGAACAGTTCTATCTTTCAAGCGCGCGCGCTCGGTCGCTTGGTATCTCTCGCACTCGCTCCAGTCTGATAACCTCTCATTAAAACCAATAGGTTCTATTTTATATTTTAGTCGCTCGCTCACCCAGTCTGGCCGTCCCCTTACAGAGTGAATGTGAGGATGAAGAAGTGGTATTGGCAGATGATAATGTTTACTCTCAATGCAACTGTAAACAACTCATGGCAACTGTATCGTTTGAAACCCAAATAAAAGGAAGATACACTTGATTTACTATCCTTTACTCGATATATTGTGCAAACGTAACTGGAAAACTATAGCATTGGCGTACCACCAGGATCATCACCAAAAACTTTGAAAATTATTGTGTAGTGACATACGACTTGATGGATTCAATCATGTGATTGTGGAAAGCATGACACTAGTGCAATGTGGGGAATTGTCATAAGAACACAACAGTGAAATTCAAGTCATGAAATGTTTGGATGCCATGTTAATTGTTCAGAGAAGTTTCACTATCGCTAAATGTCTGCTTGTAAAACACGTATCTAGTTTTAAATAGTGAATAAAATTAAATTATCTTTTTGTGTTGTGTTTTAAAATCAAAATGAATCAATTTTTTTAAACTATATAATAAACATTTAAAAATGCATTGTTAACTTCTACCCCCTCTATCCCACCACCCTATTAATGGGGCATAACATTAATTCAATATGAGACTGTGATAAAAACATTTGTGGTTAGATTATAGTTTGTTATTAGATCCCATTTGAACACCATATATGAATATCATTCAATTTTCTCAAGAAACAAAATAGTTCTAGGAATAAATGTGTTTTCCCAGTTGCCGATGAGTTACAATCAAGGAAAAGAAAAGGTAAATAGATAGAATCCTGTCCTTAATTATGGCACATTCTTATGGCATTGAAGGTTATACTTGTAAACAAGTTCCAGAGGCTTTTTTAATGGCAGTGGAGGTAGCTTAATGCTAATAAATAATGTAAAATGGTTCAAAGAAAAACATAACTAAAGACAAATTGTTTGTTATAAAAGTTTTGACTGATAAAATGAACAGCAAACCAACATCATGGTCTTGAAGATCATATGGTTTGGTGAATGGATATGTTAGAGGTAAAGTCCAAAATTGGTTAAAGTCAACTTTATCAGGATAATTTTGACACGATTCAGCAGCACATGGATACTGTCAAATTCTAGGGTTAGTTTAGGTTAGTTTAGGTTAGGTTAGGTTGGGCTAAGTTAGGTTAGGTTAGATTAGGTTAGGTTAGGTTAATTAGGCTAGTTTAGGCTAGTTTATGCTAGGTTAGTTTAGTTCAGGTTAGGTTGGGTGAGTGGAAAATAAAACATAAAGAAGGGTCATTTTGAATGTTATTGCATTTCCACGATCCAATTTCAGGTCCCAGATTAAAACAGCATTCTAAAATATAATCCGTACTTAAATTTGCTTGGTTCTACAAATAGCAGGCCTATTCATTGCAATCCAAGTCCTGGTGGCTAATGTCGAAATTATCCAGATAAGTTCGTAAATGAGATAGACCACTTTCTATTTCTGACTTTATCCACTGCACTTGGATAGGCCTAATGCTGACATCTCTCGGCTAATCTTGACATTATCCAGATCTCACACATTACCTGTAACAGATACGTGAGATAAATTATGTAATATTTACTAGCTGTGACTTATCTACAGTCCTATCGTAAATGTGGTAGTTCGGTGTGAATAATACATTTTAGCCTTCTTAAATACATTAAGGAAACTTTTAAATATCCTATGATTAATGTTTCCTGTCACAAATTTGTCTTTTTCCCCCTTCGTTTTAACGCTGCATACACTTGGTCACGTCTCATTAAGAACGGTAGGTATTGCGTCATTCAAGATAAGTGACGTCACATGTCTTCACTTCATCTTCACCTATGCATGTCTATCAGGTGTTTTATTTTTTATGTGGTCTGCGCTTCGTGTCATACTAACTGTCCCAGGTTATAAACTTGTTTACACTAATGGGACAGAAAGGAAGAAAATAAAATTTAGAGTAAATAATATACCCGCAGGTGAAATAACTATTTAGTAATTTGAACCATTACGTTAACGGAAAACTGAACGAGACTAGACTGATGTCTTTTACATTATCATAGTTTGAAGGTTGTCTTGTAAATCAAACCCGCCTGGGTGGCGTAGTTGGCTAACGTGATGTTTTTCTGTTGAGCTAAACTTCCAAGTATGGAGAGATCGAGGTTAGAATCTTGGTCGGCTGAACTTGGGGCGGTTTTATTAAATGGTTTTTCCACCCTCCCTCCACGTCAATGCGGGTTAAATTTCTCTAAATTCAACCTATCCCATTTCTATCTCATTAGAGTAATTAGTATTTAAGTGTATAATCCGAACGGGTAGTAAGACCCAATGCTATAATTTTTCTTGTAAATCGGGATATCCTATCGACCACGAGACTTAATGACCCTAGTTCGAGTCTCGGACTCCTCCTGGGATTGAACTTTAGTCACCCTAACGACACCAGTGCTATATTACATTTGATCCCCAAGTCTTACTACCTGTTCAGGTTATACAATATATACTAAGCACGCAAATGAGTTAGGTATGAGTAAGGATGAGTTTGGAGGAAGCGTACCTGCATTTGCATGGAGTTAAAAGTGGAAAACAGTTTAAGAAAAAACTACTTTCAGTACAATACTAAACTGGAGTAGAACTTTATCACCTTGTTTTTGGAAGTCTAGTATATTGCAAGTTTGACGCCTTAGGCCATGCATCCACCAAAGCCGCTACCATAGTTTTTCAAACTATTGATAAAAGAGTGAAATATCAAAACAAAAGAGATTTATTTAAAAAAAATCCTGACAGTATTTTGCTAGAATCGGTCGGTTGAAACCGGTATCATAAAGTTAGGAGGTATCCCTTGTAATAAGATATTTGCGCGTGATTCATGCAGTCACTAACTAACAGTATGACTGAGCTGTGCGTCCTAGGGGGTCAGAGGAGGGGGAAGGGGGAATACGTCAGAGTAGCCTGTTACTTAAGTACTACCTCGCGGACGTTTATCGAATCACTTCTGCAGAGGCACTCGAGCCTGTTACTTCTCGAGGTAACAGGTACCCGTCTACGTGTCCGTGTGTTTTTTTTTATTTCAGAATTGTCATTTCGAAATTACTAACCGGTTGGACGGTTTTTTTTTTTTTTCTTTTTACTTTGTGAAATTGTATGGTTGGTACTTTCAATTTTTAACACACGTGTTTTGTGTTTAGTTTTCTTTAAAGTCAAGTCTAAATCTAAGAAATAATTTTTTGATTCAAGTCGAGTAGAACTGTTTTGATCTTTAAATTTAGATAATCGTTTCTTGTGTCGTGATCTCCCGTCGAGTATGGAACATATGCTGACAGTCACGCTTATGAGCTCGTTGGTATACGCGACCATGTTCCCGTCGGCAAACTCCATCCCCGTCAGAAACACACCAAAGGAACCGGACACGAAGGAACTTGCGACTCTGCCGGAAGAGTTCAAATGCAAAAAGCCGCGACTCAGGGTGGTCCGTCTGACGGAGCTGCATCAGAACGGACCTCCAACCGACGAGAATTTCCAGCCTCCGGCGACGGTTCTGCACCGCTGCGACGATAGCACCGGTTTCTGTCACAACGACACCTATGAGTGCTGCGGGCCCACCAAGATGAAAAATGTTAGTCTGGTGTTCAGGGTGATGAACGTTGTGGAAGGGTCGAATGCTATACAAAACAGGACCTTGGAAGGAGTCGACCACACCGAATGCGGCTGCATGAGCAGGAGAGGATGAGGCGGTTAGCCGAGGTTAGCTTCTTTCGGCGTTAGACCACAAGGACGTCGATGAAGATGGTAAATCTCTTGTCATCTTTCTTCTCTCTCATACAAACTTGCAGTTCACGGCAATGTGTCCTGCTGTCAACGTAAAACTGTGAAACGTGGAATATGTTGAAAATCTTGCCTCAGACGTGGCCGTTATCGTTGAAGCGTTGCGCTTGAGAGGGTAACGTTGGAAGACATTAGTTTGTATCCCGGTAGATTCCAGGATCTAATCTTCACATATGAAGAAAGCAGGTTGTGTACGAAGGATTTGTAGTTCCCAATAATTTAGGTTCTTAATGAGGTAGCCTACCGGAAACCTTAGATGCGTAGACTTCCAAAATCCCGCGGTTTTTAAGATGTGGTTTGTTATTTAAAGATATGGGTTGCACCAAAATGGAGGTGAGGGGTTTCAACATAACCCTACAAGATTAAAAATCATGTACGTTAAGTGTTATTATTTAAAATTAAATAAATGAAAAGATGTAAATTCATTTTTAAGGAAGTTTAAAGCAAAATATCGCTGTTTTGAGATCAAATTAAGTGTTCAGAAGCATGATTTTTTTTTTAACAATCTCATGACAGAACCATCAAATATTAATGACCATTGTTTTAATAATTTCGAAGCTTTACATCTACCATTTACATAACAAATAACGCAGTGTGGCTTTATCAAACTTTTTAAATAGAAAAACAAACTTTGGTTCCGTGAGATCTATATTATTAATTTTAAATGATTTGTTCAAAATGGCTCTCCTTTAGTTGATTGTATCATATTAATTATTTTTAAAATTAAGTCTGTCATTGTTATGACCGGTATAGTTGCACACTTGTGTGTTATATTTAAATCAAATTTATTTTGTCCGTTTTGGTAGATGAACCACTTAAAAAATAAGCATCTGAGGAGTTAAGTCTTGTCTTTAAATGAGCAAGTCAGTTATTCTGAGTTGTCCAAAATTAATATTTTGATATGAGGAGCGCGAATGAGCTATCATATATATTTTTAGTAACCATTATGACATTCGATTAGCTAATTTTCAATTTAAATAAGAAAAACCTTTTTTTATAAACAGTTACAGCTGCAGATTACATAAATTTAATTACTAACTCGTGAAAGTATATTTAGTATCTTTTTATTTGCCAGATAAGGTTATTTCTAAAACCTAAAAATTTGTCTGCATGTAGGTAGGTTTACGTGTTGGTTCATTACTAGTGGAATACACTTGAGTTCTTTTAACAAACGAATCGTTAAACAGGCCGCACTACCTGAAAGTACAATGGACTTGATTGCCAAACTAATTTGCATCAAACTATGTACAGACCCTAACATAAAATAGAGACTAATGTGTTTCATAATAGTGTTGTTTATTTAACCTCAGGCCTACTGAATTTTAATTCAAGGGTATAGTTTGAAATAAAATGGCTTATCATAAGTACGTGGTTTAAAGATGTTTTAGATTTGCTTACATTCAATTCAGAAGGTAGCCGCACCGATTTTAATAAGTTGCGATTTAGATTATCTTGTTCAAATGACTTTTTTTTTTCTCTCTACTTCCTTAAAATATTATATCAAACATCAAGATCATGAAGTTCTTATGAATAAAATTTAACCATAAATAATACATTTTACTAAGCCTATTTGCGTGAAATATTTTACCAGTAAGGTTGGTGTTAATTACGATTGACTCTGGCCAAAAATTTTGTGTTTTTATTTCCCTCGGTTTGAATCCCGGACAGATGACTTGATAATAGGAGGTGTAAGGGGTTTCTTAAATTTTCTAAAGGTATGTTGTATTTCCTTAAAACTCCTCTTCCTTAACTTTAAACTATTCTCATTTCTGGATACCTGACAATTTATTTAAGGAATTTTTTTTGTGTGTGTTTTATCTTTGTAGAAGTTTTATTCCATAACAGTCCTCACCGGAAACTATGGGATAACTACAGTGGTCAATTATAGTTCTGGGAGGGCCCTTGGATCGATTATCGGTGTGCTAACTAGGGTTATAAATTATAAATCATTTGTACACGGAATTCTACTTCACATCCGATTAGTAAATTAACTATAACATTACTCTGGGTTTTTTAGTATTAGGCGTACCACTCTAGATTTAGTCAGTTTCTAATCTATATTCGGATACAATATTTGTGTTTAGAAAGTTTACGTGAAATATCTCAATCATAGAGATTATATTTTTATAAGTACCTTTAACAGTTAATTTATCAAGTCTGGAACGTAGATCAAAAGCTTACTTGACCATTTATAGGGAAAAAATATTTTTGTAATGTTGTTTACTTAGATTAAAAATGTAATCAAATAATATCAATTACAAAAGAAAGGTAGGTGTTTTTACCGTGTTTGGCAGACAATGGGAGTATAACGTAATTTAGTTGCGTGCAAACCAAGTTTTAAAAGAGAAAGTTAATTTAAAACTATAACAATAATGTTATTTAATTAAAAATTAAATACATACAAAATTGTAAGATAACTTCCAATCTTATGCTTTTATGTTGATAGACATTATCAGTGACTTAATGTTTAACTCAAAGGAACTGGGTGAATACTTCAATGGCGTATTCCTGAGGATCAGATAGGGATTTAAGCCCTTCTCTGTAAGGTGGGATGGAAAGGGGCGCGAGAAAACGTCAGTGTTTTTTTCAGTTTGCACAGTAAACCATTTATTTTTTCGGCAGAATAAATAAAATATAGATATTATGCAAACACAGTTTAATTTTCTTCACATGTTGATAGCAACAGTTGTTGAATATCTGTCATGAACGTATCAACATTTGATGAGCAACTTTTTAAATGAAGAGAAAAAGTTAATCATCAAATTCCAGGACACCCTTGACAGATATTCAACAACTGTTGAGGTCACATTGTGAATAAAATTAAAACTATGTTTTTTACTGGATAAATATTTGATTTACTTTGCCGAAAGATGTTTGTTTATTTTTTTCAATAAAAACTGCAAAAATATTGCCCTTAACTCGCTAACACTACCAACCCGCCTTAAAGAAGCTGATTTTTTCTCCGAAACATTACCGACAACTCAAATGAGAGAAGAGTTTGCCTTGACCTTTCAGATGACCTATACAGGATTCAATGACACGGGCTTTAAAATAGCTACTAAGAAGCTCAAGATCATTCGTCATCAGGTACAGCCAGTCTCAATGGAAATAATGAATTTCGAATCAAATGGATCCAACAGGCACTAGCACACCTTTTTTAAATAGATAGATAGCTCCTTCCATTTAGGATATTTTGTTTCATATTTTAAGTTGAATTTTGGTCAATGGTAACTACATCCGGACGTATTTATAGAACTTAAGACTTTTAGCATAAGAGTACTAACGCTCCGTTGGATCATCTTAGGTTCAAGGTCAGCCTTTAATCATTTTTAACTGTTATCCGAGTCACAGTGAGAAATGAATAATTCCCTCAAGAAAAGAATAATCCTTGATATATTAGTGGTAGAACGTTACGGAACTAACCAAATATTTTGGTTTGACTCTTGTGTGTGTTCAAATTTGTAACTAAATTAAAAATATGATATTTCATTCATATTTATATCAATGGTTTGTACATTGAATACTTATTTATCATGGGGTATAAAAGTAAAAGTCTTACAAACTAGCAGAATATATAACTAATACACTGTTAAAGGGTGTCTCTTTTTTCGTCAATGATAAAAACCGGAATAAAATTCAGGAATCTTAGAGGTCAATTTGGATACATTCTGATTTATATTGCGTTTGAATTCTGATTTATATTTAATTACACTAATGGGATCGGGATGAGGAATTGTAGTTCAGAGGAAATGTACCCAAAATACTGTGAGGCCTCGGAAGGAGCCGTTTAAAAAATATCCCCCCCCCCCCCCAGGTACAGTACACCTGACTTGGAATAAAACCCCTAACCGTCGTTGGCAAACCAAACGGGATGAGTCTGACATCTTAGTCTGTGTGCTCACTAATTTGTGCAAACGTAGTATATGTATTAATCGAATGTAAGGTTAAGATAGTGACCTTCAATGTTAGATAATTGAAACGAAAACACGATAAAAATACAGGAAGGTACTTGCACTTATTTGTTAATTTGTGAGAAAAACAACAACATTTTGTAGGCTGTCGTTCATTTATTAAAGGCGAAAACATTGTAATTTTATTATTTAAATTATATGTTAATTTAATGAAGCAGCATAATAGCGTATAATATAAGTTTAATTACTGCTCAATTTTAATTTAGATAAATTTAAACTGTATGACAAGTAGTATTTATTAGCTCATCACTATATGCATTTGAACATATTATTTGGTTTATACTAGTGTTAATTTAATGTTGATAATATACGTTAGTGTAAAACGTAAATGTATATTTATATGTGCACACTCTATTTACCTTTAAATGAGGCAGTCTTACCTTGATCGATTACTCTATGGTCCTATGCTATATTTTGCACCAAGGTCATAGCCAACCACTAATTTCAGGGGGGACACATTTCCCAATTGCTCGAAGCTAGAAAAAAAATTCAAATTGTTAAACAGTTATAGAAACTATCTGTTTTTTATGGTAAAATAACCCCCTAACTGTCAAAGGCTAGAAAAATTTCTAAATATTAAACAACTCTATAAGCTTTTTGAGGTGCTTTTAATGGTAACACAGCCCCCTAATATAAACTTGTATCTTAATTTTGATATTGTTTGAACCGTGGATAAAGCCATATTAATTTTTTTCATAAAATTTGGGGGGGGGGGTTTGAACCTCCCCGCCCCCTGGCTACGGTCCTGCTTTGCAACAAAGTGTATTTCCATCAAAGTAATCTTGTTACATTTCATGGCAAACGGAATGTACATAAGTACAGTTAAATTAGCATTGTAAAAAAGGTAATGTTTTTCTTATCAAACAAAATAGTTCATAGTGCCTTAAGGTCAACATTGAAACAGACACAAACGAAAAAAATGTCTTACTGTCACCTTTTGTGTGACCTTAACTTTCTCGTTATTTTGAAATAGGACCATAAATAATGGACTTTTTTAAAAAAAATAATGTCTATTAGAGCACTTATTTAAGATTTATTCATACTTGTATATATGTGTCCGAACAAAAATAGGTTGCTTCGTTTGTTTTTATTAAATTTAAAATTCAAGAGAGTATTGTCACGATATACATATGAATAATAAACTAAAATACTATCTTATTATATAAGTATTTACTTGTTTAGGAGTATATATAGATTATTAAAAACCATTCCTCTAAAAAGACACATTTAAAAGCGAGACTAAGTTACCAACTCAAGGTAATTTTTAAGGCTATTAAATTACTTATAATTACGGTATGCTTTTTAATAAATTTTCCAAATTTGTCTCAAGTCTTAACTAGCTCTTCTAAAAAAATATATTTATTTTGTAGCATAGATCAAGACGTAAGAATGTAAACTTTTCCACAAAGCTATTTGAAAAGTGAAACCAATTGTAAAAAGTGTTGGTTTACTAAGCGGCAATCCTGACGTTATTAAATTAGATTTTAAACTAACAAGGAAACAAGAATATTCTTTTAAATATTTATATCCAATATTACCGAGTCATGAATAATATGTAATACTTATTATAGACTATATAAATGTGTATGATGTTGATTTTGGAGAAGTATAAGATTTGGATTTTGCCTTTCTTGGATTAAGAGGTATTATATAATTTTAAACTTTAAGTGTGAGTGTTAGTGTATGCTTTCATTGTAATTAGAGATAATTAACAAATTATAAAAACAAAACTATTTGTTAAGGTGTTTGTTTGAAATCCAATAAACTGATTTAAAATTATCTAAGATCATAATTTACTGTCATAAAAAGTGTTTTTATTCCAACTGTAAAACCAAATATTGTGTGGATATTTTGGTTTGTAATGACGCTTAAGGAATTTATGTGATTTGTTGGTAGATTGTATTTTCAATAAATATTGTGTTAGTAGTAAAATTAAAATTTAATTTTAGTTTGTAATGCAAACGGTTATAAAATGTGATTTCTAATAATAGCATAAATGAATACTTCAAATGTACAGCATTTAAAATGAATATATATGAAAAATGATACAATTTTACGATATGGTCGTAGAATGTTAAATGTGATTCGTTGTATGAGTATGATGAATGGTAGGTTATAGGGTTATGTAACCTATATAGTTAAATATTTCTTATTTGAGTTATGTGTTATTAGTTGGCTCATACTTGTTCTGTTAAACTTATCTGTGATATAATTACATTTTTACCATTTAATATTTTGAAATAAACACTATAAATAATACAAAGTGGTGTTTTAATTCTTAATTTGTGTCATCTGAATTTGAAATTTTCAGTTATAAACTAGCTTCCTTTTGTTGTTAGATTAAAAGTTGGTTCATCCCGGGACTAGAGATTATGTTGAATACTGTCAGTTTAAATTATGGTTTTATTACTTAATACATACCTTGTACACAAATATAATGTTATTAATAAGTAGAGCCTATAGACTTTAAGATGTATTTAGATACGAAAATTTAAGTGACAGTGTGATGTCATAAACATTTTATTTGGGAAATAAGCTTTTTTAAATGAATACGGTATTTTAACTATAAATAAAATTAAGTTATGATAGTTAAGAATTAAATTTTATCTTGCACTACATATGTACCTGGCTTTGCATGTAGTAACTACACCATAAATTGTGTGGTTACCCGCGCCAAAGCTTTTTTTCCCCCTTCAAAAATACATGAAATAAATCTCATTTTATTTCTTCAGTTCCAGTTTTTAATAAATTAAAAAATAATCTAATCAAAACTTTAAAATCCCAGATTCTAGGTGAATATGTTTGTGAATTGGGTCTACTAATTAAAAAATTTCAGGTGTCTGCTTAAGGTATATATCGCGCAATCCTCATCACAGACATAAAGACAGACAGACATACAAACTATTTTTATTAATTATATTTTACTAACATAGATGAACACTAAAACAACTTTTTTTATATAAAAAGTATTAAACAAACTTCTAGTTGATTGAAGGGAGTTGACGATATTTAGTACATAAGTGAATTTTGAAAAATTACACCTAGTCACGGGAATTGAACGCGGGACCCTTAGTTTTGCTAGCTAATGCTCTACCCCTGAGATATAATCCCGTGCTCAGGGTAATTCTTCACTCATAGCTTAAGGCAGAGTATGATTTGTACGAGATTATGTTTGTTTATATTCACTTACTTTAAAGTAAAATTAATTACCTCTTTTACTATTTTCATAAAAGTATAAAAGGTAAATTTGTACATTAAAATGTAGATTGTACAACATTGTGACCTCCACTTTTATAAGAAAAGAAATAAATTGTGCAGTGATTCATAGAATTGCTTTTTTTTTTCTGTCGTCTCTCAAACAACATTTCAAAAACATTATTAGATTTTCATTATTTAGTTTATTTATTTTAAAAGTTTTTTTAAGATCGAAAAAAGCCTAATAAAGCTCAGAAAAGTTTCAGTTTCATTAAAATCAACTTAGATATAAGATATATTTAAGTCAGAAAATATCAAAGTATATATTTATACCTTAATTGGTTTTATTTTAAGATATTTCAAGACCATTATTAAAAGAGTCCAATTCACTGTTTCTAATTTATTAAAAACTGTGACAGTAAATGTATTTTGTAATCATGTTGAAAATGTATATCACTTTGAAAAAATATCTTATTTTTGTCAAATTTCAACAAGATACATTACTATACTCATCAGAGTATCCAATATAAATTTTATTAAATTATGGCACCACGACATACTACCCATTCGGTCTACACTCTTAAGTACTAATTACGCTAGGGAGTTTGGGATTGTAAAAATTAAATTTAAGGGAAGTGAACCCACTTTTGTGTGGAGGGAGGTTGGAAAACATTTAGGGTAAACCACCCCAGTTCACCCGACCGAGATTCGAACCTTGATCTCCCCGTCCTCGGCAGTCTAGCTCAACATTAAACTAGTGTGTTAGCTAACTACGCCACCGAGGCAGGTTATTCAATAAAAATGGTTGGTAGAAAGGGGCTTACATATGTATTAAAAATAGTTCTACCTATTTAGGTGGCCACGTAGTCTAGGGCGTCACTCTTGTGCCATATTAGACCACCGATGACAGAGAAATAGCTGTTTGAATCCCAGTCAAGTGTACTGAGGGCAGTGGCGTGTCGTGAAGTGTTGCAAGGGTAAGCAGAATTAGTTCAAACTGTACCTGTGAATTGTTCACACTCCTCAGTAGAACACTCATTGGTCAGATATCGAGAGTAATACATTCCCGTGTGAGACATGCAGAGCAGAGCATATGTATGATTGGTTAAATAGGGCCCAAGTGGGCGTGAACAGATCAACGGTACAGTTTTAACAAGGTCTACTTCCCGTGCTACATTCCATGACACGCCACTGACTGAAGGAGATTTTTACAAAATGGGTTTTCCACTTCCTTCCAATTAAATTCGAGTACACTTTCTCTAAATTCAAGAGTTCAATGGCGTAGGTAGATACCAAAGAAAACGTTTCAGGAAATGGGTCAAAGGGACGACTTTGTCTTGATAATATTATCTGCTTTGGATGTCCATAGAACAGTGGTTTTCAAACTGTGGGTACCCCCCTTCCAATTTTTGGGAAGGTGGCGTTGCTTAAGTTGTCCTCAAGGAGGATTACAAAATATGTATTTAGTTTTGGTAAGGGATCACGGATTCTAGAATAGTTATTCGATCAAGGTGCAAGCTCCTTTATATTTTATCATTACTTATAATAGGTTAAAATTATTGTTTACATTTTAAAGCAGAGTTAATAAAAAAAGCCAATTTAATTATTTAAAAATCAAGGTTGAGACATAGTGTAAAGGTTTGCCATCTTCTGCCTTAAAAATTAATAAGGGATAGTTTTATTAGTAAATGAGGACCCGCTTAGGTGGCCACATGGTCTAAGGCGCTACACTTGCAGTAGACTCAAATGCCGATGACGAGGAGTTCATGTGTTCAATCCCTAAGGGTGTTTTTTTCCTAGATGCTTTACTACTCTCTTTCTCCACGCAAATGCGGGTACATTTCCTCTCAATTCAACCTTAATCGTCTATAATCCACTATAGTAATAAGTACATAGGCGTATGAGCCGAACAGGTAGTAAGATGTGCTAAATATGTAAGTATATAATGCTGTTTGATTATTCAGTATTTCTGACATCTCCTAAAAATGTGGAGTATCTTAGTGGTTTGAGCAATATATTTATGTGCCTTTACCGTTTTTGGATTTTATTCTCATTTTTCATTTAATTGAGGTATTTAACGTGCACTTTCTGAACTGATGGATTATATCAGAACATGGTACTTTCTATGAGCGAGAGCAAAAGAGACTACCAATTTTGCTGTAGGAGGAGTTTTCGCATAACTTACAGGTTTATCTTGCATACCACAATTGACATGGGACCGATGGCTTTACTTCCCCTTCGAAAGAAGTTGTGCTACGAATTTGTATCGCTCAATAAAAATTAGCTGATCTCAGCTGGGTTTGAATCCACGATCATCGGGTCCTGAGATGAGTATTTCACCCTAAGACCACTGAGGGTTGACCTTGGAATTTAAAAATTCGGAATTGTATTCTTGCTTTGAGTAAAAGCCACCAAAGTTAAATATGTTATTCTATTTGTAATGGCTTTATATATGAGATACTATATATATATAATATGTAGGTACATACCCACACCAGTGGTAACGCGAATTATGGCGTCAACTCATTCTGGTCCAGGTACCTGGTGACTGGAAGACCGGGTTTCAAATCCCAGCCAGGTGTTCTGATGGTGATTTTTTCCTAAATGTATTACCATTCTTCCTTTTGCAAATTCAGATACGTTTCCTTTAAATTCTACCTTCCTCATCCTTATAAAATTAAAGTAATTGGATGTGGATATCCCGGCCGGGTAATGAGACGTGAAGCTAAATAAATATTTATAAATATTCTTTGTAGGGAAATATTTAAAATAGAGCCTTGGCCTTTTAAAAAAGCTCATTAAAATGCATCGTTATTAAAATTATAAAATACATTTGACTAAGATTTTATAAAAAAAATAAATGGGACTTGCCAAAGCACAGAATTTCTCTCTCCTTTATTAAAAAATGGATATCTTTATTTCAAACTCGTAATGTTTGTGAAGTGAAATAATAGAGAATGTTGCATGGATATTACGGGAAAAAGTGGGATGAGACTCAGCAAATACGTTTACTCTCTTTTAATATCAAAATTATCATTTTCCCGTTGCTTAAGTTGTATTTAAAAAATACATCAACATAATAACCACAACTTCAAATGCTGGAAGAGAATGACATTTATTCGTGAGCAATGTTTTATATAAGTACGAAGATTCACGAAAAACATGAACTCATTCCCCATCCCCTACTCCTCCAAACTCCGGCTCATATCACGTGCCATCTTATGTATTCGCAGTACCTTCCACGACAATTATTATCCACTGCTTATCCCCGTTTGTTTCGACCCTTATAGATCAGTAACTATTTATTTTACAAAATAATATTGTGAATAAAAGATTTTATATTCTGAATAATACCACAACTTTACAATTATAAGTTTTTGAAATACTTGCGTATTAGATCAAAGTTATAAATTTCTGTTTATGTAAACTACCATCAAAGTAATTTTCACGGGAAAATGAGAATTTCCAATTTATTTGTATGTGAATCAGTGCCTAGTTACAAAATTTAATCAAAATCACCTGATAAAATTTAGATAAAATCTGTTTTGTGTAATTTTTTCTTAAAGTAAGCTATCCTTAATTTAAAGGTTAGAAAACTAATATTTAAAAAATCCATTGGGATACCTTATCAGTCTTAGTTTGATCGTTAAAATGGTTTCGGCTTTCATTCAGGATACAGCCAGACATACGGCATTGCAAAAAATCTTTTTTATATATATATTTTAGGGAATCATGAAACCTTGCATTTATCAAAATTTCAATTTCAATTTTTAGGATTATTTTAATACTTCTCTCCTATGGGGCGTCGAGAATAGATAAAAAGAGCATCACATTATACCAAAGAATGTAAACGAAATAAAATACATATTTTACAGAAATTTAATGAGGAAAAAGTAACACCTTTGTCCACCAAAGCGCATAACACTCGTCTTTAGATTTCCAAGACCTCAGTTTAAAATCTATATCTGTCGATAATTTTGAAACAATTTTGTTTTATAAAAAATATATTTCAAATAAAGGGTTTTTTTAATAGGAGGGGCCTACTAAACTTTTACTTCGATAAGTTATTTCATATCTCCAAAAGTCGAGAAGATATAATCAATTGCAAATATTTTTTATGTAAATTACCCTCAAAGTCAATTTATTGGGAAAATTAGAGCTAGCATTTTGTTTTTAATTCCAAACAGTACTTGTATAGGAAATTTAATCAAAATGGTTATAGTGGATTATAAATAAAACGATTTTTTCTCTTTCAGACCTTCAGTACACTACCCCTCAGTTTAGGTATGGATATCAAATTCCAAAAATTCCTCTTGAGAACCTTATCATAAACTTGGATACCTAGTCTTAGCCTGGTTGGTAAAACAATTTAAACTCTAGATCAATATACAGACATACAAACAGGCATACAGACGGCCAGTAGCGCAAAAAAAAAATCAGATTCATTGAGTCATAAACCGTCAATATACATCAAAAGTTCAAATTCCATTATTCTTTTCTTTCTACGATTACAATACTTTATGTACCTAAGAAATCTCGAGAAGGTAAAAATAATATATATATATATTCACTTTTAATCTAGTTTTCTTTTATAATTTAATACAATGGTGATTTGGTTGGCGTTTAACTCCTTTCATCAGATTGTTGATAAAGGAATTCTCTAATCCTTCACGCCTTCTCATCAATACAATAGAATTATTATGTGGTAGCCGAACTATTTCATACCTCTAGATGATTTATCTCGTAATGAAAAGGATGAACTTCAAAGGGAAAACCCACCTCACTTGTATTTAGCTAGAGTAAATGAGAAAATAGAAAGAAAGGGAATGAGGAAAAGAAAAAAGGGGTAAAACTTACGTAATACTCCATCAATTATTGAATGGATCCAGAATCAAAAAGGAAGAATAGATTTTCTTTATCTTTTTTTTATTTTACTAAGTGTTTGAATATTTAGTTTGTTCCTAAATATAAAAGTGAAGCTGAAAACAAACAACAGAATTTATAATTAACTAAAGATATGAGTGTGGGAACACAACAAATGGTCAGTGTTTTTGAAGTTAGATTCACAAAAGAGTTTTTTGGCAGGAATAAATAAAATATTACTTCAGTAGAAACAAAGGGTCTAATTTTCTTCACATGGTGATATCAACAGTTGTTTAATATCTGTCAAGAGCATGTAGCATTAAATGATAAACTTTTATAATAATGAGAAAAAGTTGTCATTAAATTCCACTTGACAGATAATCAAGAACCGTTGAAGTCATCATGTTGAGAAAATTTAACTTTGTTTCTACAAAAGAACTATCTTATTTCTTTTGACCAAAAAAAGGTTTTTTTAGTAAAAACCTTTAAAAAAAACTATTGTCCTTAACTAGCGTTTTTACACATCGAAAACTAAGGTGATTTTACGAAAATGTTTGTTTTATTAAGGTTAATTATTGTGACTAATCTAAATACATTGATTTTAAGGACCAGATTAGGACATAATAGCTATGTTATCACAGACACAATATTCATTCTATAAGCATTTATGCTAATTCATTGATGTGAGAGTAAAATAGCACGTTTCCCTAATCATACATTTTTAAGCTCTACATCGAACCGATCTTGGTGCCTCTAACTCAATAACAAGGCGGGATACCGAATAAGGTAAGATGTAAAACTTTATGACACATAGGCTTACAATATAACATTTCTAAATACAGGATCTCCCTAAAGTCACTAAATAAAAATAGAAGGTATTTTCGTTTTGTTATCGACCGTGTTGTATATATATATATATATACACACAACTACTTGCCTTCCTGCCCAAATGCCTTAATTGCATACGCAACATGATTGACCGACAGAAAGGACATATTGGTTTAATCTGGATCTAAGTTATTCCTGTAGAAATGAAGGAAAAACATTTTCGATTTTGTTTCGCTCACTACTTTATTTTATCCTGTTGATGTTGTTTGTCGTTTAAGTTTTGTCCATGTTAAGTGCGGTCCAAAGACAGTCAACGTTAACGATATCACAGTGGAAAGAATAAAATTGTTTATGGAAACTTCTTTCTTTCTTTCTTTCTTTCTTTCTTTATTTAGCACTGCATCTTACTAACCGTTCAGATTATACGCTTAAGTAATAATTACGCTAATGGGTTATGAAATAGGAAGGTTGAATTTACAAAAAGTAAACTTGCATTTGCGTGGAGGGTGAGTGGAGAACTATTTAGGGGGAAAAAACGACAGTTCACCCGACCGAGATTCCAACCTCGATCTCCCCATCCTCGGCAGTCTGGCTCAACATGACTAGCGCGTTAGCTAATTTCGCCACCGAGGAAGGCTGTTTCTTTATTATTTCGCGGTTTACTTGCATTGTTTGGACTGTAACAATTTTATTAATAAATGAGTATATACTTATTCAAGCTCAAAGTAGTGTGTAATGAGGTGGACTGAATAGAACTAGCTCAAGATAGGGATAGGGTGTAATGAGGTGGACTGTAGCTCAAGATAGGGATAGGGTGTAATGAGGTGGACTGTAGTTCAAGATAGGGTATTAGTATACAAGTATTTTAGAACCCAGTTGAAATTTTATATCAAACAAAATATCCTCTTCTCAATAATGTGGACAAAAAGTTGGGTATCTATACAAATAAAAAATAGTTCACGTCTTTCTGACATGTCTTATTATTTTCATCTTGAAACATTTTTTCTCATAACATGTGAACATCAAGGTGGAGATATTTTTGACAGCCCTTCTTGGGAAATGATGGTGAAGGGGGGGGGGGGGGGGAAGGGAGTTAGAAGTAACATACTAGTAAGAGTAAAAGAAGATAGGTTAAAGAAAGTGAAGATAAAAATAAAATTCCAGTCATATTTCCAGAAGAAAGTTGCCCGAGAAAAAGCATTGAATAAAACGTATCTATTCTCTACCCAAGTCACATATTTGACTCATATTCTGTCGGTATGATTCCATGAGAAGTTTTTCAAAATTTTTTTTTTTAATTGAGTTAACCTAAGAAATATTTTTTTTTCATTTTCTGTATTGCGTCTTACATAACCTTTGGTAACCCACCCATTTACTCGTGTGCTAAGAGATGGAGGTGGTCGAATTTAGAGAAGATATGTCCCGATTTTCCTGGAAGGAGTGTGGAAAACTATTTAGTATAAAGTCCCCTCAATAAATATGACTGAGACTCAAACATGTTCTGGAAAATTATATTATTATAAAGTTACTCATTAATCCATGTGATCACCAAATGTGGGTAATTTTTTAGTCTTCAACTTGTATCAGCCTCGGTTTGATAACGTGTTTCAATAATAAATGGTACGGTGCACCGCATAGACTTTTTTTCTCTCTCTTATCTTAAAATAGACATTGGCTAAAAACTTGTAAGTTTTGTGAAACGAAATAATAAATATTTTTTCAGAACTTTCTACCTTAGAGCATGAATAAAATAGTATATACAGTTACAGAAACATTGAGAAAAAAGGAATATCTCTGTCAACCAAAGAGAATCTCAATTTTATTTTTAGAGATCTAAATCAAACCAAATATAGATACAAATTTGCTTAAAGCTCAAAAACTATTGGTTCTATAAAATATTATCAAATAAAATAGTGTTATACTTAATAGTTCTACATATTTACAGCAATAAATTATTTCGTATCTCAAATAGTTCTTGAGTATTAATCCAAATTGGTAATTCTGCTTTATATGAATTACCCTTATAGTCATTTTAATGGGAAACAAGAGTAGCCATTTTGTTTATTATGTTAAACCGTGCTAGATACAAAATTAAGTGTGAATTTCGAGAAAACCGATTTAATCTATTATCGCGATTTACCCTTACCACCCTTAATTTTGGGTTAGATATTCAATTCCAAAAAACTCGGGGCAAACCTATGAAAAACCTAGTACCACGTTTTAGATCTTTCGGTAAAATGGTTTCGGCTTAAGCCAAGATACAGAATCACTAAAACTATTTTTTCGGTTAGTGGAGTATAAAACGTCAAACATTTATCAAAATTTTGAATTCAATTTTTTTTTACCATTACAATACTGCTCTCTCCAAAGAAGTTGAGAGAAAGCTAAAAAAAAATCTTGTAAGTTTCACATACGATGTGTTGTCTAAGAAGAAACCCATTTCTTTCTTAAATTCCGTTCCTCCTCTTTTACAATACTCTACAATACCCCACACACACACACACACACACACACACACACAAATGTCATAAAACAGTGAGGAAGCGTTTAATATCTTTCTCTAGGATCCCAGACGAGTCCAGTAATAATAAAAATAATGATAAAAAAAAGTTGTTCCGCTGGAACTTGCCGTCCATTTTCTGGTATTTTAATATTTTAATCTTTCGGGAGCTCGCATGGTTGTAATATATTGAGATTCTTGAGTGGGGTACTGTTGGAAGTAGAAGTAAATGCCATGGGACGTTGGTTAAGGAGGGGGGGTTGAGGTTTGGGGCAACGGGCTGGAAGGGCTAGGAGGTGTGTAGGAAAAGGGGTTGGGAAGGCAGATGTGGGGGAGGAGGAGGAGAGGGCATAAAAACTGTGCGACACAATTTTTCTCGTAAGGAACGACAACGAACCGACGTCCATTCATGAATATTCTATGGCGTCCGCCTTCGCTCCTGGTATTGCAATCTGCTTCTTCGTTTTATTCTTTTTATTTCTCTTTTTTTCTCTACTCTTAGGTAAGCCGCTTCCTATCTTAAGAGCAAAAAGATATCCACAAGAGGCTATTAAATTGTTAGGAGTTTGCACTATATCAAAAATCCATCGCAAACTAAATAAAAATTAGAAACAAATTATTTCGAATAAAATAATTAATGACGAAATATTAGATAACGCTGGAGGTTTTTTTTTCAAAAAATAATTAAATACAAATAATATGTCAAATTTTTATTTTCAAATAGTGGGTAAATATCCCATTGAAAAAATATTAATTTTAAGGTTTGTCACGGTTGTGAAAATTGTCTCTTACTTAACATGAGGAGATTACATTTTAGGTGCTCAAAAAACGTAGACAGTAAAATATTTGGTCCAAAAAGGGTGAAAGAGATGTAATGAGATGGACTGAATAGAACTAGCTCAAGATAGGGATAGGGTGTAATGAGGAGGACTGGATAGAACTAGCTCAAGATAGAGATAGGGTGTAATGAGGTGGACTGGATAGAACTAGCTCGAGAAAGGGTGTAATGATGTGGACTGGATATAACTAGCTCAAGATTGGGTTAGGGTTTTAAAAGGTGGACTGGTTGGAACTAGCGCAAGATAGGGATAGGTTTTAAAAAGGTGGACTGGATGGAATTATCTCAAGATAGGGATAGGAGGCATTCTTTTGTAAGGGTGTAAATTAACTGATTTTTAAAGTTCCTAATGGCACATGGTAATTAAGTAATTAATATCTGTCATTTGCAGGCAATCTTACCTCTTGTGCTCCACCTCCTAATACCTATCCGTTACATACGTATATTTAGGCCAACACTGATATAATAGTAATAGAGAAGGTATAATTGTGGTGTAATTCCTATAAATTCTACGTTCTTCATCCTTGACCCATAAGTGTAAATGCATGGTTATTCCGAGAGGGTTATTTGCTGCATAGGGATCACTCGGAGAAGGGATAATGTAAAGACTTACGGAAACACGTTGTACCAGTGAGGACTCAATTTAGCTACTTCGTATGACACAAAGAACCTCTAAAAGAAAACAGCGAGTGATGCAAAACAATTTTTTTTTTTCAAGACGTCTTTGAGTGGTAAGAGAGAGAGCTTTTGTTACGCTGAGTAGCAGATTTCTAGTATACCCCGCCTCCGGTCGATATATCGATACCAGCCACAATATCGAACACAAAGAGACACATAGAATGGAGAGGGATAGATAGAAGGATACTATATTCGATATATAGTTCCCTCCCCCCCCCCTCTCCAAGCCTCTTTCGTCAGCAAAAGAAGAGGAACAAAAGGTAACAACGCTAAACAAATTTGGGGGACATTATTATTATTACTGTTATTATTATTTACCACACAAATCTATAATAAGAGAAAAGTGATCATATGGGGAAAATGACAAATCTTTGTTTTCCCTGATGAACACTATGGTATAGAACCATGTTTATATAAATTTATAAAATATATTTAATTCATATCTTATTACAGACTGACACGTTATGGATGACTACATGATCAGTCATGACAGCAGAATCGGAATCAATTTAGTGAAAAAATATACACAGGAATCGAACTCAGAAGCTAATAGTTTGGAGAGATAATGTTCTACTGCTGAGCCACAAATAAATTCAAAGTTTTGACAACTAGTTAAAAGTGATCTTACGTGGCAAGATGAAATTTAGGGTGGGTGAAAACAAAGTATTAAGTAAAATTATTTTGTCCATAAATGGATTAATATAAAGGAGAGGGGAGTAGGTTACATAGATATGAGTAGAGTATAGATTCTTATGTAATTACATATTTTAATCCTGCCGGTTAGAAATGTGAAAAGCGAAATGTTGGTGAATTAGTTTGTTTGGGACTGTATTTTTTTGTTTTCATTTTACATAGTTGTATATTATTTTACTGTATCCTACATATTTTCGAAGATATTAAATACAATTTTTTATATTTTGTTTAATTTAATTTTAAGTGAACTGAATGCTGTACCGAGCATTCGTGAGTCAGGAAAAGAGGAATATGTCAAATCTTTGTATGATCGACCAGTTGCAATGAATCTTAAGGTGGGGACACACTGCCGTCACGTCACGTGAGCTCATGTGACCTCATACAGTAGAGATATGACGTGACGTGCTGTACATACACTATAGTTACGTCATGTCACTCAACATGCGCTCTCGTTTCGTTTTCAGTAATACGTTTCTTATCTATAGTTCTTCAGTCTTGGACTAACCATGGAGAAAAGTGGCTCAAGCAGTTCATCTGAGTTTGAAGAAGAGTTGGAAAATGCTTGTGCAGTATTAGTGGCTAATACAGTGGCTCGTAGGAAAAGGGTGTGGGTGCATCAAGCAAATTTGAAAAGGAAGGAGAAGGGTGAACTTTATCATTTGATTAAGGAACTTAAAGAACACCCAAGTCGATATGAAATGTATTTTAGAGTGACAAAGGAAGAATTTCAGTTCTTACATGATCTTATAAAGGAGCTAGGCTACGCACTTTTTCAATAAGCATTTCCTCCATAATTAACACACTCTAACAACCAAGAAAACTAAATGACTTGTCCACTGACGACACTTCAACGGACTCACGGCTCACGAAATATGTGCTGCCGCAGATATTGTGAGAGCGCGTGAGGGCGTGACGAGCCATGAGGAGACATGACCTCACGTGATGTGTATGTAGTGACGCCAGTTTGAATGCCCACCCCTCTTATCAACAGAAATAAATCTACTCACACTTTGATTGCTTACGTGAGCTCATGTGACCTCACGTGACGTGACGCCAATGTGTCCCCACCTTAAGTGTAACACTTTTCTTCTCATCTGGAGATAAGGCCTTTCTCATGTAATAACGGTATCTTGCTTAGTATACCACTGAGACACGACAGACAAAATATGCTTGTAAGTGTCTTTATTCATGCGTAGGTAATTCCGATCAGAACCTAATTCATGCAAAATCGTCATAGTGTTTCGTTTTAAGATTAAATTTAGACTTAGGACACGTTTCTTCTTACGTTTTACAACACTACTATACTATAAACTTTGGTATTACTCATATGATAGGAGCGAATCTTCATCCTCTTTGTTGTTGAAGAGACATCATGGCACGAATTGAACCATCGAAAACAAGTGTGGACGATAAAATCCCTCCACCCTTCACTGAGCCGCCATATGTCTATTCGTCAGAAAGCAGCGTGTTTTTAATAGATATCCCAGATTGGTCAGCTCACATTTCTGCAAAACGCTGTCAGAAAGCAGCGTGTTTGTAAGAGGTATCCCATATTGGTCAGCTCACATTTCTGCAAAACGCTGTCAGAAAGCAGCGTGTTTGTAAGAGTTATCCCATATTGGTCAGATCACATTTCTAAAAAACGCTGTCAGAAAGCAGCGCTGCAATTTGTTACATATAATGAGGCCTTATGTGTGGTAGGCCTATTAATACCAGCTAGTTTGTCTAGATCAAATATCTAACATTGCAAAGACCCATATCGTAATATCCATCTTCGTGGAAATGTGTTATCCAGGAAATCACAAACAGTACAACCAAAAATGCCCAGGTGTACAGTCATGTTGAAAATACCACAATGAGCGTGCTATCAGTGAAATTGCATTGACGGTGTAGGTCCTCAACATATCCAAGTGGGATTCTTAATTCACTGTTGGGGAATCAACAAATCTAAGGTCCAATCACACCATCAGAGTTAACAGCACACCAGAGATATCCATCTATGGGGAGGAGCGTTCGTATTCATGAATTACTCGCGGACTTTCAGTACCCTAACATATTGTGTTTTGTTTGGCTCACATGACCGTTAATGTTAAAAGTGGCTTCATCACTGAATGTTGTCAGTAGGTAGCGAAATCTTGGGCACTAAAAATATTTAAAATTGGCATTAAAACTATACGATTTTTGCACCAGAATAGGTGCTTGGAGGGAAAAAAAATCACACGGTAGACATTGCAAAATTGATTTTACAACATACTACTTTATTATCTACAGCCAATTCACATTGCTGTTTTCTTAACACCACGTGGTCTCACTAGTCTTTCAGGGTACACGAATGTCTTACTAATCACGCTAATATGTTATGCATTAGGAAAGTGTAATTTAGATTTTAAAGGACGTTTATCAGATAAACTTGCGTGGAGGGGGAGTAAAAAGCCATTTAGTAAACAAACCGCACATCAGAATGAGAGTCGAACCTCTATCACCCTTTAATCGGCAGTCAAGTCTACTGTGAGAGTGACGACTTAGTCCATTCGACCACCGAAGTAGGTCAGATGTAGTTAGTCACTATATCGTTTTCTAGATTATCAATATTGAACTGGGCTATCCTTTAAGATAGAATGGTTTTTTTTTTTTTAATTTGAAAAGCAGAGTTATACTTCTCACAGTGTCAAGGGACAAAATTTCTAATTTGCTGTTTCTGAAGACGTTGAAGTCTCTCCTGCAACTGCAGACTATTTCCTCCCAAGATGTCTGCCAATGATACCATTGTCCTCTAACTAATTTTAAGCTCACTGGAAGCTCCTGAAAAAGTGTCGGTTTTCAGACCTAATACAAAAAAAAAATTCCACAACTTACCATTTCTAAGAAAATGGATTCTCTTTCAGCAGAAGATCTATACCATGTGAAAAAAAGAGATCACAAAACCCAAATAGAAACGTTAAGGCTCTTATTTACAAAATAGGCAAAAACCAACATAGTAGGCACTGTGAAATCAACATATTTTACTCATAATGACATGAAATGCATGCATATCTCATATAGGCTATACATCATATCTTAACTGCTTATGTTTTACGATCAAAGTAAATTGGCAAAATCCAGTTTCTAGTAATCAGATACACAATGTCTAGATGGATGTTTGCAATACCTGCTAAAATCTGGCAGCATGCCACACAAGCATGTTGTTTAAGCTTCTGTAAATGCTTTCACGAGTTGGATATGGTATGGGCGTATTCCAAGGTCCTGCTATAAGATTCTCCAAACATGTTTTTAAGAAATACCCGTTTCTAAACTGCATCCTTTGGATTGGACTGTTCAGAATAATTTTTTGCTGAACAAAAATGACGTTAATTTAACTTTAACTTGTTTTTGGACGTCCAGTATTACCTTTGTAGCTGTCCGCAACCGAACCAGCCTTAACCAACTTTTCTTATGTACAAAAAATCGTTAAAGAGCTTGTAGGTCTCGCTGCAATATTGTTCTTGGAACTTACTTTGAACTATGTTTGGAGAACGAATCATTTCCATCAAGTTTGTCTCCACTCTTCTTTCTTGCAGCGGGGGTTGTTTTTTTAGCTACACGTATTACTACCCACTATACGCTTCACTAATATCGTTAATGTGTTAGGGCTGAGTAAAGTTTAGTTTAGAGGAATTGTACCCACATGTGTTCGGAAGAAGAATGAAAAACCATTTTGGAAAAACCACCGTCGGTATGTCAGACCGAGATCCAACCACAATCTACCTGTAATCGGCAGTCTAGTCTATTGTAAGAGTGACGCCTTAGAGACCATGCAATCACGGAAGCAGGTATTTAAATGTTTATTCCTTGTAAGTGTTAACATAATTTTGACATAACCTCTCTCTGTCTTGCCGACCCCCCCCCCCCCCCCAAGAGGTGTTTCTCTATCTATCTCTTGACCTGGCTGTATCCCGATTGCAAACAGTCCAGATTTGTGAACACACTCAAACTTTTATGGCCAACTAAATATGTGAAGATGGCGAACAAGTAAAAAAGCAGCTCGCAGGAATTCCTTAGTGAGGGTTGGTGACACGGTTGAAAGGGGTTACTGGCAGCATTCACCGGCAACTGGTGCTTTCCTCCCGACCAAGATTACCCTAGCCTAACCTATCCTAACCTAACCTAACCTAACGTGACATAACCTAACCTAACCTAACGTGACATAACCTATTCTAGCCTAACCTAACCTGACATAACCTAACCTAACCTGACATAACCTAACCTAACCTGACATAACCTATTCTTGCATAGCCTAACCTAACCTGGCATAAACTATTCTAGCCTAACCTAACCTATTCTAGCCTAACCTAGCCTAACCTACCTAACCTATTCTAGCTAGCCTAACCTAACTTAATCTAACATAACCTGAAATAACCTATTCTAGCCTAACCTAACCTTACCTGACATAACCTAACCTAACCTGACATAACCTAACCTAACCTGACATAACCTAACCTAACTGACATAACCTATTCTTGCATAGCCTAACCTAACCTGACATAAACTATTCTAGCCTAACCTAGCCTAACCTAACCTATTCTAGCCTAACCTAGCCTAACCTAACCTAACCTATTCTAGCCTAGCCTAACCTAACTTAATCTAACATAACCTGACATAACCTATTCTAGCCTAACCTAACCTTACCTATCCTGACATAACCTATTCTAGCCTAGCCTAACCTAGAAATACTTGTGTGTGTAACTTAGTTAAGTTAAGACTGACGATACTGAAAGAAAGTACGACTGCTAGGCCCTAATGGGCCACCCCTATTATCAAATTAAGGGCAGGATGGCCTATCAACATGGCATGTCCGCAATATGAGGCCCGCCTTATATATAAAAAAATATCATGTTCGCAATCAGGAGGCCACCATTGACCTTATAAGCAGAACTCTAATTGCGTAATAGATTTGACAAACCCATTAACAATTAAAAAGCTCTTTTAGGCACTATCCTAATATTGGGTATATCCTCCTAATACACGTAGAAAATAGAACATCACCTTTAACTGAACTAACACCCTCTTCAGTTGTCTAACGCACTACTGTCGCAGTAGACTCGACTGCAAATGACGGGGAGATCGAGGCTCGAATCTCGGTCGGGTGTACAGAGTGTGTTCTTTCAAATTGGTTTTCCACCCTCCCACCATGTAAATGCGTGTACACATCATCTAAATTCAATCTACCTTATCCATAACACAATAGAATAATTAGTACATACGCGTATAGCTCAAACGAGTAGTAAGACACGATGCTAATAAAACAGTAGTGAATTTCATGGAAGAAATATATTTTAAAAATAATAAACAATTACACCATAGTTCATTATGAAAATAATATTAATGTAAGTGATAGTTACTACACGTGGAAATCATAATCCAATAAATTTTTTCTACTTAGAATTTTTCAACTGCTATCTAGAGCTTTGAATCTGTGCCTAGTAGGAGATGTCAGGCAATTATGAGCACCTTAAGAAAATCTGTTATTCCATAAGAATAAGTAAGGCTAGCCAAAAGTAATATTATTTTATTCAATTGCTCATTCAATTAGGTCTACAAGATACAATTAATATGAATGATATTTTAACAGCTTTGGTCTAGAAAAAATAATAATTAAGAATCTGCAAGTGCTCATTTTAAAAGAATGGGCGGAAAATATGAGCACACCCGTGGGGTTTCAGCCATTTTGTTCGTTTTGGTGAGATGTTAACTTTAATTTTTTTTCAAGGGGTGCAATGAGTAGGTTTTATTTTACATTTGAGCTTAAATAACTATCAAACAAATTATAAATATAGTCCCTTTTTCTTGTACAAACTATGGGAAACATTTTAGAAACTTAATTTTAAACGTAACTTTTCATAAACTGATAAATACAGGTCGATGTGATTCTTTAATTATCGCCATGCACTTCCGTCTATGTTACCATGTTGCTATGTTGCAATTGAACGTTCTTCAGTAAAGTGGCAGCACATACCTGTCAAGAGGATAGTTTCAGACAGGTGTGCTCATATATCACACCTGCTCCTATTAGCCTTACCTCCCCTATATTTACTGTAGGTCACGATACATTTCTATCACCTTCTCAATACTAGTGATGGTGCATATCTTCTAAATTATCCTACCTACCCTATTAGCTTAATTAACCACATACTACATGTAGATCATTTTGACTTGTATAGCCATTAAATTGATTTTGGTTAGTCTAATAGTTTGGTAGTTAAAATATCGCTCCCACAAGCTCTAAATAACTCATATTTACTAGCTAATAAAATTATTCCACCAACGTTTAGGAATTTGGACATAATTGGATTGGTAAAAAGGGGCGAAGGTTGGGTAGGGGAACATGTAATTCTATACAAATACGCAGTCCTCCTCCATCCCCCCCCCCTTTTCCCTTCCCATAACAACATACTTGATTTACAATCCGAACACAGCTATATTGATCCTTTCCCTTAGCAAGGATTACCACCGCTCTAAATTATTAACTCTGCAGCCACACAATGCATCCTGGTTACACGGTTTTTATAATGCATGATGGGAGGTTAACGTTTGTATGTGACTTTAGGGTTACTGGAGAGTTGGTAATGTAGCACTCTTTGAAAACAAACAATTTTTCCGAATATTTTTATTTTGTATTAGGAGAGATTTTTTTTAGAACTGTATTATACTACTTGGTCAGGTTATACGCATATGTAATAAATATGTTAATAAGTTGGTATGGGTAAGGTTGAATTTAGATTAAGTGTACCCGCATTTGCGTAGAGTGAGAAAGGTAAACTCTTTTTTTAAAGCCCCTATCGGTAGACTTGACCAGGATTTGAACCCCGATCTTCCTGTCATCAACAATCTAGTTCAACACGAGTGTGATGCCTTAGACCAATGGTTCCCAAATTTCTCAACTCGTGAACCCTTTCATAAATATCTGAGTTTCGCGAACCCCCTGATAAATAACCACAGCCATGCACTTAATTTTATATCTAGATTTTATCAAATATATTTCATTAATTGCAATCAAAAGGTATAATACCTTTAAATTAACCTACTATTGAACTTTGGGATACACCCCCCACCAAAAATAATTCAAGAATATTTAAAAATTACTAATGTTACTTATTTACATAAGTATAAGTTAAAATAATAGTATATTTATTTAAAAAATTAAAACTGAAATTAAATAAGCAAAATAATAACATTTTCTCATATTTATTGTCACAATTTTATCACATTTCACTTTCTTTTTTTTTAAGTGGTACTGGAAATTGCTGCTTCCCTTCCTGCAATCACAAAATTCCATGCCAATTTAGGTTTCAAAAACTATTTACGAGTTTTAACAGCTACTCACATCTTCACGTGACTTAGTGAGAAGAATGCGCTTGCTTTGGATGGCACAAAGCTTTAAAGTCGGGAACCACAGACGATAAATAAAAGTTTCAAGTCACTTTCAGCACTGAGCCGGTTTCTTTAGTGGAAAGTGAAAACAGTTATTTGCAGGGGTGTATAAAAAGTAAGCGTAGATTTCTGAAGATATAAAGGACAGAATCTTGTAAATGTGTCTCAAAATATTTCACAAACTGCTCGTTAATAATACGCCATTACGGAAATATTTTGGTGAACCCCTTGGGGCTCGCGAACCACAGTTTAGGAACCAATGACTTATACCATAAGACTGCCGAAGCAGGTAGCCTAGTTTTTAAGAGATTGGACTGACATAAATGTTTCAATTGGCATACTGATCAAATCCCTCTTTATTTTATTTTTATTTCTCTTTATTGGTTTTTTAGCATCGACTCTTAATACCCATTCAGGTATGCATATGTACTAATTACTCTAGTATGTTAGGGATAAGGAAGATTGAGTTATATTAAGTGCACCCTCAGTGACGTGGAGTAAGATTGTAAAACCATTTAGGAAAAAAAAAAATCACCTTCAATACACCTTACCAGGATTCGATCCCCAATCTCCTTGTTATTGACAATTAAGTATATTGCAAGAGTGATGCTTTAGATCATGAGACCATTAAAACGAGTTTTGTTTTCGATATTCGTGATGGTGTGCACACAATAAACGTCAAATTCATTTAGTCTAGCTCGCCAGTGATAAGGAAGTTGGGGTTTGAGTCCTGGATGACCCTTAATAAATTGACGGTCTTTCCTTAAACGAGATTTTGCAATCCCCTTTCAGGCATAAGAGAGTAATTTTGCTCTCGATTATGTATTTATTTCATCCTTAACCCATTACTGTGATAAAATATGGATTGGTGCAGTTTGTAGTATTCTGTACGTGTTTGAAGTAGGCCTATATCAGAAGTGTACAAGCTCGCCTTTATCAGTAGTAGCTGAGACGCATATGGCAATACAACTTGTTGTTTCGTTCGCCAACGACACATCTATATTTCAAACTAGCAATCCCGCACGGCGCTACCCATGACCCACTGTGGTATAAGAATTATTGAAGCCCCCCTCTCCTCCACGCTGCCCGTGACCCACTGTGGTATAAGAATTATATAACCCCCCCCCCCCCCCCCATTGTGACCGAATTCATTTTGAAACGTTATCTCTAAAACGTAATTCTAAACTAGATTTAAAAATATTTTCTTAGAAAATTTGTTAAAAATAGCCTAATTAAAAAGCTAATTAAAATTTAAAAATCTTGCTTCAAGTTGCATTCGGACCCCCTTCCGTCCACCTATGTTAAAAATTTCAGATCTCTGCGGGCCGAGGATTTGGTTGGGCATCACACACAAACAAACAAACAAACACACATACAAACACTTCCTTTTATTATTATAGATTAGAATTGTATTGTGTTTGCATAATAACTTAGCCCAAACCTGTAGTTATATATATTTTTTTTTTTTATTTTAGTAAGCACCACGTCTTACTACCCGTTCGGATTGTACGCCTATGTATCAATTACGCTAATGGGTTAGGGATGAGTAAGGTTAAATTGAGATATAATGTACCTACCTTTGCGTGGATAAATATTGGGGGGGGGAGTAAACCTCAGTAAACCCGTCTGAGATTCGAACCCCGATCTCCCCATCATCAGCAGGAGGCGAGGATAGCACGATAGTAACGCCATAGACCCTTCGGCCACCGAAGAGGGTGAGTTAGAATTAAATGTCGAGTATTGGGTGGGCTTACTTAGATTGTGTCAGTGTGTAAGTCGGTCCTTTATAAAATCATGTGTGTGAAACGTGAACGTTAAATGGTGTGATAACATCAATAATCATAGTGAATATAGTGGTTTATATATATATATAACCAATATAGTGGTTTTATATATATATATATATATATAAAGTTAGTTTCTAAGGGACTTGACTGAGTTTGTTGCTTTCAAAACCGTAGTCAAACGGACTAGGGTAATCTAGTTCTTCATGCGTTTGTAAACAGTTCAAATAGAACTGTTTATAAGTAAATGCTTGAGTAATTGTATGAATATGAAGAAATAAATGAAATAATATATGGAGGTAATCTAACGATTATATTTAAAATTTTAGACAATCATTCATTTATATTCACTATTGTTATTATAAGCGTGTTTAGTTTAATTGGTTAAGACGTGTATGAAAAGGCAAACTAGCCTTAAATTCGCCAAAATGTTGAAAATAAAAGACAAATAAATTTAGTATTGCAAAATAGCTTACTTTTCTTAGATTCAACGACACCTTTTGTTTTTCCACCCCCCACTTCCCCCCAAGTAAAATTGGGTGATTAATTTAACGCTAGTATACTAGTGTTCTCTATCAGAAGAACAACTGCTAATGTAAAAAAGAGAAAAGAACTCTCAGAACCTTTTTAAAACTCAGAGTTAGGTTGTTGAGTGGGGGGAAAAAAATGATGGAAAAAATGTGGAAAGGGGGTGTCCGGGAGGGTAAGAAAGGGAAGGGTAAGGAAATGAGGTGGAAACGACCCTCATTGTATTTACGAGCATACCATTGTGTTTTAACGTCGTATTCGGCGACGCAAGCAAGGACGGCGCACTATTTATACGCTTCCCTGCCCCCCCCCAATCCAGCCCCCCTTGCTTCTACTTTATTAGCATTACTATTATTATTAGTAGTAGTATGAGATGTCGTTTAATGTATGAAAGCGTTAAGCATGCTTGGGAGACCGCCTCATAGCTTTTAGTTTCGCCCGGGCGCAACCTAATGAGAAGTACTCCATGGCATACATAACTAGTGCAGAGGCTAGAAGAATATAATGGTTAATTTCAATCCTACCTTTTTCTAGTGATAATTACGCTTAGACACTTAATTTGTATAGTCTCGGGAACCAGGATGAGAAGACGCATGATCCTTGTTCTATTATTATTATTATTATTATTATTATTATTATTATTATTATTATTATTATTATTATTATTATTATTAGCACCGCGTCTTACTACCCGTTCGGTTTTTACGCACTTACGCTAATGTGTAGTGGCAGGGTGATTTTGAGACGAAATGGAGGACTTACAGTTTAACGTGGAATCCGAACCACGGTGGAGGCCTGGCATTCCTCACATTCACAAGTTGTGATTAATACACGTCTTGTCAGAGGTGAAGGAAGGGTTTGGCAATCAGATGAGTCTGTGCCGGGACCGAGGATTGAACCCCGGACCCTCAGCACAGAAGTCTGACACCTTACCCCTAGACCACCAGGTCACCTGATCCTTGTCCTAAAGAACGAATGGGTGGATCATAGATATTAAGGTGGGGGTGCTAGTGTGTGTGAGTTTAGTGCATTAATTTTGTAGTTTTTTTAATAGCATAAACATTTTTGGCTCAAAATAAATTTAATATTTATTCTATATAAATATAGAGTTTAGTTTTCTGCACAAGCTAATCTCAATGGTTGTTAAATATCTGCCATGAGCATAACGGGATTTGGTGACAAGCTTTTTAAATGAAGAGAAAAAAAAAGTTGGTCACTAAATTACAGGACACTCTTTGACAGATATTCAACAATTGTTGAGTTTATCATGTGCATAAACTAAGTTCTGTGTTTCTATAGAAGAAATGTTTTATTTATTTTGGCTGAAAGATGTTTATGCTATAAAAAAAACTTCAAAAATACTTCCCTAAGCTTGCCCTCACTAACAACCCACCTTAAGCTCTTGAAACATCGGTAAAATTATCTAAGCTCTACGGGACACCTATCCATGCTAGTAGTTTGAATAGTTAAGTTGGAAGCGTTGAGAACGCTTGTTAGGGAATTGTTTATGAGTTTTTATTTATTTATTTATTTAGTGCCAAAATAAATTACATATTCCTCCAGTAGAAACATCAGAGTTTAATTTTATTCACATGTTGATATCAACAGTTGTTGAATTCTTTTCATGAGCATAGCGGCTTTAGATGAGGAAGTTTTTAAATAAACAGAAAAATTGTGTCAGTAAATTCAAACACAGGACATCAACTCTTGATATCACCATGTGAAGAAAATTAAACTCTATGAACTTGTTGTATAATCAGGTTGAGGATGCCTCAAGTTTGGCGCTACACTAACCTACCTAGACAAGAATGGAATGGGCCAGTTTCATAGTAGCAGTAAACCGGTGACCTGGTGGTCTAGGAGTAGTGTGTCGGACTTCTGTGCTGGGGGTCCGGTGTTCAATCCTCGGTACTGGCACAGATTTATCTGATTGCCAAACCCTTCCTTCAACCTCTGACAAGATGTGTATTAATCACAACTTGGGAATGTGTGGAATGTCAGGCCTCACCCATGGTTCGGATCCCACGTTAAACTGTAGGTCCTCCATTTCATCTCACAATCACCCTACCATTACACATTAGCGTGAGTGCGTATAACCCGAACGGGTAGTAATAATAATAATAATATTTAGCACCGCGTCTTACTACCCGTTCGGGTTATACGCCTAAGTACTAATTACGCTAATGGATTAGGAACTGGGAGAGTTGAATTTAGAGGAAGTGAACCCGCATTTGCGTGGAGAGAGAGTGGAAAACCATTTAGGAAAAACCCCTCCCAGTTCACCCGACCGAGATTCGAACCTCGATCTCCCCGTCCTCGGCGGTCGAGCTCAACACGACTAGCGCGTTAGCCAACTACGCCAGAACGGGTAGTAAGAAGCGGTTCTAGTAATAGTACAGTTTCATAGTCAGACTGATCACGCCTCAAAGTGCAGTACTATATTGAATATAAGACAACACCTACCTAGATCAGAATGGAATGGGCCAGTCTCGCACATGAAACTGATCCATTCCATTCTGATCTGGGTTTGATGAAAAATGTTGTGTTGTGGCTCACTCACTTATACGACACACCTGTATGAGAGTTTGTGAGACGAGAGTTATGAATCTTAAGTTCATACTAATATTATTCACCAACTTAGAGACAGGTTTTCCACGTATGGTGTTTGTTAAAAGAGAAGGTCAAAGTTAACGTTGTTTACAACACACCCTGAAATACTACTCCTTCTAGGAGATCCTTTTTTGTAACATCGCGTCCTAATGCATCCACATTTTCTTTGAAGGAGAATAGGAAATTATTTAGGGAAAATCACCCTGAGTATACCTAATTGGAATCTAACCATGATTTCACCATCGTCATTATTTCAATCAATTCAAAGAGAGACTCCTTAGACTATGTGGCCACTGAAGTGGTCGATAATCTAGTATTAATATTAAAAGTATTAAAATATAAAGTAATTAAAAGGGGTAGGAAAGTGATCATATCACAGCTTGTTCTGTGATCAGATGGTAAAACCTGATATGTGTAATTTTGCTAATTTTATATGTGAGCTTTTTGAAATTGTAGTTTTTAATGAGAAAAATATGAATATATTAATAATTCAATTTTGCAAAAAATTGAGAAATAAGGATTTACCATCTGAACACAGGCCTATGACGGGAGGGTTGAGGTTTGATTCCTGGTTTGTTGGGTGTACTTGATGAGTTAATTTTATAATATATTATCTTTTTTTTTTAAGGACCGTGGATATTGTATTTGATTAGGTGCCTATTGGAGATGAAGGCAGGAAAGGCTTGGGAAAATAAATGTTAGCTTTATTAGGCAGAGGGAGCTAGTTATTGAGTATAACATTTTGAAAAACATTTTAAAGATATTTTTAAATAAGGAGCGTTATTAATATGAGAGAATGAGACTTCAAACTAATGTACTAAAAATGTATTATAATAAAAATTTATTAAATAGTATCAAATACCCTGACAATCTATATTGTGTTCAAAAGGATTGAATAAACATAGAAAAGTTTGAATGGCTTTAAAAACTTAATAATTGAAAATAAAGAATATTCAATAATAATTATTATTATTAATAATTATAATTGGTTAAAGTTAATTTTTATTACAATAAGTTTTTAATACTTTATTTTTTATGTGCTAGCCTGGTACAGGTGTACGTTAAGTACAAGTTTATTTACGCCAGTGGTATCCAACCATTTTTATTCTCGTACGCTCAGCTACAACTTCTCTTCCACTCTTAAGTCCCGAAATGAAATTAGACACCTAGATACAACTTCTCTTCCACTTTGAAGTCCCGAAATGAAATTATCCACCTAGATACAACTTCTCTTCCACTCCTAGGTCCCGAAATGAAATTATCCACCTAGATACAACTTCTCTTCCACTTCAAAGTCCCGAAATTAAATTAGCCACCTAGATACAACTTCTCTTCCACTCCGAAGTCCCTAAATTAAATTAGACACCTAGATACAACTTCTCTTCCACTCCGAGGTCCCGAAATGAAATTAGCCACCTAGATATAACTTCTCTTCCACTCCTAAGTCCCGAAATGAAATTAGCCTCCCAGATACAACTTCTCTTCCACTGCTAAGTCCCGAAATGAAATTAGCCACCCAGATACAACTTATCTTCCACTCCTAAATTCCGAAATGAAACTAGCCACCTTGATATAACTTCTCTTCCACTCCTAAGTCCTGAAATGAAATTAGCCTCCCAGATACAACTTCTCTTCCACTGCTAAATTCCGAAATGAAACTAGCCACCTAGATATAACTTATCTTCCACTCCTAAATTCCGAAATGAAATTAGCCTCCCAGATACAACTTCTCTTCCACTGCTAAGTCCTGAAATGAAATTTGCCTCCCAGATACAACTTCTCTTCCACTCCTAAATTCCGAAATGAAATTAGCCACCTAGATATAACTTCTCTTCCACTCCTAAGTCCCGAAATGAAATTAGCCTCCCAGATACAACTTCTCTTCCACTGCTAAGTCCTGAAATGAAATTAGCCACCTAGATAAGAAACACAAAAGGGAAAGAGAGAAATAAAGAACTGCTATCCCCAGTTCCCATCTTTAATTACGGGTATCTGTGTAACTAACACAAAATTTAATCCTATCTGTTAATTGTTTACATAAATCCTAAGACAGTGTTTCCCAAACTTTGTGAAGCGGCACACTGACCTACCTCGGCGGCGAATCAGGTATGCCGTGTGGTCACAACCCAGGGCACCACGTATGGCTGTCCAATAGGAACACTAAATTGGTACGGGCGGCAGCCATGCTTCATCCAGATTTCATACTTACTCGTACTTACTAATATTTTGAATCTATCTGAAAAAATCAAAAGCTTTCATTCTAAGTTATAGCTGTGGTTTACACTCTATTAATGGTTTGAACTGAAGGCTACCCACTTCAGTGGTCGCATGGACTAACACGATACTCTTGCGTTAGAGTGGACTGCCGAGGACGGGTATATCGGGGTTAGATCCCTTTCGGGTGCATTGAAGGTGGGTTTTTTTTTTTCCTAAAAATGGTGTTTGACTCTCCCTCTACGTAAATGCGTCTCCACTTGCTCTAAATTAAACCTTTCTAATCATTAAAACATCTGTGTAACTAGTTCATAGGTGTATAAACCGAACGGGTAGTAAGACACGGTGCTAAAAGTAAGCTAAAAGTTTCTTAATGTTAGATAAGCGGGCACAGAAAAAATTATAAAAATTTGCCTATTCTTTTTTAGCTCTGATTTATCGTACCGTTGTTTTTGGTGCGTAATACCTTTTCTGCTGCCGTTGTGTGTACCCAAAACGAAACAGTGTGACTGAAAAAAAAATAGGTTGGTTAGGTGTAGGCCTACCGTAAATCTTAAAACACAATTAATTCCAAATACTACCCTAAGATGTACTGTATTTGACTAACCCAAGTTGAATATCACTGATCTATATATATATATATATATATATTATATATATATATATATATATCACAACCCTCGTAAGAAGATATTATTTGTGAATAACTGGATGGTGAGGGTAGTCGCTTCCAGAAGGTTCCTTTTTAGTTGTGGAGTGACATGGAGTGTGGAGTTCAAAACCCCGCTCTCCCAATTATAATGAGATTGTCTCAGGAGTTATTTATCTGAACCACCGGGCTATGATTAGCATTGCTGGATGGTCTCAATTTAGTGTTTATTACCATTTTAACAATTAATTACCCAATTCAGTGGCCAAACGGTATGGAGCGTCACTTTCGTTTTAGACTGGCCTGTTGATGACGGAAAGATCTGGGTTTGAATCTCAGTCGTGTCTACTGAGTGTGGTTTTCATAAATGTTTCCCCAATCTACTTTCATGCAAATGTAGGTATATTACCTCTAAAATGCTTCCTTTCTCATCCCTAATCCAATAGAGTAATTATCATCTATGTGTATGACCTGAACAGTTAGCAAATAGTGACCCGCCTCGGTGGCGTAGTTGGCTAACGCGCCAGTCATGTTGAGCTCGACCAACGAAGACGGGAAGATCGAGCTTCGAATCTCGGTCGGGTGAACTGGGGGTAGCTTTTCCTAAATGGTTTTCCACTCTCCCTCCACGCAAATGTGGGTTCACTTCCTCTAAAATTCAACCCTCCCAATTCCTAATCCATTAGCGTAATTAGTACTTAAGCGTATAACCCAAACGGGTAGTAAGACGCGGTGCTAAATTATTATTATTATTATATTATTATTTATTTTTGGCAAAATAAAGTTTCACCATAAAAACTAAAAAATAAATGCTGGAATTTTTTCGCTGTTCCCTTCCATACCACCTTTATCTCTACATGAAATATCCGCTTATGTAAAGTACCCACCACGTCATTTTCCCGGAAAAATTATATGCGCCATTTTGTTTGAATTGATTATACAGTGCTTATTAGTGTTTCATCAGGACTATAACTGAGCCTATGTTGTAGTAGTCAGTGCACCTAGCTAAGAGTCTAGCGTTCCCGAGCTCGATTCCCGGCTGGTACCTTGGTAGTTTTCTCGAATGGGGAATATCTCAACCCTCATTAACTTTTTGTTGTTAAAAAGGCTTGAGTTAAGTTAAAATCTTCATTGGCTCCATATCATCATACTCATATCACCCGCATACTCACTACCACCCTCATAAATCACTATCACCCTCAAACTACTATCACCCTCATAAATAACTATAACCCTCATACTCACTATCGTCATCGTCTCATCTCATAGGGACATGGAAAGACCTCCACGGATAGGAAGTACGATTAGTATATTCGGGCGTCCCCTGGAAAACGGTACATTAGTATTGGATAATCTTTCCACACACTGGGCTAAGAGATATGTTTCCCAGACGCACCATATATATATATAATATATAATATATATATATATATTATACACAATATACAGGTGTTCTCTGGTTAAATGGATAAACTTTGGGCAGTGGTAGCGAATAAAAAACTAATCTAACATATATTTTGGAGATTTGTTTGTTTTAGATTCCTATTAGCGCAAACAACAACAAAAACTAAATAAAAACACGTTTTTCTGCCAGAGGTCCTCGGGAATGGCTTAATATTAAATTTACTGGAAGATGGATCGGTCGTGCTGGATCTGGGGCCTGACCTCCACGTAGGACCTACACCTGATTTAACACCATTTTTTGAGAGTGTGTGTGTGTGTGTGTGTGTGTGTGAGGTGTTCTTAAACAAAAACTGTTTGAAGTGCCTGTTAATTACCTTCAATCATTACGACAAGGATAACGCAAGCGCATGAAGAAACAACAGTCGCACAGTGTCAGTCAGCCACTAGTTCTGTCATTGATAGGTGGCATTGATACGGGCTGAAGGCAGTCAATTTGAACAAAATAATTAGAAATATTTTATTTATACCTACCCTTTTTGGTTTTTATTTTGTTTTTTGCTGTTTGCGCTAAAAGGGAGCTAAAGTGAGCAAATCTCCAAAAGATATTTTGGATTAGTTTTTTTTTATTTACTACCACTTCCCAAAGTTTAGCCGTCTAACCCGGGAACACCCTGGTCTACAAATAAATACAAATTTTTACGGGTAGTTGAATATTGAATGTATATTATTAAATTTAGTTGATCGCCCTTCTAGGTAATTTTGGTAATTCAGGTCTGAGGGCTGTGAGGTAGATGGTGATGGTGAATGTGTTTAATATCTAGCACCCGTGAGTACTGCCACCTGAAGGACGACCTCCTAACCCCAGTGTATTTAAGATACGAATGGTAGTTATGGAAAGGTGGTCGGGTTGTTTGGTGTTTTAAATTAAGTGGTATAAGTGATTTTAATTAGCCTATATGTTAAACGAATCTCTAAGTTAATGGCCATGCGAGATTCTAGTTCAATCAATGCATTTTTTTTTTAGTTACGGAGATTCGTCCGGGGGCTGTTTTGGTGCCCAACTGGGGGTGGAAGTGGGGCGCGTTAGAAGTCTAAGAGTGTGAGGGTAGCCCCCATCCAAAGGGCAAAGTCCTAGATTTATATTCGTACTGGAGGGGGAAGGGGTTGGTTCTTTAGGTTAAGTGGTATAGGTAGTTTTATTAGCCTATATGTTAAGCAAAGGTCTGAGTTATGCTCATAGGTAATTTCAGCTCAATCGGTCGAGTGGTTTTTGATGGAAGGCTAAGCATATTTGTCGCACATTACACAATGATGGAATGATTAATTTAATAGTATAGTAATAGATATACTAACTTTAATCTTAATAGTAGCCACTGATTTCGAGAAAATCTATTCTTTCTCTTTTCGCCCTTAATTAAACTACCCTTAATTCTAGGATTACATATTTAATTAAAAAATAACTCTAAGAAACTTAATAAAACCCTAGTTACCAAGTTTTAGCCCAATCGGTAGAATTTTTCCGGCTATATACCGTGTACATAAATGGCATAAGTCATCATGAAAACCACTTTTTCTATTCCGGTGGGTCATGGAACTTAGACAAACATCAAAATGTAATATTTTATTGTTTGTTTGTTTTTTGAAAATTGCAATAATTCTCTCGGAGGGGTCGAGAGAAAGTAAAATAAATTAGGGAACTAGAAAGTTTCACAGTTGGTCGATTAGTTACGCAAAAATATTGTGTCACACGCTTTTGGAATAAGCCTAAACCAAAAACAGGATAAATCAGTGAGAAGAAGCAGGTTCCGGTTAGAGGTCAACTAGAGGTTTGGCGAGTCGCCAACTATTCAAATGGCTAACTTGTAAACTCGTTGTTAGTATTAAATTAACTCCATGGATGGCAATGTTGTTCACAAGCAGGAGAACATCATAAATATATCAGTTTAAAATGTTGGCTAGCCCGGTACTCAGGCAATCCGCCAAACACTATACAGCGTGCCATAAACCATTGGCATCTGTAGTAACCGTGTACCATTACAAGTTAGTCACTACACTATAAGGAAAGCGATTCGCCTTCTAATGTTCGCATAATTCCGCCCTCACAAACCGCCTATATCACGCATGAGAACAAGAAAAGTTTGTTAAATTAAATTAAATTAAATGTATTTTTTTTAAAGTGGGAAATAAAAAATAAAAAGCACGAGTTTAAAACTGTAAAATATCGTCATCTATATTAATAAAAGTCTAATGATGTAAGTATATATATATGTCCAAAGAATTTTGGGTAGTTCTCAAAGAGATAGAAAGCTGAAATTTGGTGAAATTTTAGAGGAAACATCAAGAGAATTACCAAACTTCAAAATTGATAAAAAATAAAAATTATATAAAATAAAGATTTTTTTATTTGATCATATTATTCGTCTATATGTTATTTGTATTTCAAAAACAAGGAACAACTAGAATTAAGACTCCAATATCAGGTTCAAAGAAAAACTGTAGATTTTTATGCAGTGACCTGTTGTCGTAGGTTTTTTCTTTCTCGACAACTAGGAGAAAAAGTAGTGTGATCGTCAAAAAAAAAAACTTGAGCTTTTGATAAATTTCCACGTTTCGTAGCCTCCTGAAACAAAAAAAAAAGTTTTCACAATCCCCTTTGATTGTCTGTACCTTGGGCTAGAGCCGAAACTATTTTACCAATTAGGCTGAAACTTGTAAATGGGGATTTCATAAAGTCCCCCATAGTTTTTTTTGAATTGGATATTTAACCCTTAAATTTAAATAGCGTACTGAAGGGCAAAAGATTTAAAAAAAAAACTATTATCTTGGAATTTTCTCCAATGATTTTGATTAAATTTTATATCTAGGCACTGATTATCGTTATAAACAAGTTGGAAACTCTTATTTCTTATGAAAATGACTTTGAGGGTAGTTTACATCCAGAAAAGTGTTCAATATTCATCATTTCTCCTTAACTATCTGAGGTACAAAAAAACTTATCATTGTAAAATTGTAGTGCTATTGAAAGTAAAAATATTTTATTTTAAATATATTTTTCATAAAAACCAATAATTTCTGAGCTATATGTAAATATATATATATATACTTTTTAATTTGTGTCTTTTAAAATTATTTGATTCTTATGCTCTTTGGTGGACAAAGATGTTTCTCTTTTCTCAATTTTTCTGTAACAGTGTTACTAGTTCCAAATGCCATAGAGAAAATATCTAATAATGTATGTTATTTCACTAATGATCTTTGATGTAGTGTTTCTACAAAAAGGTAAATTTAGACCTATTATTCGTTTCACAAATCTTAAGATTTTTTAGTAAATGTTTATTTTAAGATAAAAGTGGGAGAAAATCTGTAAGGTTCAACGTACCATTATTAATACTATGTTGAATTTCTCTAGTAAGATTATACGCTATTTAAAAATTATTTTTGTTTTCAAGGAGCTGAACAGTGACGTTAAAGGCAACTCATTTGTTTTTAGAACACTATTGATTGTCAAAAGTGAGGTCTGCATATGGTCCTTTATAATTTCAAGAAAAAATAGGACCCGATGATATATATATTTGATGATAAGTTCGGGGATTCCAGATTCAAACATTGAACCACAATTTCAAGATTAACTAAACATATTAGACATGGCCAATACGGACTTTTTAATCGATAATCTACGAACATGCAGCGAAATTTATCCAAAGAGCTTTCAAAGAGCTTCGTTGACGGGCATGACGGATATCTCAAATACAGTGGAAAGTATCCTGATGATGGAGGTCGCTTGGTAACGATCCATTCTTGAGCGTTGGAGATCGACAACCGTTCAATTATTATATTAATATGAAGCTTTGCCATTTCATCAAATCTATTAAGTATGTACATAAGTTTAGCAATAAGAGCAGAGATAGAGATACGTTTCGTACTAACTTGAACATGAAAAATCATATCTAGAATTGTCACTATATCACAGGACGTTAATGTGCTTTCAACCTCGTCCCTGTGAAGAAGAGACTCTCCTTTTCTCTATTTAACCTCGCTGCATCACTATTTGTCAACCAATTCAAGCCTTCTCTCAATCAAAAAAACACAATGAGCAATCACAATCCATTCATTCATATATTTAACAAGTAACACAACCTTCGAACTCAATATTGACCTTACAATCAAACGTTATCAGTGGTCACCGACAAAATATAATATTTACCTCGCGTGTCGTTTCACAAATATTAAATAGTTGCTATTTTTTAATTTGCATATCAACCAAAATTTAATCTGTACATACATAATGTATTGATCCAACCAATAATTTTGAACTAATAACTTCATCATTCTATCATATTTGTGTGATATTTAGTTGACATTTTGACAGTGTTTTAATGAGTTGAAAGAAAATGTCAAATTAAACTTAACAGATTAAATAAATCGAGTTGACTTAACGTAATGTATGAGGTCAAAGTCCTCTTTAAATATTTTTACCATATCACAGAACAATCACAAGAATTTACCCCATTTTATTCAAATAGTAATATTGTGTCCTTTTATTAAGTAGACTAAAGGTCAATACCATTTATTCTGGTTAAATGGCGACGTGGAGGTCTGGATTTGTATCCAATCTGGGTGAAAGTAGTACATTTATATTAAAATACCTCCCTATCCCTTTAGTGTAAGTTAAAGTTTTGATATCCTGGATTGAAATTAAGACAGACTTTAAAAGTAAATGCTCCAAGAAACTTTTAGCATGCAAATTTTTTTTAAAGTTAACATTTTCTTTCATCACTACTATAAGGCTGATCAAGAAGAGGTTTTAACTATATAGTTTATACTTCTATTTACTAATTACGCTATTGTATTAGGAACCAGGAAGATTGGATTTAGAGGAATTGCACTCGTATTTGATTGGAAAACATTTAGGAAAAGCCACTGACATATATTCGAGCCTGATCTCTCCATTATTGGCAGTCCAGTCTATTGCGAGAGTGACGCCTTAGACCATAAAGCCACCAAACAGCTATTGACTTATTATATTGATTTTAAATATTAAAGTAAGTTTAAACATATTTGTATTTGAGAGTCACTCTTCCTTATTGGTTTAATTTAATAAAGTTAACAATATTTTAATTAACTAAATTATGTAACTGTTTACTAACCCCTTGTAACCACAATTTATTGTAAATTTTATTTTATTTAAGTAAAAATATATATTATTTTTTTTCATTTTTGTTGTAAATCGTTAACTATTTTACTGGTTTTTCACCCATATTGATTATATAATATTGTTTCAACTGGTGTACTCATAAAAAATCTGTTTCCAATCTTCATTTGGTTTGTTATTTTCACTCTAAATAAGACGTTATTTAACGATATTCTCTCATGTATATTTTTGCTCATTGTTAAATTCAACAAATGAAGTTTTAAAATAAAATGTTTTGATAATACATTATATTGTGAGAGTGACAATTTAAACCATTCGATCACCAAACCGGGTCTAATTTGACGTGAACTCGAATGAGCAGTATATTCTGTTTGGTGAGGATGATAAAGGCTCTCGTTGATATTTAAAGAGCACAACGTTTGTGCCTATATTGATATACGATCACAGCCCACCCGCGGATACACAAACAATAGCCTTCTACGAATATATAATCAAGCTAGCTCATTTCACCGCTCGCATTGTTGACCCAATTATTACTTGTTCGGGTATTTAACGTTTTTTTTCTAAAAACAAGGTTAGAAGGTGGCTTATCGTAGGCTAAACACATTCAAAATTCGACCTTTGCACCTTTCGACCTCTATTGATTGGTTAATTAGTTGAAATATGCTTGGTTTGTTTAGAGGTTAGTATGGGCCTACTCCTGACTCAGACCCAAAAAGGCACTGGGTTTAAATCCTCGCGAGTATGGGGAAATTCTCCAATTTTCATAATTTCTCCGCAATTATTTATATACAAAATAACTTATTATTGTAATGTTATAGTACTATTAAAAGTACAAATCGTTTATTTGTAATGTATTTTTACAAAACCAATAGTTTCTGATTATTATCAAACTAGCAGTCCCGGATGGCATTGCCCGTAACTCACTGTGGTTTAAGAATTATATAAGTCCCCCTTCCCCCCGCCCTGCCCCCTCCTGCCCCCCTTCCCCCCCCTCCCATAAAAATGGTTTAGAATTATGATCGATTTCATACACTTTTTTTTTTCCGAGAAGGATGGGGTATATTTTTATCACAGCTGTCTCTGAAACGTAATTTAAACCAGATTAAAAATATTTTCTTCAAAATACTGTTAAAAATAGCCTAATTAAGAAGCTAATGAAAACTTTAAAAATCCGGCTTCAAGGTGCATTCGGACCCCCTTCCGTCCACCTATGTTAAAAATTTCAGACGTGCCGTAGATATTGGCTGGGCATCGCAACACAAACAAACACACATACAGACAAACACTTCCTTTTATATTATAGATATAATTATATACTTTTTAATTCAGAGCTTTGGAAATTAATTTGCTTCTTATAATTTTTGATGAATAAAGATAGTCCTCTTTTCTCAATTTTTTGTAACAATGTTCCTAGTTTCTAACGCCATAGAGCTGATTAAGTAACAGTGTATATTATTTCATTTATTTTATTTGGTGTAGTGTTTCTACAAAAATATTATAGACCTATTATTTTGCTTCACAGATCTTACGAGTTTTCAGTAAATGTATATTTTAAGATAAAAGCGGGTGAAAGTCTGTGTGGTGCACCGTACTATTTATTTTATTCGTGCAGTATTTTCAGTGATAGCAATTTTTTTTAATACCATTTTCATGGAACCTTGATATCATGTATTGATCTATTTTATATAGATTATAAATTATAACGTTAAAGAGCTATAAATGGAGCATAGGGAAACTTGAGTTTTGGAGCCAAATAATATGATTTCTCTTTTATTGATACTATTTACGACATCGATTTTATTGAAACTCTCATATTTTTGATGGAATATAGCGAAGTATGAAACATTAAAAAGATATTTAAGTTCGTTTTTATCTCCATATATAAAACGTAGCAAATGGTATCTTCTAATTTCGTCAGGCTCTTTCCAATTTACTGATAAACAAGGTTAAACCTTACTTTCTTAAGTTAGCACACCAGCTTGAAAAAATTAAATATATTACTACTTTGAAATAACGTGATTCAATTTTATTTAAAAGCATGTGTCTCTAATAAACTTAGACCAAACAAACTTTAAAGTCTGATTTATTTAGAATACCTTAACTTAAAAACTGGAGAATCTTATAGGCACAATGGCTTGGATAAAATTAAATACAATTATTGTATCGATCCACATTTTAATCCATTTAATTTATGATATCAAGAGAAATTATAGAGTAATCTATAAAGAAGTAATATTGGAATCTTTGGATAGCCTTTTAGATGCACATTTTATTAGTATTATATTTGTATATTTATTTATTTATTGAGGTATTTAACGTGCACTTTCTGAACCAACTGATCATTTCAGAACATGATAATGTCTATAAGCGAGAGCGAAAGAGCCTACCAATTTTGCTTGAAAGATATTTTCACATACCTTCCACGGTTCTTTTACATGTCCACAATCGACATGGGACCGACGGCTTCACTTTCCCTACGAAGGAAGTTGTGCTACGGATTTTTACCGCTAAAAAATATTCGTCGACCCCGGCTGGGTTTGAACTTTTGAAAATCAGGTCCTGAGGCGAGCACCTTACCCCAAGACTACTGAGGTTAATTCTAACTAGTAAATCAGGTAAAAATTCTACAATGCAAAATTTTAGAACCTTTAAATAAGTGTCGGTAGTGGAAAATGTTCTATAAAAGCTTTCTATAAAATTCAGACCCACTTTAGTGGTAGAAGGTCTAAGGCGTCACACTCATATTAGAATTGCCTGCTTATGATGGGGAGATTGGGGTTCATGTACCAGTGCGGTCTCCTGAGGGTAGTTTTTCCTAAATGGTTTCCAAATCTTCTCTCGCGTAAACGGGGGTTGATTACCTTTAAATTGCTTCCTTCTTCATCCCTACCCCATTAGAGTAATTATCATATACTCGTATATACAACCAGATCGAGTATAAAGAAACGGTGATAAAATAATATATATCAAGGTTTATAAAATATTATGGCTATGTATTTAAATGATTTATATTTTTATTTGTCAAATGTTAACTCAATTATCACTTTCCCAACCGAGTTTTAATAGCGGTCTAGTTTACTAAGAGACTAGCGTCTTAGACCATATGGCCACTGAAGCGGGTCTTAACTTGTGCTACGTAACTTTCTATATCAAGAGTGAATGTCACAATTTCATAAGAGAAGCTTTTGTGATTTTAAAAGTTTTGTTAGTACCGCGTCTTACTACCCGTTCGGGTTATACTCTTACGTAGTGATTACACTAATGGGTAAGGAATTGTGAAGGTTGAATTTTGAGGAAGTGAACCAACATTTGTGTGGTGGGAAAGTGGAGAACCATATAGGAAAAAAACCACCCTCAGTTCACCCGACCGAGATGGAACCTCGATCTCCCCGTCCTCGGCAGTCCAGCTCAACACGAGACATTAAACGAGGGACTCATTTAAACCCATTAAGAATCACAAATTATATGTAAGTATATTTACAACAGTAAAAAACATGGACCATAATAACTATATTTTACATATTAGAATTTAAGTCTGAGATTTATGCTACGTAACACTGTTATATTACCTCCCTATCTCCTCCCCGCTCTCCCCCCCGCCCAACACAAACACCCAATCGTGCTGACAAAGGGTCTTCAGCCCGTGGCCCGTGGAAACATTTTTTCGTCCCACTGGCTCATAAAAATTATAAAATTATTTCAAGGAAAAAAATTACAAATAAAGATATATATAAATATATAATCAACTAATAAGATAAATACTATTAAGTTATTTAATAAACGATTTTTTTTTTTTTTTGCATTAAGAAAAGTATTATGTACCTTGAAACAGGCAAATGACAACTCTAGTAGGCAAGACCAATGACAATTCCTCCTGTTACGAAATATCTAAAAATAGGGGGGGGAAAACCAATGAAAATACGGTATTTCACGAGAAATTCTAATCCATAGTGTGAGTGTAATTGTATAAGAATGGACTGGTACAAATATTTTAATAATTTTTCAATCCTAATATTATCAATAGAGTAATGCAACCCGCAAGCCAACAAGAGACATAAACTTTTGACCTTGGACATAAAAAGGTTGAATACCCTCATGTAGACATTAGAGCCCCCACCCCTACTAAATTCTTAAAATTGTTACGTGGTTTGTAAATGACTCCTATATAGCAGGCCAAATTCATATCCCGGCTCGCATCTGCGTTTTTGTGTGAGCGCGAGAGGTTTGGGTGTAAAAGGGAAAAGAAAAGACCCAAGATATGCCAGAAATGTGTGCAGTACATTCGTATTTGAGTAATTAATTGACACTTTCCGCGGTGATGATGGGGGACAAAGTTTCTTATTAATAAATACACTATGTCCCTATTATTACAGAATTAAGATTTGCCCACAATCTGTTTGTCTTTGAAGACATTCTAAAATGGTCAAAAACTGCCTTTTTCATTGCAGTTATTATGCAAGTATAATTTAATATTTCAATAATATTCAGTATTAGAAACTCCGAAATTCTATTAACTCTTTATCTCAATTAATATTGAATCATAAATGATCCATGTGCAATAGTGTTCGTGTAACTGTACGATTTCTAGACGAAAGTATCACAGAGTTGATGGGCATGTGATGCACGCTCTTAAATAAAGATTTAATAGGAATTATGTATGACCTCCAATGTTACCTGTAAAACAGATCATGCGATGTTTATATTTTATCTCAGGTGGCCATCGATGCGTGTCTATTATGGTAATAGAAAGAAATTCGTTAACACGTGTGACGTCGTTGTCTGTTATGTGTGTTTCTCGCCTGTCGTCCCAATGAAAAGAATAACGTGTATATGTGTAGACTATGTATAGGGTTCGGCCAGACTGACAAGCGTGCGAGCGAGCGAGCGCGTGATTAGCAGATAGCTCTCGATAGTTGTTGACGAGGAGGCTCCGAATCTTGGCTCAGTGAACTGAGAGTGGTTTTTAACAAGTGATTTATTGTTGTGGTTTTCTCCTCCTCTCTCTACGCTAATGGTGATTCTTATTTGTAAAGGCCTACTTTGATAATATTGAATTATTTTAATATATCAGTTTTACATATATATATGGTTTATGATCTTACCGATTAAATTAGGCCGTCAGTAGCAAGTGTGCTAAACCTATCGATAATAATAAAAATGTCAAAATGAGAAGTTTTCCTAGCACTCAAAGAACCAACCAACATGTAATAATATTGCCTAGCGCCTGTAAACTAGACTGTACCGGCTCGCTCGCTCGCTCCAGTCTGGCCACCTCTCATTACAACCAGTGTGTTCTATTCTATATTTTAGTCGCTCGCCCAGTCTGGCCGTCCCCTTTAAGGTACCAAATATATCTGACAAACAAGTACAGTACGTGTTGTGTTTATGAAGTCTACACCCATGCCACTAGCGCGGATGATTTATATTGTTTGTATGGTTCTTACAGACTAGAATAGGCTGTGATAAAGTGTGTAATTATGACGTAATACATTGTTTCTCAAAGAGTGTGGCTTGGTACACAAATGTGCTGCAAATCTCCTTAATTAATTTATTGTTGATAAAAATTTAGCAGCGCACCTTAATACCCCCTTTGGATTATACGATTAATGTACTAATTATGCCACTGGTTTTAAAGATTAGGTAGGTTATATTTAGAGGAAGTGTACCCACAATTTACGTTGAGACAGAGTGGAAAACTCTTTTGAAAAACCACCCTCAGTACACCCGACCGAGATTCTAACCTCGATCTACCCAGTCATCGGCAGTCTAGTCTATTGCGAATGTCACACGTTAAACCATGCGGCCACCGAAGCTAAATAAATAAATAAAAATCAAAAGTAGTTTCGTTCAATTATAATTATTTTTTAAAGAATAAGGAAAATGAAAATGTTTAAAAAGTATTAATTTTATCTATTGCCCAGAAATTTTAATGGTCTATAATAAAATAGTTGAGTAATTAATGATAAGTTTGAGATTGTAATTTCTTTCGCAAAAGTTCAATTCGTGGTTGAATACTGAATAGAGCACAAACTCACACATTTTCTTGTTCAACGGAGATAAGCCTCTACGCATGCGTATGCCCAAGTTTCCAGTAGTGTCGCCAACTTGCACGATCAGTGTGCCGCGAGGGCATCACGAAGAAGAATACTGTTCCGTGAACAAAACCAGATTGAGAAACCACTGCCTTAAAAAAATATAAATTATTGCACTCAACACAGGAGGATATTAATAAATCTATTTACGAGCTTTCGGTGGCCGCATGGTCTATTATACCACTCTCGCAATATACTAAACTATAGATAGTGGGTTTGAGGTTCAAATTCTGGTCAGGGTTACTGATGATTTTTTTTTTACATAAATGGTTTTTCCCTCTCACCCCACGTAAATTCGAGTACACTTCCACTTAATCTAACATATTAGCGTACTTACCACGTATGCGTATAATCCAAACGGATAGTAATATGCGGTGCTAAAAAAACCTTTAGGAGGTTGAGAGGGTAAATTAGAGGGAATGAAACCTTATGATAATGGAAATGGAGTGATAAAAAACCTTATGTAATCATTTGCTAAAAAAATCTCCACTATTGTATTCCGTCAAGATTCAAATATTGGTCCCTTCGTCCCTGTCAACCCATTCTATTCGCAATAATGACACCTTACACCTCGTGATCACCGATGTCAGTTTGGGTCACTGAACCTAAAAGAAAAAATTGTTATTGTATACTGTGAAGAAAGCATAACATTTTCCTGGTTGTCATCTTCTTAAGACACTATTTGGAGTGGTGTCATTTCCGGGGACAAAGAATCTTAATGAGGAAATTAATGAAGCTATTCAAGACAGTATTTTCTAATTAGATGGCTTTTAAATAGTTGACACGGTTGGGATCTTTATAATATAAAGTGCTGTATCTCACAACTTCTCAGTTTACAATCTCACAGGTGATTCAAGTGTGAATATTGCTTCCAGTTGAAACGATGTTGAAGGCTATCTTTGTGTTAGCACTTATTTTAGTGTTAGTGTTTTCGATGACTCATGGATTCCCTGCCAAGCAAGGTAACATTAATAATCACTCAGCGCTTTACTTTGATAAATTTATTTGGTAATGAAAATCATGTTAAGTATTCATTTATCTCTCAAATAATTAATTGGTTTTAAATTATTATGTATAAAACCGTTTGGGCACTATTTTCTTGGGAATAAAAGTTTCCTATTACTTTACTTATGATATTTTTTTTCCTGCCATTAAACAATATCTTACTAATTAACAGTAGATCAATTTGGTATTTACATTCAAACTAGTTCAATAACTCTGGCTGATTTTTTTTGCTAACAGATTCTTTAAAAAGTTTAACATGTTTTCCTTTGGGTTGATTGAAATAACTTGTTCTGAACTAGATATTTTTCAATAGGCCCAATTTTGTGTGTGTGTGTGTGTGTGGTGTGTGTGCGTGTGTGTCGTGTGTGCGTGCGTTGCGTGGTGCGTGTGTGTGCGTGTGTGTGTGTGTACAATAGTTAAAATATAATTTGGGGGAAATTAAAAGGTAATGTTAAGCACGTTTGAAGGCAACAAATTAGGAATATGGCTAGTTTTTGAAAGGTTATATAATACTATAGCTTAAAAGTAGAAAGTATAAATTCAAAAGGTATTATCCTTGAGTTTTGTTTAGACTATATTGAGAATATGACTACACCAAGTAAATTAAATGAAAGTATTAAATTTCTGATTCTGTACTTTGGGTAGTTCCTCATCTCAATGTCCTAAGTTGACAATAATAAGTATGTATGTGGTTTTAATCGCCTAATCGAGCTAATCTATTCAATAAACATCAACATTATATTAATTATTACTAATTCATTCAAGATAATTAGTACACCACCAATTAGTATTAACCTCTATTTATTCTAATCTTGCTTGTACTTCTTTAGCTGGCCAAAACTTCGGTTATGATGCATTGACCTTCAATAGCGACAGAACCAACAGATGCGGTGCTTGCTGAGTTACTCACTCAGCTGCCATATATCAGCTGAAGATGGAGGAACCAGCTGTGTTTAGCTAACAGACAAAATAATTGAGTTGAAATTATATTAATAATTTACTAAATATGTTTGCCTATTTTCTTAATTTTATTTAAACACTTATCAACAAAAATATTTACCCATGCTTTGGGCTCCGTGTCAAAATTTGTAGGTTTTTTTTTTTTAGTTTGGCTTACCTGTGACGGGAGGACTCGGGATTGAATCCTGGGTGGATAATTTTTCCTTAATAGTTTCCATGCATACACTGGTACTTTCCCTGTAAATTCTAGCCTCCAATTCCTTACTTCACTAACGTAAATAATATTTATGGATATAGTTCGAATGGGTGTAATACAGGAGAAAAGATAAAAAAAAAACAATCAAGAATTTATACATGTGATGCGAAGGAAGAGAATACCATGGTGATAGCATTGTACTTAGTTTGATTCTAATTGCTTGCATAAAATGGTTTTAATGTGTATTTATGCGTTCGCCCTTTTAACTTTGTAATAAAATACTTGAAGCTATTAAGTTGGGAGTGTAGAGAACGCAAGAAAAGGGCAGAGTTTTTGTAGTTTTTATTGCAAAACTTTTTTGGCGAAAATAAAAAAAAATATTGCTACAGTAGATACATATAATCTAATTTTCTTCACATGGTGATATCAACAGTTGTTGAATGTCTTTTATAAGCATAGCTTTATTAGACGAGAAACTTTTTAAATGAAGAGAAAAAGTTGTCGTTAAATTCCAGGACACCCTTGACAGATATTCAACAACTGATTATATAATAATAATAATATTTAGCACCACGTCTTACTACCCGTTCGGGTTATACGCTTAAGTACTAATTACCTAGTGGATTAGGAATTGGGAGGGTTGAATTTAGAGGAAGTGAACCCGCATTTGCGTGGAGGGAGAGTGGAAAACCATTTAGGAACCCCCCCCCCAGTTCATCCGACCGAGATTCGAACCTCGATCTCCCCGTCCTCGGCGGTCGAGCTCAACACGGACTAGCTCGTTAGCCAACTACGCCACCGAGGCGGGTAACTGATTATATCAACGTGTGAAGAAAATTAAACTATGTGTTTCTACTGGAGAACTATTTTGTTTGTGTTGTCCAAAAAAAAAAAGTCTGCTATAAAAAACTGCAGAAAGGCTGACTTTTTTAAAATCCTCTACACTCCCACGCTACAAGAGTGACGTTGAGTACTATTTTAATTTTGAATGTTTTTAAAAAAAACTCAAAGGTGGGCATGCGGAAAAAGTCATCATGTTCTTATCCTTTGGTTACCTAATAAAGTAGTAGATTGGGGTAGTATTCCCCGCTGGGTGTACCGTGGTGTTAATTTTGTTCCTAAACGGTTTCCCGCTCTACATCCATGAAAATTCTGATACAATTCTTCTAAATTCCACTTACCTCAACTCTACTCTCCATCGTGTAAATACGTAGACATACCAAATTTGGAAGTAGTAGGATGGAATATAGCGAATGATTGCGAAATACACTTTTTCGACAAATCAAAATAATAATATGTTGCTATAAGAACGAGATAAACATCCAATATATTGGATTTTGAACTCTAATAAACGGCATTCTCTCTAAAATAGTTGTTTATCGCTCACACTCTGGGAAGCCATTCTAAGTTTATAGAGAGAATTTATGAAATTACCATGACAATTTGCTCGGGATCAGCCGCACCGCAAGGTATACACTAATCCAGCTAAGTACACTACATAGAAATCAGCCTCTCTCAGTACATACTCCGTCATAATTCTCTCCCCCTGCCTCCCCACCTCTACCCAAACCTCCTTTAGGTAGGATTATGTTACACCAGAACTAGCCAAGACAAAGTAGTCCTCTTTCCTGGTGGTTAGCTGAGACTGTCCACAGGCTAAGGCGAATCAGAAACTATGTAATTAGCATACATTTTAATATTTCCTATTTTCAAAAGCTTATTTCTAACTTATTAATCAAATAAATACACCTATCTTCAAAGAAGGGGCATTTTAATAAAATACAAACATATTTGTATCTGATGTCAACATTAGTAGCAGTTCCACATATTATTTGTGGTTATGCTATCCAGTCCACCTCATTACACAATATTCCTATCTTGAGCTAGTTATATCCAGTCCACCTCATTACACCCTATCCCTAACTTGAGCTAGTTCTATCCAGTCCATCTCATTACACCCTATCCCTAACTTGAGCTAGTTCTATCCAGTCCATCTCATTATACCCTATCCCTAAATTGAGATAGTTCTATCCAGTCCACCTTATTATACCCTATCCCTAACTTGAGCTAGTTCTATCCAGTCCACCTCATTATACCCTATCCCTAACTTGAGCTAGTTCTATCCAGTCCACCTCATTACACCCTATCCCTATCTTGAGCTAGTTATATCCAGTCCACCTCATTACACCCTATCCCTAACTTGAGCTAGTTCTATCCAGCCCACCTCATTACACCCTATCCCTATCTTGAGCTAGTTCTATCTAGTCCCCCTCATTACATCATATCCCTATATCGAGCTGGTTCTATCCAGTCCACCTCATTACACCCTATCCCTATCTTGAGCTAGCTATGTCCAGTCCACCTCATTACACCCTAGCCCTAACTTGAGCTAGTTCTATCCAGTCCACCTCATTACACCCTATATCTTCCAGGTCCCTTCTATGTCACCCTCCCATCTGCTCCTAGGTCTTCCTAATGATCTCTTCCCATTGGTTGGCCAGTCAATATCCTGAACACGGTTCTAATTTCTTCCATTCAAGCTGCACATTAATATTAAACAAAAATTGATAACTTTATCGGTGTATTGATAAAAGGTAAATTATAAGTAAAGTGACCAAGAGAATTCTCACCAGCCTCTAAGGATTTTGGAATACTTCATTATTGAAAGAATTAGGAGGACTCAACTTTCCAACTGAATACTAAACAGCAGACAATATTTTTTATCTCTACCTATTTCTTAATCTATTAAGATTTGCAACCTTTAACAAATTATTATATATTCTTTAAATTTTAATGGCCTTATCTATAGCTAGTTTATATTGATTTCAACTTGAGCACGTGACTTTTAAATGGCCATCCCTCCGTTTAGAAATATCTAAGCTACTTTAAAAGGAAAGTGCACTCTCCTTCCAGGCAAATGTGGCTACACTTCATCTAAATTCAACATTCACCTTCCTTAGCAAATTAGAGTAAGAATGTATATATTAACATATGACCTTCACTGGCCACATGGTTTAAGGCGCTACTCTCACAATATAATACACTGCCGAATATATAGAGATAGGGCTTCAGTCCTGGTCGGGTGTACTCAGGGGGATTTTTCCTAAATGTTTTTCTACTCTCCTTTCACAAATTCGGTTACACTTCCTCTAAATGTAAACTTCCTAACCCCTAACATATTAGTGTAACTATTACATAAGCGTATAACACGAAAGGGTAGTAAGACGCGTTGCTATAAAAACACAACATTAAAATAACCTGCTTAAATCAACCCATACACGGTCAATTTGTTTGAACATAAGCTCCTTTTGCACAAATTATTTTGATCGTGTTTGATGGACGACCTGAAGACCAGTAAGCCACCAAAGCTGTAAGCGTGTCTCATAACCTTTAAATAATGTATATATTAAGCATATAAAAAGTAGACCTCCTGAGATGTGGATAAACCGCCAGATAAATAGCTGGAGTACCTTTCCCCCCCCATTTTCCCTATCCTTGACCTTTCCAGGTACAGGTGTGTTTAGATTACGAGAACCTCTAGAGCTGACTTGGTTTGTGTGCCAACTCGAATATTAAGGATCTTACACGATCAGTCGGGCTATCATTATTTTTTTTAATACTGACAGTCATAAGTATCGTGTATGGGGCGTACTATTATTATTAGCACCGCGTCTTACTACCCGTTCGGGTTATACGCACTTACGCTAATGTGTAATGGTAGGGTGATTGTGAGATGAAATGGAGGACCTACAGTTTAATGTGTGATCCGAACCACGGTGGAGGCCTGGCATTCCTCACATTCACAAGTTGTGATTAATACACGTCTTGTCAGAGGTGAAGGAAGGGTTTGGCAATCAGATAAATGTGTGCCGGGACCTGGAATTAAACCCCGGACCCTCAGCACAGATGTCTGACACCTTACCCCTATACCACCAGGTCACCTATGGGCCGTACTGATGGACTAAGTGAATGACCACATTAGTATCAGTCTTTCTAGTGGTGGGAGAGACTGACAGTAGTACTGACAGTAGTACTGACAGTAGTACTGACCGTGTGCGCGCGCTTGTCAGTATTTCCTTCGGTCTTGAGGTAAAGTTCTTGCCTCGGGACCCGATATTAGTGGGTTCAAACCCAGTCGAGGCTGACAGATTTTTTTTATTTAGCTATTAAACCCCGTAGCACAACTTTCTTCGAAGGGGAAGTAAAGACGTCGTCGGTCCCATGTAATTTGTGGTATATTAAAGAACCCTGAAAGGTATGTGAAAATATCTTTCCCGGTAAAATTGATAGGCTCTTTCGCTCTCGCTCATAGAAATTCTGGTGTGATGTTATAATCAGTAGGTTCATAGATTACAACTAAATACCTCAAATATATACATATATATATAAACCTTCTATCCTCGTACAGCTAATTTTGATTACTTCACACGCGTTTTTCTTATTTTTTATTTAATGTCTAGCACCCTTTCTTACTACCCATTTGGGTTGTAAACCTATTTACTAATTACGCTAGTGGGCTAAGGATGAGGAAGGTTGAATCTATAGGATGTGTACCTGTATTTGCGTGGACGCTGAGTGGAAAATAATTTTGTTAGAACCACTCTCATTACGCTCGACCGGGATTTGAACCTCGATATCTTCATCACAGGTAGTATAGTTTATTGTGAGAGTGATGCCTTAGACCTCAGCAGATCCTTTTTTTTCTATTATTTATGTTGTTGCACTAACTGCACCTTCTATATAGGAGCCAAAACAAGTCAGCACTCAGCAGGTTAAGTCTACTTGCGTCACGTATACCAGAGGCATGTGAACCACGCTTTGATTAATATCAGAGGTGAGAAGTCATCGATACACCACGTGATGCTGTTGGGAGGGGAGGAGGGGTGATCTCTAATGTCTACAGGGTGTTACGTGGCACAGATCATAATTATAACGTTCATCATCTTCATCATGAACCGCTTCCAGACGCTGGTTGGGTCTGTTTGGAACACAAGCCTCTCTAACGCCTCCTTTCCTCCCTACATATCTTTCCCTCCACTCCTCCTTCCAGTCCTCTCCTCTCTCCTTCACACTCCTCACTCCCGCACGAACGGGTAGTAAGAAGCGGTGGTATATAAATAAATAATTTAAAATTGTTTTAAACGTGCATTTATTAAATTTTTTACTATATATGGATGACTCGTATTACTACCGAATGTGGTAGAGACAGGATAATATATATTATAAGTGTAAAAGAATTGAATAGGTAACAAAAATAGATTTACCATACAATTAACATAAAAAGGTGATATGGGGTTACAATAGTTATGAAAGAATTTAACAACTCCAAAGATATAGGAACTACCCGTAACACGGGAGAATAACATGTCCAAGACGACACGGCAACAGTCAAAAGGACGCTACGTATACAGAGAGTATTGGATTCCAACACAGCCGGGCTAGCGCCTGACTTCCACCAGAAGGGTCTAAACAAAAAAACATGGTGAATTAACTACAAATAAAGATGTGACAACAGATCCTATAGTTTTAGGTTTACTAACCTAAACTTGGCATGGTTATCAGGCTTGACCTGTAATTAAGAAATGTCTCATAGTGAGGCTACATAAAAAAAGGTATGAGGACAAACTCTCCATTGCTTTAGCAGGTGGCTATCAATCAGGGGTCTACCATTAAATAGTACTATGGCTGGTCCTTTCCCAGTGGGTACTGCCAAAGCATTCAATAATACATTTATGTCATAACCCACAGCAAGGGCTAAACATCAAGCTTAGTATACACCAACATTAAATACATAACCATAAGAAGCACCAACCAAGGGGAGAAAGAAATTACTATCTGTGCGGGCCACCATCCAAACTTAGCCGTGTTCCGCACTTTGCGCACCCAAAATAGTATCACAGAAAATGGGTCGGCAACAAGAAAGCTGTGAGAAACCGACCTAGCTAGGTCTTCAAATAAAGGCATTAGACAACCTGATTGTAGCCATACAAAATTTGAATAAGTCAGCATGACGTTCACGGCGCCATAATGTATTGTGAATTCATAAGGACTTAAAATGGAATATAGAACTCATGGAGAAGAGGAAGCTTAAAGTAAGCTCCTAAGAAAACATAGTCATATGGACTAACTCAACAAGTCTGAAGGACTTGGAAAATAGCTGAATACTTGGATCAATAAACAGGATTCCCTCGGCGTCGAGGCGGTGACACCCATGACCCAACCATCACGATCAGCAGTATCTTCTACAGGTAGTGGATCAGAGATTCCTCCTTCGAAGATATCCAATGATGAACTACAATCTGTGAACCTAGGAGTCACCCGTTATATAATCTTCAGTCTCCTTCAGTCTCCCCACATGAAAATACTGGTACACTTCCTCTTAAATTCAACCTTCTCAATCCCTGACATATTAGCGTAATTAATTCAAATGCGTATAGTGCGAACGGGTGGGGAGATGTGGGAGAAAATAAGTAAAGGTTATGTACTGACTGATTACTTTCAGCACGTGACCTACAAACTAGCTTAATTTGATGACAGATACAACGCCCATTCCCTAGGCCGTTAATTAATTACAATGGAAGGAGAATCTCCAATATCATCTATATAGTTATTTTCCGGCCATGCCGTAAATCGAACCCGTGATCTTTATTTCAGTTGACGCGCCACTGACTAAGACAGGTAGTCAGACTTAGGACTTCTAGTTGACCCCTCGACCCACGGGATCACTGGCAATAGCTTCAAATAAATAATTAAACCAATACTTACTGTGCAGTGGAGTAGGGGAAGAATAGGGGAAGGGGGAGATAGTATGGGGATTTGGACCAAAAAAGTTTCTTTTCCCCAAACAAGTGAACGCATATGCTCTTAGGATTATCCACCAAACCTTCTAGGGCAAGTATACTCAAGATTATACTCACGGGCAGTGTGGTATCTTGGGAAGATGACTAGAAAGCAAAAGAAGTAGAACATGAAATATTCAAGAAAGGAGTGGCAAAATAAAGTACTAAGGCTTACGCAACAAAAAAAATAAAGAGTGGAAAGGAAAGAAAAGGTGGAGCCATATTTTTTGCGTGTTCAAAACACTTGCCTCATAAGTATGTTATGGTTATATTTTATTCGGTTCTTAGGCCACGGGTTGTACCTTAAAATAAAACACTTATCCACCAGAGTTATGGGTGCATGCACATTGGCTTAGGTGGCCGTATGGTTTAAGGCGCTACTCTCACATTAGACTAGACTGCCAATGACGGGGAGATAGAGGTTTGAATTTTGGTTGGGTGTAGTGAGGGTGATTCCTCCAAATGGTTTTCCACTCTCCCTCCCCGCAAATACAGTTACACTTCCTCTAAATATAGCCTTCCTAGTTTATAAAACCATTAGTGTAATTAGTACACAAGTGTATAACCAGAAGGGGTGGTAAGGTGCGGTGCTAAAAAAAATTAGGGTCCACGGATAGTTTCACCTTGTCTAGTTTTCAGGGGAGAAGAGTACCGGGGTTCATATCTCATTCAATAGATCAGATAATTATTTTTGTCCTATATATCTTTCCTCATTCTCTCTCTCTCCCATGAAATTGTTGGTACACTTTCATCTAAAGTTATCTTTTTTTCATCCTTTTTAGTGTAAATATGCAGATCTCCTGGACCAGTAGTAAGACGCAACCCACTTCGATAATCAAATGGCCCAAATATACTGGACTGCCAATGAAGGGGAGATTCAGATTTGACACCCGGTCAAATTTACAGAAGGGTATTTTTCTAGATTGATTTTCAATGTATCTTATAAATATGCGGGTACATTTCCTCTAAATAAAATCTTACCACTCCTTGTACCCGTTACTCAAAAAAGGGGTGGAGTACAAAACAAAAAAAAAATTTAAAGAGAATAAATTGAGTGAGCGGTGAGAGTAAATAATTTAGGAAAATTTTGGGACGTCCTAAGTCTCCAGAACACTTCACTCATCCCAACTAGGTGGCAAAAAGAAGAACGATCTACCTCCAAAAAATCTTAATAACAATTAATGTATAAGTATATTTAATTGCAGATATGCCAAAAAGGTATACTATATTAGTACCTAAAGATGAAACTAGCATTAATAGATTGCAAGTCCAAAATAATGTTTTATTAAACTTTATATTAACTAGTAAACAACATATATAGTGTAGGAACATCTAGAATATTAATAAATTCATAATTAACAAAGGTGAACTGCGCTAATAAATTCAAAGACCACAAAATGTAGAGTTTAAGAGCTTTGCCATTATAATGGATACGCGACAACCGTGTATATAAACAAAAAAAAAATAACATTCTAAAAAATGTATATATTTTTTATGCTTACACAAAATATTTAAATAGATATCCTAGGCCATAATCCTCCCAATACTCAAATAATGGTTTTATGATAATTAGAAATTCTCGTATACCTATATAACAATTAACAAGTTTAATTTGACTATTACAAAAGAACAACAAGGACCAAAGTGGTCAAAGAACCCTACATTCCTACTCTTATTTACAATTAATAACAAGACAAATAAATAAACAATTAAGTTAAATCGTTATGGCAAAATTACATTATTTAAAGATTTTCCTCTACATATGTCCTATAGACATGCCGTTCCCTCTTATTTATAATGTCCACGACATAGCTAACCTGAACTATCGTTAAGATAAAGTTCTCAAATATTTCCCAAAAGAAAGCCAATAACATTAAATAGTTAAAGTCCGTAATTATTACATATTCGTTTCAACCAAATATAAAAGCGAAGTTCCCTAAACTACGCAGGGTTCAAAATATTAAGACGATATATATATATATATATATATATATATATATATATATATATATTATTTGAAGAGCCAAGAGGGAATTTAGAAAAGATTTACCAAAAAAAAATTAAATAAGCTGAAATATCAATTTTTATGCTTACATTTTAATTATTTACGAAGCCTTAGCTTCACCTTTCCAAATCCAAGCCCTGTCCAAGAGTGAAGTATACGCCGTACGGCTGTTGCCCGACTAGGAATATCCAAATTGACAGAAACGTCAATCTAGGTCATCCTAGAAAGGGCTAATTATGCTTTGTGAGTTACAGGCAGCAGTCGCTAGCCCTTATCCTCATGATATGAAGGTGAAAAAAGTGAATAGGTGAAACCGTTGGATGATGCTGCAATAAATACAATGAAATAAATTAGTACCCTGTGAGTGAAATAAAGGTGATTGTGAATGATGTCGCTGTGATTTGGGGGTTTGGAAGGATTTTCTTTTCTTGGGATCAGGTAGGTGGGTATAGTAGGAATGATTTCTTGTGAGTAATGGCGTAACGTGCTTCCGGGAATGGGTAGGTAGGTTTAACTGTACTGGGATTTGGTTTGGCATGGATGGTAGTGAAGTATATCTATTATGAACAGTCTTTTATATGGTGCATACTTTACTCGAACACGTAAGATGGATCACAAGGTCAACATACAAAAGAAGGGGGGGGGGGGGGGGGGGGGTTGCATGGTAACAAGCACATTCTTTTGTTATCGAGAAGAACATTGGACGGCACTGGATGCTTGTCATTGGTCGTTGAAAAGGCCTGTTGAAGAAGAGCAGGTTGGCGGCCTCAGGCGGATGAAGTTCGAATCTTGCTCGCGGCCGGCATTTAGCGGCGTGACGGTGATGAGACTGGCCGAGTTGTTTTCGTTAGTCCAAGGCAGTGAAATAGGGTGAGTGTTGACGATGTAATATTGACTTGTCCTTTTTTACTTATGACTTGTAGCAAGGAAATGCTACATCCTTAACACATTAAAGTAACTAGCCAAAATGCGTAGAGCCCTAACGGGTTGTGAGACGAGGTGATAAAAAAAAATTGTTGGAATACACATAAAAAACAAGTAGAAAATAGTATAAATTCTACAAAACTTCACCAAGTATAGTGTAATAATTAATTAGTTAATCCATTTGGTTTTATACGGTGGATGTTGAACCTAGAATTATACTAGATATTTCTGTTCTTATATAACAACTGTATCACTAGTTCAAATAAAACAGAGTGTAATATTTGAAATATACTTGAAAATTAATTTAATTGGTCTCAAGATAAATTTTAACCATTGTGTAATTATTTACGTTTTAAGAATTTCAACTTTGTTTGGTTCCAGGCGGGTGGGTTATGTTTTAAAATTTTGCTCCGATTAAATGTTTTTTTTTTACCTTTCATATAATTATTATTTTACTTAACAGGAGACATTTTATGTAAAGAGTTTGAAAATTATTAATTAATTAGTACACTTTAGATTTGATCTAGAAGTTAAGCAGCATGGATTAATTAATTCTAGGTAAAAACTAGCAAATAACTCTCAAGTAGTTAATTTAGTATTTAGTGAAACGAAAATATAATAGAACACAGATACATTTCGATCCTTTTAGGAATCAAATTGGTAACCATGATTAGGCAAAAAAAATGCTTATATGCTCAACATTTAATTATGTTATCTCTAACTAATTATGTTAATCATTACTTAATTATTCTGTCTTCTTTACATACCTTTGGAATTTTAAATAAAGTCTTACAGAGGTAATAATTTGCTTAACTCAACAACTTAAGAGATTAAGGTCTATTATTTGTGTGGCTCATAAATTAATTAAGAACATTGTGTAGCGGACTTACTATTTCAAATATGTTTAATTTTTATAATTATATTTCTATTTTCTTCCAAATACTGCCTAGCACAATAACAATTTACTAACGAAAACATAATTATGGTAAAATATATTTATTTTTTAACACCACGGATTACTAACCGCTCATGCTATGTGCATATACATACTAATTATGATAGTGATTTGGGGATGAGGAAGGTTGAATTTATAGGGAGTATGCCCGCATTTGCATGAAGGGAGAGTGGAAAAACCTTTAGGAAACGCTACCCTTAATACATCAGATTGGGATTCGAACACCAATCTGCCATCACCGCAGTTGAATCTATTGAGATAGTGACGCCCTAGACCATGCGGTCACCGAAGCGGGTGAAAATAGTAATTAAAATAAGTTTTGCCTAAATTTATTTCTAAATAACGTAAATATATTAATATATCAATAATCTTTCTTGCTAAAATATACAGTTTTTTTCCTAGGATTATCAAACATTTAGTCAGATTTTCATAGGAAAGACATTATATGACAAATATAAAAGTTACTAGAACTACTTTCACATGTTCGTTAGTCAAGTTATATAAACTTGAGTTGTCACTTTTGACAGATTTTCTTTTTTCATTTATTCAAGTTATTTAACACACACTTCCTGAAAGGACTGATTATATCAGCACACTAATTATAAACTAACTTAAATATGGTAAAGACAAATTACCCAGCCCCCGGCCATTAATTCAAAGAGTAAACCCACATTCCTTCAATAATATAGACTTTTTCGGTAATGTTGGGAATCGTACCCGGGACTTTTAACTCAGTGGACAGACACGCTACTGACTGAGTTAAGGTGTTGGACTTGATTAATATTATCATTATTTTTTTAAATATAAAACTGAAAATGTAGTAAAATATTTCTAAATAGTGACAGCAAAAAATTATGTTTGCGTTTTCTAAATGTTCACTCCTATGATATGATATATATATAATTATTTAATATATATATAATTATTTAATATAAAGATTTTATATGGGTTAGTAAATAAATTGCATAACCCTTGTTTGTGTGCTACTTTCATTAATAAAAACAGGAATCTCTTACTTTTCAGGCAATAAAAAAATGCTTAGATAAAACACCATGACTGACTTGTGGGGGAAACTATTTTCATTAATTATTTTTCGCCTTTCATAAGACACTGTGGAATTTTCTTCACGGGTACATTCCAAGCAACGTGACAGGTTTCTATCTATCTCTATTGTGGTTGTTCCTTATCAGCATTGCTCACTCCCCAATTCTCGTGGGTATATTAGAACCTGCAAAGGTTACAAGTAGAGAGAATGTTAAAAGATTTAAGCAAATTTGGCTATTTATTTATTTATTTATTTATTTATAGTAAGCTCAGATTCAACAAGAACTTTAAAAAATAAGTACGTGGGTTACGGTGGCCGCATGACCTAAGGCGTTACACTCGCAATAAACTATACTGCTGATAATGGTGAGATCAGGGTTCAAATCCCGGTCAAGTGTACTGAAGGTGGTTTTTACAAAGTGGTTTTCTATTCTCCTATCAAGCAAATGTGTGTGCATTTCCTCTAAATTTAACCTGATTCATCCGTAGCACCTTAGAGTTAAAATTTCATATGCGTATAGCCCGAACGGGTAGCAAGATGAAGTGCTAAAAAGAATAAGCATTTGGACAAACTAATTGAACTTGTTAGGTCTGGTATACACAGAGTGATGGTTCTAATTCCATCTGAATTTAATGTGGGTGGTATTTTTTTTCTCTCAAAACGGTATTCCACATCCCCTTGTGTAAAAACAAGATGGCGTTTCCTCTAAAGTCCACCTTCACTAGTTTCAACCCGCAGATATCTTTTACGAGTAGTAATATGCAGTACACACACAAAACCATTTCAAAATGGTATTTAGCAGAATTTGTGGTGGAAACCAACTATCTGTGTACATTATCATAAAATCCATATCTATGGTCCAATTTTTATATAAATAGCCTTATCGTGCTGTGAAAATCTATTACTGTCATGTATTTATATGACAAATCTGCATCTTACATGATAATATTAATATATATATATATATATATTATATAATAAAGATGATACTTGCTTACTTAATCTGTGTCATAAGGAGCTTGAAAGTTCAGTGATGCAATTTAAAAAAAGTACGCCACCTATTCCTATCTTGAGGTAGTTCTATCCAGTCCACCTCTTTACACCACATCTCTTTTAAGGTCCTTTCAAGTGTTATCCATCTGCGTTTAGGTATTACCACTGGCCTTTTTCCCATTAGGTTTCCTAGTCAATACCTGGAGCGCTGTCCTATTTTGTTCCACTTGCGCTGCATGTCCTGCCCACCGTAACCTGCGAGATTTGACTATAATAAAAATGTCTAGTGTTGGGTGTTTTGTTTTTGAACAGTCTACATTTCTTCTAGTTACGTAAGGAAAGAGATAAAGTTACACAACCATAGAAAACGCATGTTTTAAAAGTAGATATAACTCCATTGAAACGATTGTTAAATAATAAATCTACGTTGATTTCAGTCTCACTATACGTCTAACATACGTACATATATAATCATGCCGTTCCCTTACGGGTAGGCATGAAACTGTGCATATATATCAAAATATAGCAACTCCGTACTTAATCTATCAGAAATAATGCTCTAAATAGTCCTAATATACTCATATATATCTTTATTGCATCTAATCACCCATTCAGAATAAAAAATATTAATCAAACGCTATAGGAATAAGAGAACTATAAATTAGAGAAATAGTAGGCTTACCCATACTCGCAAGATGTGACAAGGTATAAATCATTTAGGTTAAACACCCTATGTTGATCCGTCCTGGACTCAAACCCTAACCTTCACTTTACCAGAAAACCAAACTAGTTGAGCCCGTGGGTAAATATAAGCTTAAAAAAATAAACATCAGTTTCAAGGTCCGAATAGTGTAAATCACTTTCCTGATATAACTGCCTACTGATGATGGGAAGGTTGGGGTTCGAATCTTGATCAGGTCTACTGAGGGTGGGTTTTTACTAAAGGGTTTCTCACTCGCCTTCCATGAAAATGCGGGTATATTACCTCTAAAATGCTAACTTACTCATCTCTACCCCATTAGCGTAATTATCATATATGATTATAGCCTGAACCTTTATTAATATGCGGTGATAAATATATATATATAATTATATGTATAACTACATATATAGCTTAAAACTGCTTAAACACACACACATTCACTGAAAATGAATTAAACTTGTTCTTTCTTGATGTTTCATAAAAACTGGCAAAATTTTCGTTAGACACTTTATTTAAAACAATTATGAATACATTTAAAATTAAACTGCTTCTTTAAACTTTAACGCGTGTATGTAACGTATGTTTCGCCCTTTTACAAAATGTTTCAAATAAACGGGCGGGAACGTGCGGCCCTTTGTCTCACACTCTCCGTTTGTTCGCGAAATCCACAAGAACTTTACAGTTAACAACCGTGAGAAAATATGAGCAGCTAAAGAAAGGTAGAGAGGCTCACATTATTTCTAAACTGGGAAGGGGAATAAATTTTTGGAAACGCTTTTAACTAACAAAGAGTGTTAACGTTTCTTTCATAAGGCGGTGTTTAGTTACACGACTGGCTAATTACAATCTTAAGAGAGACTAACGAGAATTACGATAGAAAGAAACATGTTATATCTTATTAGCACCGCATTTTACTACCCGTTCGGGTTAGACGCTTAAGTACTAATTACGTTGATGAACTAGGAATCGGAACTGTTGAATACAGAGGTAGTGAATCCGCATTTGCGTGGAGGGAGAGTGGAAAACCATTTAGGGGGAAAAAACCACCCTAGTTCACCCGAGCTAGATTCAAATCTAGATCTCATCGTCCTAGGCAGTCTAGCTCAACACGAAACTAGCGCGTTAGGTAACTACGCCACCGCGGTGGGTAAGAGGCACGTTGAAAGGAAAGGTTAATACTAGAGTTCTAAAGTAACAAATTGATTCATGTCTTGGATTCATTAGTTAATCATTGTACTATTATTATTAGTATTTCTGTGAAACCCACATTGATGACCGCATGGTCTAGGACGCTACAATTGCAGTAGACTAGACTGCTGATGACGGGGATATCATGGTTCGATCCTGGTTGGGTGTGTTGAGGGTTTCCCTATATGGCTTAACCCTCTCTTTCTCCACGCAAATTCAGGTGCACTTCCTCTAAGCCTCTAAGTTCAAACTTCTTCGTCCCTAGCCCTTTAGCGTGACTAATACATAGGCGTATAGACCGAATGGGTAGTAAGACTTGGTGCTAGAAAAAAACATACTCCAAGGTAAGACTTTGTATTATCATGTGATATAGTAGGGAACAATTTCGTAGAATTATAATGGTACATCCACCCATAATTTAAACGGTAACCTCCTTATTAAAAACAAAATATACTAGACGAGAATGACGCCTTTGTCTGCTTGCCCACTGGTGCGTGTCACAGAAATAACATTCTTGGAAAATTCAGAGAAAAAAAAGAAGGGTTATTGGACCCTAGAGCTTCCCTTGTTTAATAATAGTATTATAGTTTTTAGAAAAAATTTATAAATAAATAAATATAACTGAAAAACTCAGATAATTATTTAATTTAATCACGAATCTTCAGCTTTTTCTCTATAAATAACGTTGTTTCAACACAATATCCACTTTGCTATAACATTATTTCTTGAGAAATAAAAATAATAATCCAAATGTAGGTCTTTTCGTTTTATTTTGAAAACCTGCAAGTGTTGAAATATCCGGAACTTCCTTTTATTTTATTTTTTTCTGCCTGAACCGAAATAAAAATAGCTGTAGTGTTTTGTTTTTCTTGGAAGAACAAACCTTAATTCCGTTTCCTTTCCATCCGGTGCGCCTAGATGTTCCTCGCAGCCACCTCGAGATTTCCCTCGAGTCTTCCATCTTGTTCTCGCGACATTAGTGCTCTCGGCGGAGGACAGAGGAAACACAGTGTTTGCCCGGTTGATTGGGGAGTACCTTGTTGCATGGCCATTTTATGAACCATGAGCAAATCATAAGAACTGACTAAAATTGATGAGCTAATGTGTTTTACTTTACCGGGATTTATTGTTCTAGTTTTGTTATAAAAGTATTAAAATATTTTGTGAAGTAAAAATAACCCTGGGCTTATTCTAGTTCTAAGATGTCGTTGGTAAAACTACTTCCGAAATTTTTGAAACATGATTTTAACAAAAAATAAATAAAGAATATATATTTTGTGCTAGCTACTAGTTCTTATCTTCAAGCTACAATTGAGGTCAATTAATTATAATCAAGCTAAAGGATAAAATATAAGTTTTTTTTTCATAACTTACAGAGTAGATGGAGGAGAACTCATCGCTTGTTTCGCTGATAACATTGCTGCTTGTGCTAGGATTGAAGATTATCTTCAAGAATTACAGGAGAGAATGTATAAACTACTTACAATGGGATATAATATGTAGATCAACAAAAAAGAGAGGAAAAGTATTTGTACGTGATAAAGGAAAAAAATCAGTTGAAGCATATAGAACCAGAAGAAAAAAAAAGCTACCGCAAGTAAAGGAGTTTTGTTACATAGGGAAGTTAAATAGCCGAATATAACAGAAGAAAAAAATATATTATAAGTAGAATAGCGTGGGCTAAGATAGATTTTCATGATAATGAGACATTACTAACCTTGACTGACATAAATTTGGAAATCAGGAAAAGGTTCCTAAAGGTGTATCTTTGGAGCGTTGCGATTTATGGATATGAGACATGGACCATTCGAGAAATTGAAAGGAAACGATTAGAAGAATCTTAAACATAGTTCTACAGAAGAATGTTGAAAATATAATGGATGTATATGATATTAAAAACAAAGTGCTAAGAAAAGCAAATGAAGAAAGGCAACTTTGGAATGGTATACAGCAGAGAAGAGTTTACATAATAGGACATATACAGAGACATGATTGTTTGACGAAGATAGTTATAGGAGATGTGGAAAGGAGAAATTCAAGAGAAAGACCAATATTGGAGTACATGAATCACATATCGAACGATGTTGGCAAAAGAAAGTACAGTAGAAAGATTTTAACATTTGACCCAGGACAGGCAAAAATGGACCCAAACAATGGCAAGCTTGATGACCTAATGATGATTATAATTTCACCTTAAAAAAGTATTTCCTAACTAGAAACTGTTTGGGTGACCACGTGGTCTAGCTCGCTAATCTCGTGTTGGATTAGGCTGCCGGAGATGGGGAGATCGGGTTTCGAACCCGGTTGGGTACACTTAGGTTTTTTTTATAAATGGTTTACTACCCTCCCTTCACCCAAATGCGGGTGCACGTCCTCTAAATTAAGCCTTCCTAATCCCTAACCTATTAGTGTAATTAGTATATAAGCATATAAACCGAACAAGTATAAGACGCGGTGCTAAAAAAATATGCATATTAAATAACAAATTAATATAAAATTCAGGGTAAATATGTTTGGTTTATTTTGGTAGAGAATATAACCCTATTGGGAATGTGGGGAGAAGAGGAATGGATTGAAATGACTCAATCAAACATTCAAATTCGATTATTCACAATCTATTGATAAAATAAAAGTTAACAAATTTAGTGAAAAATACACAATTTATAAACTACCGAAAAAAATACTTATGAGATATAAAATTAACCATAAATTTATTTTTCATAAAGAATTATTCATTACAGAGTCATATGCATTGTTGTTGTATCGGATTATGAATTGATAGTTTTATCAGGGTTTAAAGTTGACCAGCTGTATTAAGGGCTATTGTGACAATTTATAATTTTTTTTAAATAAGTTATGGTGCAATTTTTTTAATTCACAATCTCTGTAAGCTAACACAATTCGATGATTCAATAATAATTAAAATAGGTTTGACCTAGAATGTTAGTATGGCAAAGAAAAAAATATTTTAGGGGTTAGAATGGCTTACAAATAGCTATTACAAACGTAAATTATATTTATATATTTTTTTGTTCTCTTTTATCTAGAATGTACACGTCTACTAATCTGATGAGGGTATAATTCAATAGTTGTGAGGGTAGAGAGTGAAGTAGATTAGAACGACAGAGGCGTCGAGTACGTAGGCATCACAGTGTAACTCCATAGTCGAAACCACCCTATTATATATGAGATAGTACAAAAAAAAAGTCTTTCATCTGGCAAATTAGTTTATCTGGCTTAGTTAAGCCATCATGTTTTTTTCTGGACGTTATATTGGATAGTCTGATACAAGGATAGGTAATTGTTGTCTCACGAGCCCATTAACATATCAAGGATATGTCACTCTCTCATAAGCTCATGTATTATTATTAAATAGATCATGTTACAATATAAGCATTTATTAGTATTTAATATTGCTTGGTGAGCTATTTAGTTCCATCTGTTTATTAAAGAGAAACTCTCGTTACATAAAGCTTGTCACCCACTGAGGCGCGCCGTGCCGAAGCGCGCCGCTGCGCCGAGAATAAATTTTCGTTGTCTGCTTCTTAGTAAATCAAATTGGTGTAACGTCCACTACAGTATAAAGCGCCACACCACGCAGAACCGCCTTTTGTAATTTGTGCCAGAAGCCTCAAGGTTTCTAGAGAAGAACTATTTCCTTTCGGTGCGTCGCGGCGCGCCCATGTGGTCGTACTTATAGTGAGGAATGCCGGGTGTCATTCCGACACCACTCGGGTGAATTTGTTTAGTTCCGGCATTTTTCAAACTTCAACACATGATAATTTGTGATTTGGAATGTGAATTCTTTTTTTTCTATTCTTATTGTTAACTAGCAATCCCGCACGTCATTGACTGTGACCCACTGTGGTATAAGAATTATGTAAGCGCCCCCCCCCTCCTCACTAAGCCACCCAGTACGCTCCCTATGGTGCCCGATTTGCCATATCTCTGAAACGTAGTTAGTTCTAAACTTTATTAACAATATTTTCTTTAAAACTTTGTTTAAAATAGCCTAATTAAAAAGCTAATTAAAAACTTTAAAATCCGGCCTCAAGGTGAATTTGGACCCCCTTCCGTCCACCTATGTTAAAAATTTCAGATATCTGCGTGCCGTAGATTTGGCTGGAAATTGCACACAAACAAACACACAGACAAACACTTCCTTTTATTATTATATAATTCCCTACCCCTAGTGAATAATGAAAAATCCTAAAACCTAACGGTAGTAACGGAAGCATAATTTCAGCTTTATACCTTTCAAGCAGTGCTTTTATCCTATCTTGGGGGAATTTTGAAAAATCCTGATAACAGTTATAAGTGATTATAGTTACCTACTTACATGCCAAATAAAAAGTCTCTAATAATTATAGTTACGAAAATAAGGCAACTTTAAAGCTAAAATATAATTCCTCTTTATTCCGTATCCCTTGGGAATTTCAAAAAATCCGGCCTTATTCCTTGTCTTCATAATAAATGGAACCTCTGTGCAAAATTTCAGCTTTCTAGGTACAAGGGTTTGGGCTGGGTGTTGATGAGTCAGTCAGTTAGCACATTAGATTTAACTAGAATTTAATATAGTAGCCATCAAAATCGAACTGCATGTTTTCATTGTGTTTTTACTTATAGATTTATTTAGTTAAAAATAGAGGAGAAAAGGGATAAACATAAGGTAAATGTTAACTATAGCATTTTGGCCCAATCAAATCTATCAACTTCAAAAAACTTAATTTTGACAAAAAATAAGCGTCACTTCGCAAACAAAATACTGTTACGTGAGAACTAATTTGGCCATTTAAGCTGAGTTTAAAGTATTCTAAACTGTACTTAATGTAAAACCTATTACAGTTTTTCAGATTCTCAGAATGAGTGACTTGGTATTATTAGTTAAAGAATATTCCAACCTATATGACTTTTCTCATCCCATGTACCACGATAGTTTGGTGAATGTTCCACACAGCGGTTCGACAGGGTTCAGTGCGGTAAGCTTTAGTGGCTGACTAGCTTTATCATATAGGAATTCTGACATTAATTATCATAAAGCCTTCTTTATTTTGATGGGGAAAAAAGTATTCACTTATAATCTTATATTGAATATTTTCACATTTATTAAATTATTGGTTGATAAAGTGTTTTTATAATGTGCTAAAGCTTAATTAAGATTATTTTTATTACTAAATTGAAAAGTTAGAAATCTGATTTTATGTATAAAGATTATTAATAATATTCATACACTAGGCATAAACTGAAATGTAGCAATCTTACATTTACCGATTATTCTATGGCTCTATATTATATGCTTTTCCATAGTGGAATAATGCAAAGTAAGTTTGATATCTTACAAATTAAGTGGAGGTTGCTTGTTGCAAACTGTTTTAAGAATGCTATGGATAGTTAATCCAGCATATTTTATAACGATAAGAATCATAAATTTCGTACAAATTCTTCATAAAATAATTGGTATAGACCCATGTCAAAATAATTTAAACGAGTAAAATAATAACACACAGTGAACACATAATATTTGTACATTCTTATGACATCCTGAAACCGAAAAGGGGGTTTTCACGTTGCCGTATATCTGCGTGTATCTCGACCTAGAGCCTAAACTATTTTACCAACATGACTAAAACTTTGTGTTGAAGGTTTTCATATGGTTCCCCAAAAGAATCTTTGGAACTATACATCCAACCTTTAAATTAAATATAGTTTACTGATGGTCAAAAAGAGAAATTATCGGTTTTCTCAAAATCCAATCGAATTTTGATTTAATTTTGTATTTAGATATGGTTTAACATTACAAACAAAATTGCAACTTTCATTTCCCCCCTTCCCCCCCAAAAAAATGACTTTGAGGGTACTTAACAAATCCAAACATTTTCACCATAGATCATATCTCAGCAACTATTTGAGATATAAAATAAATTGCTCTAGCAAAGTTGTAGTATTATTAAAAATAAAAATCTTTTAATCTAAATATATTTTTGAAAATCCAATAGTTTCTGAACTATAATCAAATATAGTTTTTATTGATGTTTTTGAAAATTGGACTTGATTATGTTCTTTAGTTGACAGAGATGTTCCTCTTTTCTCAATATTTATGTAACTGTGTTTATAATTTTATTCATGATTTAGGGTGGAGTGTTTCTGCAACAACATATATAAATTCGTTTCATAAATATTATTGTTTTTTTTTAAAGAAAGTCTCTACGTTAAAATAAAAAAGAGATAAAATATGTGTGCATGGTATTATTAGTTACATAATTGCCAGAATTTAATTTAACTATATAACATGCATGAAACAGTTTCTCCTCTCTGTTGCGACGAAGATTTGTAAATAGAGAACTGTCAGGAAGTGGCCCACTATAGTTCTTTTGGTTCCTGTAACAGGAAGATGCATAGTTGTAACAAGTACAAGTACAAACAGAAAGTTGCCTTGAAACTTCAAGTATACCGTAACCCCTCCAGACATTTATTAGGAGAAAATAAAGAGAGAGAGAAAGAGAAATACAAAAGTTAGCGGAAAGATAAATAGGAGTTGGATCTAGTGGGTTCACCCAAAACTAGAGTCGACACTATAAACAAAAGTTGGAAAAGAGTTTGGAACAAAATCAATACCGTCCAAAACTAAATATATTATTAAGTCCTTGACTTACACATATTCAAGTTACGTGGACTCGTAGATACGCGGTTATGGTATTTAGAACTACGACTATACCCTGATTTTTGTAGGAAGAACAGTAGAAGTTAGTTTACAAAAGTTTCTAAAACCATTTTAATACATTCATACATCAAATCATGTTATCTGCAGCTGTCATTTTTATAGATATTATAATTACCTATAGAATATCACAAATAATACAGTAAAATATTATCAATGTTGGCCGAAAATAAATATGTTTGAATTTTCTCTACTGTTCTTTCAACCAAAATCAGTGTTTAGCAATGCCATCTATCAAGCTTAACGTTAAACACAATAGATAGCATTGCTGATAATATCACCACCATTTTGTTTCGTTTTGTACCTTGAGCGAGAGTTGTGTCTTGTTAGTGAGCCCACATAGTACTTATTATAAACTAAATATAAGCCCTAGATATGTCTTAGAAGCTTAAAAGTGATTAGTATTCTTCCACTACCAATTATAATTAGAGTAACTTCAAAACATGTGTGTAAGATTTGTCTTCTACTTATGATCCCATGACCATATTTCTAAATATTATAACAAACTCTTGACTGGTTACGACTTGATGATAGTCGGCATCCACATACACTTGTAATGGCAAAGAAAATATTGCTAACAGGATATCCTCAATACCCCTCCTCACGTCTAGTCCCTCCTCATCCTCATCGTAATCTTGATACTCGCTCACGTGACACCCACACACTTTCTATCCCTCTTCACAAAACTAACTTATATTCTCTCTCTTTTACTGTGATGTGAGGGATACGGTGAGAATTTATGTAAGGTAAAATTACTATTATTATTATTATTATTATTATTATTATTATTATTATTATTATTATTATTATTATTATTATTAGTATTATAAATATTATTAGTATTATAATTATTATTAGTATTATTATTAGTATCATAATTATTTAGTATTATAATTATTATTATTATTATTATATATTATTATATTATTATATATTATTATTATTATATATATTATTATTATATATTATTATTTATAAAATATATTTACTAAATATTTAATTTTTTCTCTCTATATTTTATTTCACGGCGTTATTACAGTAGTAAAACAGACTTGTCCCTATATTACCCGCATAACTATCTGTATACCATGTTGCTTGTTCTGAATCTATCACGGCGCTAATACAGCAGTGATGGTAGAACAGACTTGTACTTATACTACCCGCATTACTGATCTGTATACCATGTTGCTTGTTCTGAATCTATCACGGCGCTAATACAGCAAAAATGGTAGAACAGACTTGTACTTATACTACCCGCATTACTGATCTGTATACCATGTTGCTTGTTCTGAATCTATCACGGTGCTAATACAGCAGTGATGGTAGAACAGACTTGTACTTATACTATCCGCATTACTGATCTGTATACCATGTTGCTTGTTCTGAATCTATCACGACGCTAATACAGCAGTGATGGTAGAACAGACTTGTACTTATACTACCCGCATTACTGATCTGTATACCATGTTGCTAGTTCTGAATCTATCACGGCGCTAATACAGCAGTGATGGTAGAACAGACTTGTACTTATACTACCCGCATTACTGATCTGTATACCATGTTGCTTGTTCTGAATCTATCACGGCGCTAATACAGCAGTGATGGTAGAACAGACTTGTACTTATACTACCCGCATTACTGATATGTATATCATGTTGCTTGTTCTGAATCTATCACGGCGCTAATACAGCAGTGATGGTAGAACAGACTTGTACTTATACTACCCGCATTACTGATCTGTATACCATGTTGCTAGTTCTGAATCTATCACGGCGCTAATACAGCAGTGAGGTAGAACAGACTTGTTCTTATACTACCCGCATTACTGATCTGTATACCATGTTGCTAGTTCTGAATCTATCATGGCGCTAATACAGCAGTGATGGTAGAACAGACTTGTACTTATACTACCCGCATTACTGATCTGTATACCATGTTGCTGTTCTGAATCTATCACTGGCGCTAATACAGCAAAATGGTAGAACAGACTTGTACTTATACTACCCGCATTACTGATCTGTATACCATGTTGCTTGTTCTGAATCTATCACGGTGCTAATACAGCATATGGTAGTAAACACTTGTAACTTATAACATATCGCATTACTGAATCTGTATACCATGTTGCTTGTTCTGAATCTATCACGACGCTAATACAGCAGTGATGGTAGAACAGACTTGTACTTATACTACCCGCATTACTGATCTGTATACCATGTTGCTAGTTCTGAATCTATCACGGCGCTAATACAGCATGTGATGGTAGAACAGACTTGTACTTATACTACCCGCATTACTGATCTGTATACCATGTTGCTTGTTCTGAATCTATCACGGCGCTAATACAGCAGTGATGGTAGAACAGACTTGTACTTATACTACCCGCATTACTGATATGTATATCATGTTGCTTGTTCTGAATCTATCACGGCGCTAATACAGCAGTGATGGTAGAACAGACTTGTACTTATACTACCCGCATTACTGATCTGTATACCATGTTGCTAGTTCTGAATCTATCACGGCGCTAATACAGCAGGGAAGGTAGAACAGACTTGTTCTTATACTACCCGCATTACTGATCTGTATACCATGTTGCTAGTTCTGAATCTATCATTGCGCTAATACAGCAGTGATGGTAGAACAGACTTGTACTTACATACCCGCATTACTGATCTGTATACCATGTTGCTAGTTCTGAATCTATCACGGCGCTAATACAGCAAAAATGGTAGAACAGACTTGTACTTATACTACCCGCATTACTGATCTGTATACCATGTTGCTTGTTCTGAATCTATCACGGCGCTAATACTGCAGTGATGGTAGAACAGACTTGTACTTATACTACCCGCATTACTGATCTGTATACCATGTTGCTGGTTCTGAATCTATCACGGCGCCAATACAGCAGTGATGGTAGAACAGACTTGTACTTATACTACCCGCATTACTGATCTGTATACCATGTTGCTTGTTCTGAATCTATCACGGCGCTAATACAGCAGTGATGGTAGAACAGACTTGTACTTATACTACCCGCATTACTGATATGTATACCATATTGCTAGTCATGGATCTATCATGGCGTTATTACAGTAGTGAAGATAAAATAGACACAGTATTGAATATTAGGTTTATTGACTACAATAGCAAATTTCTTTTAAAAGCGATTTAATGTGTACACAAATAAAATAGCAATTTTAAATAAAACTTATTTTAAAATATAAATACCATTGGTATTTATGAAGTGCATTAATCAAAAATTAAAGTAAAACTTAATAAGTATGTTTAAAGTTGAATTAGGAATTGATAAACTAAACAAAACTTATCTCGACTCTGCATTTAAAAAATACCTTTCCTGAAAAGTGTGAGAGTATTAGATTATTCTTTAGTGATAAGTATGTATTTTAGATTACATGGGAAGGTATGGGAAGAAGGATTAAAATAAGCTTTTTTAAAAAATATTTATTTTCTTTAGATACATACTTCAAGAGTATCTACCTTTGATACTTTTTTTGTCTTTTTAGAAGTATTACAAAATCATAGTGAAAACTGGCAAAATATATCGGTTGGAGATCTTTCATTTCATAACTTAAAAACCCTGATCAGTTAAATTTAATATAAAAGGCATTTTCTGAGAGCTAGAAAAGCTACCAAATTGACTCTTACGTACTCATACGTTATGTGATATAAACCTTTAACTTTTGATAGATATTTTAGGTTTTTCTAATAATAAAATAAAATTTTATCAATTTTGACCTCAAATAAATGTGTTTGTATTTTTTTTTTAATCTTTCCTGTGCTGTACACAATATTCTCTTAATTTATTTTACTGTGAAATACATATTTTTGTAGATTTACTTATGTATGAATTTTTAAATTTGCATTCATTCCCCTCGCCCCTCTTTTCTCCCGAAGTAAATGTTGGATACACCAAAGACTAAGGGCATGGACATACTTGTGATTTGGTCTCCAGTACGTGAAGCCTTGTTTTATACGCAGGTGGTCACATTGAGTGACAACGACCTGGTCACATTATCACCACAGCCTAAGTTTAGTATCTTTTTTTTTTCATTTACATCCACTATTGTTTCCAACCTGCGGCCTAGGTCAATTTTTTTTTATTCAAGCCATAAATCTTTTACTACTAGCCTGCTAGGCCCGTTGAAGCTTCATATGTTTTATAATTTAACTTAAGACTAGAACAGGCACAACATCCAGTCCCCCGGATGTTAATTCATCACTGTGAAAAGGTAATCCCACATTTCATCAATGATACATTTTTCAGCCGTGCCAAGAATCGAACCCGGACCCTTAGCTATGTATACAGACATGATATCGATTGAAAAAAAGGTATCAGATCCTAAGTTTAGTAATATAAGTAGTATTAATAATATAGTAAACATAATATAATAATAATACTTTGGTTTATAATATATTTACTTATACTAATGTTGTTTGATATATCTTCAAGGTTAGTTAAATATATTCAAACCTGTTTGGTGGCCACGTGGTCCAAGACGTCACTCTCGCAATAGAATTAGCTACCCATGATGGGGTGACTGAGTTTGAGACCCGGTCAGATCTACTGAGGGGTGGTTTTCCCCCAAAACTATTGTTTTCCATTGTCTCTCCACGCGGTTGAGGGTGCACTTCCTCTAAATTCGACCTTCTTCGTCCTTAGATTTTTAGCGTACCATTGATCAGAATACCAAACGCCGTATTATTGACTGTAAGAAGGTATTTAGCTAATTGGTGATGTATGTAAAGTCTGTTCACCGTAGGAATTGTTTTCTGAAAGGCCTTTTTTCATACCAGAAATCTATTATATAGTAGGATATTGGTAGGAAAAAAGACCTTTCAGAGAGTAATTCCTACCGTGAATGGAGTATATATATTCGACGTACTGGTGTTCTGTTTGTGTCAAAGTTGGTTTACAGGATATTGTGGAACATGACAGAGAGACATAAAATAACAAAGTTCAATAGATGTATGTCTGTCGGGTGGCTGGAAATTCTTCTCCGAGCATACCTTGTCGTGTTCGAACAAACTCATTTAAAGGTGTTGGTGGTTTAGAGAATGTTTTAAAGGGGGAAGGAAAGGGACTTTGATCTTGTGTACCCTAGTGTGAGAAAAGGGGAAAATACTTACCTAAATTTGCCCTTATTAAATTAGCCATTTAATTAAAAATAATTTTGGAATTTTTTTTAATGTTGGCAAGGAAAGTGAAATTTAAGAGGTTACATAATCAATAGTTACATGGCCTCTACGAATCACCAGACCTTGTAAGGTTAATCAAATCTCATAAGTTACAGTTGGAAAGACATGCAGCGTGAATGGAAGAATCTAGAACCGTTTTCAAGGTATTTACTGGTAGACCTAATGGGAAGAGACCAGTTCCGTAGTACACGACTGCTGTCCATTGATTTAATATATTTTATTGGACGGTTTCCAAATTCCATACTGTAAATTGATGAACTAGTATGACTGTGTGATTAGTTTATTTTATTAATTCATACTTAGAGAATATCTTAGTTTGGGAAGGCTTGTAATACTTATTGTATGAGATTAGGAACTCAAAATTAATTGCATCACTTACAAAATAACACCACCTAAACCTATCTTGAGCTATTTCTATCCAGTCCACCACATCACACCCTATCTCTTTCAGAGCCCTTTTAAGGTGTGGCCGAAGGGAGCGAAAGTATTTTTACAGTTTTTATAGAATATAAATTTTTTGGACAAAATAAATTAAATATTTCTCCAGTAGCAATATGGATTTTAGTTTTCTGCACATGCTAATATCAACAGATCTTGAATATCTATCAAGGGTGTCCTGGAATTTTGTCAAAACCTTTTTAAATAAAGAGAAAAAGTTTTGACAAAATTCCAGGACACCCTTGGCAGAAATTAAAAATCTGTTGATATTAGCACGTGCAGAAAACTAAACTCTATGTTGCTACTGGAGAAATATTTGATTTATTTTGGCCAAAAAAGTGTAATGCTATAAAAAAAACTGTAAAATTACTCGCGCTCCTGTTGCCACACCTTAATGTTATCCTCCATCTACGTCTAGGTCTTCCCATTGGTCTATTTCCATTGTGTTTGTTAGTCAATATCTTGAGCGTAATATTAGATTCCCCCATTCACGGTGCATATCCTGCCCACCTTAGTCAGCAATATTTCACTATACCAACGATACTTGTGGTTTAGTACAGGATATGTAACGCATCATTATTTATCTTCCTTAACTCCCCAGTACACTTATTTTAATAATAGTAATAGATCGTATCAGTATATTGAGTAGTAATTCAAAATTACAACAATTTAACACTACATTGTACTTTCCATCTCTATAACAGTGTTAATAGTGTACTATGGATTAATTGAGTTTATTCTTCAAATATATTTTAGTACGTAAAAGATATTAGGATATTAGGATTTATAATATATTTATAATTTTTAGAATACGTTTGGGTAGTACGCATATGCTCTAATTACATTATTGTTATAGGTATGAGGAATGTTGAATTTAGAATAAGTGTACATGCATTTTCGTAGAGGGAGAGTGTAAAACAGTTTTGGGAAAAGCACCCACAGTACACTAGACCAATATTTGAACCTCAAATCTCCCCATCATTGGCTGTCTGATCCGATGAGAGGGTAGTGTCTTAGACCATGTGGCCACCGAAGCAGGTTTGCAGGTAATATTCAGTTTTACTTTACTTGCTAAGTCTTATGCATGTTTCTTTGATTTGTTTCTCGCCTCGTCTTAGTACTCGCTCGGGCTATACTTATCCATTAACGGTGTAGGAATTAGGAAGGTATAATTCAAGAGAAAGCGTACCCACATTTGCATAGAGGGGAATGGAAAATTATTTTTATAGGAAAAAAATTCCTTACACCCAAATGAGTTTGAGTACCAACTGGGTGTATTAAGCGGATATTCCCTAGATGTTCTTTTTTTCTCTCCCAAAAAAAAATGCGGGTAGGTTTCCTCTGTATTCTAACATACCCATACATATATAAAGAGTGAAAATGTGCTGATGGGTAGTAAGATGTGACTCACATATATAAAATACCTTTAAAATAAGGATCGAATAAAATATAATTTTGGTACATAGAATATGTCTGTGTTTTAATACTTTTAATGCGTTTAAAAAAAACTGGTTGTTTTAAAGACATGCGATAGGATATATATATATATATATATATATATATATATATATATAATAGTTAAAAGTATATTTTGTTTCATATCATATTAACTTAAAAATTATTTAATTTCAAATATTAGAAAATTGTCATAAAAACGATGTTAACTAAATTAAAGTTTTTTTTTTTCAGGGTAATTAAATCTACTTCGTGTTACTAAAAATAAAGATGTGATTTTTAAAAATAAAGTTAAATGCCACCAATAAAAAAAAAATTGTCAAAAAGCACTCCAAGTAACACAATAAAGAGAAATAAAGAAAAAAATTGTCTTGAAAGCTTGATCCAGTCACGAAAAATCTTGTGACACTTTGTCAAGATGCTTGGCTCCTGCGAATTCCCCCCCCCCCCTTTCCCACTGGTCCGAGTGGTAAATCGTTAATGGGTCGTTTTGTCACGTCAACGCTGTCAAGTGTCGAGAACTCCCCTCTTTCCCCTTTACCCTCCTCCCCTATGATCCCCTTTTATTCCCCTCCCCCTTTTCCATCCTTCTTTTCGACTGGTAGATAGACGTGACATTGCCATAGCAACCCTCGGCCTTCTGCCAGCCGGCCCCTTGTCTTAGCGAAACGGGATGCAAACCCTCCGTCCAATTTTTTAAGTATTCATACGTCAAGCTATAGTATCTGTAGCTTTAACTTTTGATAGATATTATCATCTGTAAAACAACACAAATAAATTAGTAAAGTGTTATTAATATTGACAGGAAAAAAATGTTTTAGTATTTTTACGACAAGACTTTTCTTATGAAAATTAGGCTGTATTTCTACATACAAACTCTGGTGGTTTATTTGGGCACTACTGAAGCAAAGGCCGCGTGGTTAGAAACTTCGTCACGTTGCACTTTGTTTACATTGGAGGGTTCTTTTTTTAGCAACCCGCCTCGGTGGCGTAGTTGGCTAACGCGCTAGTCCGTGTTGAGCTCGACTGCCGAGCACGGGGAGATCGAGTTTCGAATCTCGGTCGGGTGAACTGGGGGTGGTTTTTCCTAAATGGTTATCCACTCTAGCTCCCCGCAAATGCGGGTTCACTTCCTCTAAATTCAACCCTCCCAATTCCGAATCCATTAGCGTAATTAGTACTTAAGCGTATAAGCCGAACGAGTAGTAAGACGTGGTGCTAAATATTATTATTATTTTTTTAGCACCGCGTCTTATGACCCGTTCGGGCTGTACGCTTAAGTACTAATTACGCTAATGGTTTTAGGAATTAGGAAGGTCATATTTAGAGGAAGTGCACTGAAAGTGGTTTTTCCACTATGGTTTTACACTATATTACCATTCAAATTTGGGTACACTTCTAAATTCAGCCTTATCCCTAACACACGAACGTTGTTAATGCATAGGCAAATAACGCTAATCGTTTGGCAGGCCACACACTGGATCCGACATCTTGTCTGACAGTGTCTGAAAGTTTCTGAAGAGCTTTGCTCAACATGGGGTTAAATGGAAGCCCACACACTGACTTCGACACTGTTTCAGACGCCTTTCGAAGTCGTTAGACGTTTTTTTCCTTGTCGGGCGACGGTCCCTCAAGTTTCATATTTCAATAAGACACCTTCCGACGGATTGAGCTGCGCATGCGCCAGAGCGAAGCTAATATATATTAAATGCCGGAAAGTTGGTTTTCGTTTGGAAATGTCGGGAATAGGACAAGATATAAAGGCGTCTAGAGACGGGAAAACAGATCTACACATACACATTGCAACCGACGAGATTCGACGTTTTGTCTTTATTGAAATGTCGGTTCCAGTGTGTGGCTAGCCTTAGTGAAACGTGGTGATAGAAAAAATGGGGTGTGGCTGTGTCACGGACACGGCCGTGTGTTGTACGTGAATACGTTTATGTAACGGGTTATATTTTTTAAATAAAATATTTTTTGATCCTCTAGCTATCCAGTGGTATAATTTTGGATGTAGATGATAGCTTCGAAACTACAACGCCAAACTGTACTTTTGATAATATTTTTTTATTCTAACACCTTAATATATTCACTGTCACTACTTTAAACTAATGTTTTATATACAATCGATAGATTTTAACGACAGCTAACGATTAAAACGTAAACGAAAATCGTAGCTTCTCCGAGTCAAAAGTTATACTAATTGCAAATCTCGATACGCAGCAAAATAACCTCAAAATGGCGGCGCTTCCCCCTCCACCGCGCGCAATGCGTCACTGTTCTCGCTTATCGTAATGAATTCTATGACCCTTAAGCTATCCAGTGGTATAATTTAATTTTGGATGTAGAGGAAAGTTTCGAAACTACAACACCAAACTGTATCCCCCGATTTTGTTATCATTAGGGTTTTTGGATTGCCCCCGTATGGTAGCAAATTTAAAGACGTATTCACGTCAACAGTAAATAAACTTGCTGTGGTCTAGCTCATTTCATTAATGAAGAAGCAGGAACTGTTTAGTAAGGTTATAAAAGAGAGGGCTTAGAAATACTACCTTATTAGGGCAAATACATAGATTATATCAAAATATTTTCTTTTAATATCGATCCGATATCATAATCATCAACTGATTTCATCCTGTGGCGGAGTCAGTTTAGTAAAATTCCTCCATCTTCCTCTATCCTTCCACCATTCTTCCTCCTTTAATTGTTTCCATTCTTCTCCTTTCACTTTCACAATTTATTTCACATTTTCCTCTCTTCTTTTTCTTGGCCTCCTTTGCTTTCTTTTTTCCTACATACTTCATTTTCATCATTTTCTTAAGACATCAAGGTACTAATAAAGTATAGATAAAACTGTATTTTAATTGAAATAAAATATTGATATTGGTGAATTATTAATATTTTTTTCAACATACCTAGATATTGATTACAGCTACATTCTTAAGCTCACATGACTTGGCCTATGAATGTATGAATGTATGAATGTATAGTAACTTTTCTAACTGTTAGCTAAGATTATTCCTATGAAAATTGGACTGTAAATAAAATCCTTCAAACAGTAACCATTTATTTTGCCATCACTGATAAGAGCATGGCTGGGGACTAGATGTCATATCCGATTTATATTACACTTTTTTTTAAATACCAAGTTGTTACGTTGAATACCACTCAAATGAAGGAATCAAGAGACTTCGTCTCAAAAATATGTCTCTTACTTTATAAACTAGAAAACTTGAGAATATTTGTTTGTCGATAAGTGAATAGAAGCTAGAATGACAGGCGACGCTGAAGCACTGATATATTCATTTTCACATTCTCACCTGGCGAGAGAAAACTAATTCAATAACTAGATACTCTCTACTCCCCAAGGGGGAAGTTAAGACTTAGACTATTAGAAAGTTTACTATAACTTTGGTAGCCTTAACGTGTTAAAAAATTAAAAGTTAGACGTTGAATTCAATAACATTGAGTTACCCTTAACTTTATCTTTATTATGGCCATCTGAAGTAATCTATAATAATAGAAGGAAGCGTTTGTCGGTGTATGTTTTTGTTTGTTTGTTTTGTGTGTTTGTCTGTTTGTTTGTGACCGATACCCAGCAGCCAAATCTACGGCAAGAAAGATCTGAAATTTTTAACATAGGTGGACGGATGGGGGTTTCGAATGCACCTTGAAGCCGGAATTTTAAATTTTTAACCAGGCTATTTTTAACAAATTTTTTGAACACACTATTTTTAATCTGGTTTAGAATTACGTTTCAGAGATGTTTCAAAATGAAATCGGGCACCATGGGGTGGTGGAGGGTGTCTTATATAATTCTAATAAAACAGTGGGTCACGGGCAATGCCGTGCTTGATTGCTAGTATATAATATTAAACTTTACGTACCACCTAAAGATGTCCTCGCGTACCCCAGGTTGAACACTACTACTCTAATACGTCACTCTTGACGCTTGCAATAGACTGGAATATAGGACGAAGGAAAGATCGGGGAGTGAATCCCCGTCAAGTGTGCTGAAATTGTTTTATTTCTAAATGGTTTTCTACTCTCTTTCCAGGTAAATATCGGTACATTTACTATAGAAAACTTCCTTATACCTAGAACATTATCAATATTAGTATATAGGTGATAATAAGTGAGCGTCAAGAGTGTAGAAATTGAAGTTTGGGGGTGCCCTGACCCCCCTTTAATTTGATACCCCCTTGTGGGGTCCATATATACACGTATGGATACAATTATTTAATAGTTATAGGACCCGCTTCAATGGCCGCATGGTCTAGGTTCGAATCTCGGTCGGGTGTAAAGAAGGTGGTTCTTACAAAATGTTTTCCCCATCTCTTTACGCGTAAATGTGGGTACACTTCACTAATCCCTAAAACCATTAGTGTAATTGGTACATAAATTAATTACCCGAACGTATATTAAGACGAAGTGATATTTTACAGTGGACCCACCCTAGAAAAATTGTCTTTCTATGCGCTTGGTGGGTGAAAAGTTGAACTTGTAACCCTTTGTTAAAGTTGAGAGTGCAGTAAAGATTGCATCACTAACCCTTTCCCCCTCCCCCCCCCCCCCGGAGAGAATTACGACTACATCGACAAAACGACATCCTCTCTTTCAGTCAAGGTCGATATAATACACCCGTGCTCTTAGCTGATTAAACGCTATCCAGTTTAATGTCGTAGGTTGAGTGTAGTAGCTACCAGGTTTATACGCTTGCGTCATGATGCTAAAAAAAAAACCAGTGCTCAAAAATAACGTTTTAGTTCAATCGATTTTGAAAATATAAAGCCCAAAGGCATGACTGACTATAAAACTTTTATATATATCAAATTTTAACAAACTCCTTAAAATCATTTCGTCTCTAGCTCTAGGGGAAGATAGACGGACCTGCTTCGGTATCAGCATGGTTTAAGGCGTCACTCTCGTGTATTAGACTAGACTGCCGATGACAAGGAGATCATGGTTCGAATCACGGTTGGTTGTACAGAGGATATTTTTTTTTTACCAAAATGGTTTTTCCACTCTTCCTCCATGCAAATGCGGGTAATATTCATCTAAGTTCAACCTTCCTCATCACTAACTCATTAGCGTAGTTAGTATGGGTAGACAGACGGACATAAAGATGGCAAAAATTTTAAGACGCTTTTTTTTAAAAGTAGGAATGGACGTCACGATCCATCTTTATCTAATAGGTCGAAATAGTTTGATGATTACCATTGAGGGGTACAGGGGAAACAGGGGGAGAGTCACATCACACACATCTTCCAGAATAGCAACTTTTACATCTCAAGACTCATAAGGACCCCCAATTAAAATGTTATTTCTATATTAATTTAAATATAACAGAAGCTATTTTAACCATTATCTAAAGTGCATTAGAAAGGTGTCATGATAGTCTAGCAGATAGCAGTGCTAGCTCGATTTGAGCTAAATAATTAAACTTTCCCCTTATTTCACTTGTATCTTTCAATTATTTAACTATATGATAACCCAGCTCAGTGGCCTCGTGGTCTAACACGCTACTCTTGCGGTAGACTAGACAGTAGATGACGTGAACATCGAGGTTCGAATCTTGGTCGGGTGTACTGAGGGTGGTTTTTCCAAGATGGTTTTTCCACTCTTCCTCCAAGCAAGTGTAGGTTCACCTTATATAAATATAACCTTTCTAAGCTCTAAGCCATTAACGTAATTAGTACATAAACGTATAAGACAAAAACTATATGATAAAGTTATAATATGCTTAAATAAACATTTTGGGTAAGTTTTGCTTTCTGTAAGGGTGAAATATATAAACAAATGCAGGTAAGCATTGTTTATTGTAAGTTGAAAAATATAAACAAACTCAGGTAAGCTTTGTTTATTTTAAGGGTGAAAGATATAAACAAATTCAGGTAAGCTTAACTACTTGTGGGGTGAAAGATATAAACAAATTCAGGTAAGCTTAACTACTTGTGGCGTGAAAGATATAAACAAATTCAGGTAAGCTTAACTACTTGTGGGGTGAAAGATACAAACAAATTCAGGTAAGCTTAACTACTTGTGGGGTGAAAGATATAAACAAATTCAGGTAAGCTTAACTACTTGTGGGGTGAAAGATATAATTATTATTATTATTATTAGCACCGCGTCTTACTACCCGTTCGGGTTATAATGCACTTACGCTAATGTGTAATGGTAGGGTGTTTGTGAGATGAAATGGAGGACCTACAGTTTAGCGTGGAATCCGAACCACGGTGGAGGCCTGGCATTGTGAAAGATATAAACAAATTCAGGTAAGCTTAACCTTGTGGGGTGAAAGATATAAACAAATTCAGGTAAGCTTTGTTTATTTTAAGGGTGAAAGATATAAACAAATTCAGGTAAGCTTTGTTTATTTTAAGGGTGAAAGATATAAACAAATTCAGGTAAGCTTTGTTTATTTTAAGGGTGAAAGATATAAACAAATTCAGGTAAGCTTAACCACTTGTGGGGTGAAAGATATAAACAAATTCAGGTAAGCGTTGTTTATTATAAGGTGTAAAGTCGCCCCTAAATAAAAATTCTCTCGGCTCGCATGGGTCAGAGAAGGCTAAGGATGAAACTTTCAGAAGGCATCCTTCAACCGTAAAATTACTTACATATTCTGTGTGCCGCTACAGTTACGAAATTATTCTAATCTTTAGCCTAACCATCGTCATGCGTCGTAGCGTGAAAGTGTCAAGGTTACGAAATGAAAACGCCATCAACATAAAACCAGAAGAGAAACGTTCGTGGAAATAGTTCGGCGTTGTTTATCGCGAGGGAGAGAGAAGTTAATTAAAATGATGGTTTTAGGGGGCTTGACCATAATGGTTCCCTCCTCCATTTCCCCTTCCAAAAATACACAATTCCATAATTAATTTTCACTGTAAATTATTGTGTTGCTAATGAAGTTTTGTTTTTTAATATTTAACACGTGACATTAGCCTTTAAAAAAAATTGTTATGGCTTCTGTCAGAATGTGCCTCTATGCAGTATAGTATGTAACTAATAAAAAAAAGAATAAAGAATAAATTGTTGGGAAAATACTATTCTAAGCTTATTTGTAACTAATAAGTTTATTATCTTTGGGTTCAAGGTTTATGTGTACTATACATAATTTTTTCAGCACCGCGTCTTACTACCCATTCATGTTATACGTTTATGTGCCAATTACGCTACTAGACTAGGGAGAGGACGGTTGCATTTATAAGAGGTTTACCAATATTTGCGTGGAGAGAGAGTGGGAAACCATTAAGGAAAAACAACCCTCAGTACACCCGATGGAATATTTTAACTAAAAGTAATTTACGTAATTAAAAAAATGGGATGTTTTTTAAATGTGCACGTGTTCGAAGGCATTAGTGGGTGTAATGTTTTATTTAACTGGTGATATAGATGTTGGAGCTCGAATACCGGTGGATACATTGAACAATTGAGTGAGTTTTTTTACATACTTTTTTCTATTCCCTTTTTATCCACGTAAATATAAGGCCCGTATTTTTTATGATTTTTTTTTTCTTTTCCAATATATATATAAAGTAATGCTTCAGTAAATACATTTATTTTAATTTTCAGCACTAGTAATCTAAAGAATTCTTGTATGGCTGTCATATAAAGTATGAAGTTTGATCAGATATTTCTCTCTTCATTTAAGTTGTTTTTGTTCATATTCCTCCTTTCTAGAACTCTAAAGAATATTATTTGGAGGAAATTAAACAAAAAGCTTATCCTGAAGCAATGTTTTATTTGGTATGGCTAAACGAGTTTTTTGTAATAAACTTAGTTTGCGTTACTTTTCATCTGAGATTAAGGCAGCCGCCTCGGTCAGCGAGAAAGTATTAATCACTGTTAGGCCACATAGCTTAGAATACAATGGCCTGAGTAATTTTTTTGGAACTACTTCTCTATTCTGTCAAGCTTATACTCTCTTTTGCCCTTCACATACAAGTACCCTTTGTCATGTCAATAAGAAAAAGGGTAAAGAAAACTACCAAACATTTTATCTCAAGGTAAAGAGGAAAGTTTGCTTCTAGTTCTCAAATATCTTTAAATTATCTGTTGTGAGTGTATCAAAAAATTACTCTATTTGTCAGAGGAAGGCTAAATCTAAAGCTCTTTTTCACCCTAGTCTCTTAGCTCCACAATATGCTTAAAAGGTCGTTGAAAATTAGTTAAAACACATTATCACACTATTTTTAGTAATAAAACTCAAAATTAGGACTTTTAAGGAAAGAGAGCCCAGTTGGAATCTTTCGACTTTATTATGGCGTGAACCATATTTTGAAATAATGCATTTTAGAATTAAATATTGCGTTAGAACTGAGGGTCTAAACGACAATTAAGGTTCAAATATTTTCACTCTTCTCGAAAATGGGTGATACGTATCTCCCTCCCCCCCCCCCCCTCTGAAAATATCTTTCTTAAGCTAGCCCGAGAACACAAATTCCCATTAGGATGACAAGGGGGCGAAATAATGAGGTCGTTTGTGGAGGGTTATTCAACCCCACACACTTCAAGATGATATGAATACCTGCGTGGCCTTGGGGTAAGTTAAACAGCCGTATTTGAAGTCATACAAACAAATACAATAAGCAAACAACCTTTCCCTATCTTTTCATTTGATGTGTCTTTTCAAGTTTTTCATCATTTACCTTTATGTTTTTTACTTAATATTTCTTCTTGAGGTCGTAGAATATTTTTTTTTCCATTAAGAGATAAAAGACCTGATAGAAATATCAACCTCAAAATAGAATCGTTTCGACAAAATATGTAGCCCACGTCAGCCCATCAGGGCTGTTCAGTATATTTACACTTTGAGGTAAAAACGAGGATATTAAAATTTGATGATTCGCACTAGCATTTGCGTGCTTTTTTAAATTAAAATTGCAAAACACAATGTAAAAACCCCTGGGTAATCCATCTGGAATTTGAACTTTGAAATACTCTTCATCGGTAGAAAAAAAAAGAAGCTTAAACTGACAACTATACTATCTTGCTCACTTGGAAGGGGTTGGGGGTTTAATTAATATTAAACTACAGCCCAACATTTCTTATTTTTTGAAGACCTCAACCACTTTTTATAACATCGGGAACTTCTCATACCATTGGCTATACATTAAAAATTAACATATATTTTAATTTACAAATTCTTATTTATTGCAGAATGATTTACGCCTACAAGAAACTTGACTTTGGGATTCCAGAAAGGAAACTTTTCCAATCTTCTCAACATTTCATAAAAACGACAGTTTGATATTTTCCCCATCGCGAAAATAAAACCGTTAAAATTTTGTTTGTGTTGATGGCAACAAAATCTCTCCATTTGGTCTCTGGAATCTCGTTCTCCTAAACGTTTCAATTACATGGCCTATGAAATTGTTTACAGGTCACGCAGATAACCAGTTTTCCAAAATGCAATTGCTTTGATAATTTGATTGAAATCATCCATAGCTTTTGGTTCCACTTAATAGGTCATCTGCCAAAGTTTTAGCACCGTTAGACTCACGTGAAAACGGATTTGTAAGAAATTACATGGCATAAGAAGTTTACCTCACAAAAATATAGATGTGAATTTATCATTTGGTCAGATAATAAATATAATAACAGAATTAAATATTTAATTATTTTAGAAAATTTGAATATTTCTCCCATTTGGAATATGTAAATCAGTTGACTTGGTCAATCGAACAACTGTATTTTAATGTTATGTTCATTTATAATTGTTTATCCTTTCCCTTATTTAAATCCAGTTTTATATTATAATCCTAAATTAGGATACATAATGGTATTTGATAATAAATGCTCCAATATTTTGTTCTGATAGCAATAGTGTATTTGATCAATACAAATACGCTGAAAGTGTTAAGTTCATGAATCTTTTATCTTCTTTGACATAAAAATGAGACATTGTTGGTATAGAGTGCACATGAGATTATTATTTATACCGAGATAATGTTCATAAATTTCAAACATATCCATTAGTGGAATGGTTTCACTACTTACTTGTAAAATTCAAATACCATCGTAGCCGAATTTTTCATGTATGTAATTATAAAGTTTACTGTTTGTATTCTATTTGATCTGAATTGAAAATTTGATTGATTGTTTAGCTTTTTAATGTATTCTATATTTTTTTCTATTGGATAATAAATGATAAAAAATTTTTGGGTAAACTATAAATTTATACTGACAGATTTTTTAGGAAATTAGCATCTAATCATTAGAGTTCATTTAATATCATTTTTTTTAACAAAAAGCCTTATTTTAAATTAAATGTGCATTGCTATATTCAGGTATATATTTAAGTATTTATCATAGTTCAAAATACATATAATGACGTTTTTATCAAGATAATGATAATAAGTTAATATAAATAATGCAAAGCTACTCTCTTAATAAAATTGTTAATGATTGCAGACATATTTTTTTAGAAACCTTGAGACGAATAAAACTTTAAAAAAAGAGTTTATTCCATTATAGAACAATTAATTACAATAGTTGTAGCTTTAGCTCTCTATTTAATATGAATATTAATAAATAAAATAACTACCACATTAATTTAGAAAGCCAAATTAATAAATTAATTTTACTATCATTCCAAAAACTATTTTCACAACAATTATAACGTTACACATGATGTTTGAAAACTCAGCCCAAACTGCAACTATAGACTTGTTTGAACCAAAAGTAAAACAGTATTCCTATACACTTACATTCGGAAAACTATTCTAGCACCATTAAGTTGTATTCAAAGTTTCGGCGTAGAGCGCCGGGAGAACAAAGCTGTCAAGCATACGTGTACAACAAGTTGCATATGAGCTAGGCGCACGGGTGCAAGCACTTTCTGTGATGTAGGACCGTTAATGATGACCCATCAGAACGTACTTGCATTTCTAGATTGAATGGTGTGTTGCTTACTATTAATTGGGGTATTTTCTACTTCCGTGTTCCAAGATGTCGAGTTGTACAGTGCCACGCACTTAGCTCCTATGCAACCTGTTGTACACGCATGTTTGAACATCTTTGCTCTCCCAGCGCTGTAAGCCGAGAATTTTATCACAATTTAATAGTTTGTGTATAGGGATTTTGTATTAATTTTGCTTCAAACCAACTATGTGTGCATTTCTGAATAATATTCTTAATAATACTTGTGCTTCATATAAAGTGCACACTTTGTTTAAACTAATTCTTAAGTTAATCCAGCAATTGTTAATTGGAGCACATTGTGTTAGTACGACCTCAAAGTTTGAAACTTTTTATTCACGTTTTCACAGATCATCCATCTCCTAAAGGTCCTTCCCAGTGTTGCCAAATGAACATTTCAGCTATGATTTTCCAAATATCCTGTATATAAATGTATGCATCTGTTTGTTGACGGATATTTCTCCAAATTACAAAAACCCATAAAATCTAATTTTAATATATTTACAAAGGAAAAGTTTTGTTTTTCATATTTCTTTTTGTCCCATTTTGTGAATCTTGAAATCTGGAAGCCAAATTATAAATTATTGTTAATGTTGACTATTTAAAAATATTGTTTTAAATCCTATCAAATATTATTCAAGGAGCTGTGTTGGCTATATTTTAACCTCCACAAATATATTAGTTTTTTAAATAATTTTAAATATTGTAGCAAAAATATTGAAGTTTCTTATTTTAGTTTAATTGAGAACAATCAATCTTCACAAGTTGGTTCCATCCCATGAACACAATATTAAATAGCTTGCATCACATGTCAATCAACTCTGTGACACAGCTGGCTAGAAATAGTAAATGTAGAAGAACACTATTGCACGTGGATCATTTATGATTAAACATTAATGGAGATAAAGAGTTGATAGAAGTTCCTAATACTGAACATTGTTGAAATATTTATTGGGATTCAAACTGTATTTAAAGGCCTTTTGTGACCAATTTAGAATGTCCTCACAGCTAAGCACTGTGCACAAATTTAATTATGTCATAATAGGACATACTGTAGTTATTAACATAAAACTTTATACCCCCATCGTCACCGCGGAAAATGTCGAGTAATCATTCAAATACGAATCACTGCACACATTTCTGGCAATCTAGGTATTTTCTTTTCCCTAGTTTGGGTCTACTACGATGAACGCTCTTATGTATTTTGTTGACCAGTGTACCTGAACATTCAAAAGAACAATGTCCCAATTTGGTAAAACACTTATATTAGCACACACATATTTATACCCTAATTTTATTGGAAGAACAGTTCAAAAAATTCGAACCTATTTCTTTGCTGAAAACTTTTTTTTTATTGTATGGCATATATGACTGGAAAGTATTGTACAATTTACTGTACATGACATCAGTTTGGTCGCCTTATGTGTAGACTATTCGCCTCTCTGATGGCACAGAGCTACCCAAGGTACACCTATAGAGGTTGTCTCACGTCATAACCGTAATGAATTGTATTGATAGTTATTATGAAGTCGTGCTGCCAACATTGATAAAATTTGATTATTATTATAGTTATTTATAGTTAATGATAATAGCTATCAAAAGGGAACTATTAAGATAACATGACTTGATGTATGGATATATTAAATTGGTTTAGTGGCTTTAGAAACTTCCAGACATATACTGTTCTTGTCAAAATTAGGGTATCGTTACCATGTGAAAGATTTTAAATTTGACTCAAAAGGGATTTAAAAATCCAATTAACTCAGAGGGAGATTAGTAATCGAATCTCCATGGTTGGGAAATAAAATGTGAGTGTTAATTTAATATTTTTAAATGTTATAAACCAACATGAATAAAAAATGTATATAAATAAATTATAAGTTCTCAAATATGATGGCTAATTTTAAGACTTTAAATTATTATTATATTACTAACCGGTTATATTTATTGGAGTAGGGCCCCTACAATCCCTCTAATTATATGATATTCAAGAAATTCGAGATTCGTCAATATTTAAAACGAAAAATTATTTCAAATACAATTTATGGGCACCTTACTTAAAATAATAATTTTAAATTAGTTTTGTAGTCGGAAAAGAAACCAAATCACAAAAAAAAGACAAAAATTGTTAATATAATTACCATATGATGAGAGTGTTTTATTTGTTGTTTATGAAGTAATAGACAGGCCCAACAAAATAGCGTTTGTCAGTGACAACAAACCTTAAACAACATTTATTAATCAGATTTTAAATATTTGACCATTACCTAAAATTTCTACATTTTTAAATATTCAAGGATTTGCATTTGGAATAGAAAATTTGAAAGAAAATGTATAACTGGGATTCGAGAAATATAATGTATTGTATGTATGTAATGTATGTATGTATGTATGTGTATGTATGTATGTATGTTGGTGTATGTATGTATTATGTATGTTGTATGTATGTATGTAGTTGTATGTATATGTATGTATGTGGGTGTATGTATATGTATGTATGTGGGTGTATGTATATGTATGTATGTGGGTGTATGTATATGTATGTATGTGTGGTGTATGTATATGTATGTATGTATGTTGGGTGTATGTATATGTATGTATGTATGTGGGTGTATGTATATGTATGTATGTATGTTGGGTGTATGTATATGTATGTATGTATGTGGGTGTATGTATATGTATGTATGTATGTGGGTATGTATATGTATGTATGTATGTGGTGTATGTATGTATGTGGTGTATGTATATGTATGTATGTATGTATGTGGGTGTATGTATATGTATGTATGTATGTGGGTGTATGTATATGTATGTATTATGTGGGTGTATGTATATGTATGTATGTGGGTGTATGTATATGTATGTATGTGTGGTGTATGTATATGTATGTATGTGGGTGTATGTATATGTATGTATAGTGGGTGTATGTGTGTGTATGTATGTGGGTGTATGTGGGTGTATGTATGGGGGTGTATGTGGGTGTATGTATGGGGGTGTATGTGTGTGTATGTATATGTATGTATGGGGTGTATGTGTGTGTATGTATATGTATGTATGGGGGTGTATGTGTGTTGTATGTATATGTATGTATGGGGGTGTATGTGTGTGTATGTATATGTATGTATGGGGTGTATGTGTGTGTGTATGTATGTATGGGGTGTATATATATTTAAAGTTAAAATCATAGATATGAGAATACTGCGCTGACCTACACATATACAAATCAATATGACTGAACTGTCGAGCAGCTTATCAATGTGGACGTGTCCAGCTTCTCTCATTTCCCTCCCCGTCAAATGGGAATGCAGTGAACTGATAACATACACAAAACAAACATGTCTGAGTGCTAAGCCATCGACCTCCGTTTGCGGAGTAGTAACGCGGCGCGCGGATCCAAGCCTGTTCTACAATATCACCCATAAGGACCGCGGACCTAACGCCGTAAATGCAAACAAACGGATGTGTACCTAGAGAGTTAGGCCGGTGCTAGACTGAAGTTTCAGTCAAATTTTGGTCGTTGATGTGAGCGTTTCTTGGGCGTAGCGACCTGTCTCATATGAAACAATGTGATACACTAGAGCGACCTGGTGGCAGTGTTTGTGTCACAGCGACCAAAACGTCGATCTGTCACCGTTCTTACACAGAGTTTCCCAATCTCTCAGTACTTAGGTGCCAACTGCGGCGTTGCTTTGCATACTAAGTGCCCCCAGATATATTTTCAGGGGTGCTCAGTAACCCCAATATTTCAGCCTTTTTAAAACCTTTATATTACGGCACTAGTTCTAGATGAGGAAAGAAGAATTTTTGAGGTAATCTACCAGAACTTGCGTGGAAGGAGAGTGAGATACCATTTTAAAAAAACACACCATTAGTAGACTTAAGCGGGAATCGAACCTGATCTCCCAGTCATCAGCAGGCCAATCTTAACATGAGAATGATGAGTGATGTCTGAGACCGTTTGACCGCTAAAACTGGTGTTTTTTGGTCAAATTTAAAAAAAACACCTTTTAGTGTGTCTTATGAATACATCGTTTTTTTATATAATAAAATACATAATAAGGCCTACCTAGAACGTTTTAAATATTTTTTCACCCGCTTCAGTGGCCACATGATCTATCGCGCTACTATTGTGTTGGACTAGACAGCCGATTACAAGGATATAGTGGTTCGAGTCTCAGCTGGTCTACTGAGGGTAGATTTTCCTAAATGGTTTTACACTCTCCCTCCACACCAATGTGGGTACACTTTCTATAAATATAACCTTCCTAATCGCTAAAACCATTAGCGTAATTATACTACAAAAAGCCACACGGCTGACTCACTGACATTAATGTTTACCCACTTTCAGATGAGCTAGAAACTTTAAATTTGGCAAACTTCTAGCTTCTAGCTTTTAACCGACGGGAAAATTCTAAAAAATTAAAGAAAATAATTTTTAAACAAAAAAAAAAATTAAAAATGGTGGAGCAACTTTAAAGTCGGTGCGGTATATACATTACAATACATATAACTTTAAGTTGTTACGTTCAAAAAAACACTGGAATTACATTAGTTTACATTAACTTGCCAAAGAAAACTCACCGGGGGTTTAGGGGGTTGGAGCCCCCAACGAGCAAAGCGAGTTAGTGTTACAAAAGTGTAACCCGAACGGTTAGTAAAACGTTGTGCTAAAGAAACTTGTGTTTATGATTGTCTTAATTGTGTTCATGATTGTCGTGATTGTGATGAGCTTTCAGAGGCATACCGCGAACTATAACTAAAAATTGAGGCTGTTCCTTTTTACTTCCAACCAGCCTGACCTCTATTATATGTCTATCAGGCCGTGTCGAAACCTTTTAAGTGGTTTCCCCACCATTACCCTCTTAGAATACTTGATCCACTTCTATATAAAAGAGTCCTTTTCCATGATAAATCACTCCATCGATTTAAAATAGATCCCAAAAGTTCTGTGCAAGCCAATTTTTTTTTTTTTTTTTTTTTTACCATTTCTTATTTGATGGAGAAGTTGAAATAAGTTGGGAAAGAGTGTGTTTATTCAGAAGTTGAACAGTTGAGAGTGAAAGGGGGGATGTTATTTTGAGGAAGGGCAAGAAAAACATCCAAACAACATATATATATATATATATATATTTATAAAACAGGAGACACATTTATATAGTTAATCTTGTTTGTCACTTTCGATGAAGATTTTTCGAAGTAATTTGAAGTTTGACATTTCTTTTCTTTCCTTTTCTTTTTGTAGAAAATATTGTTCAAAAGAATCTTTTTATTGAATTGTTTTGAAATATCGGTGAGTACAAACTATATTGTATCGAGAAGAAGCACTTCTTTCAATAGCTTTATATTGATTTATAAGCATTTCATAAAATGTAATATTTTATAATGACATTTCAAATATTAAACTTACAAAAGTAGGCCACCTATCCCTACCTTGAGCTAGTTCTATTCAGTCCACCTCATTACAACATATCTCTATCTCTAGTTAGTTCTATCCATATCTCTTTCAGATTTATTCTAATGTTATCCTCCAATCTACGTCTAGGTCTTCCCAATAGATTTGCCAGTCAATACCCTGAACAAGGTTCTAGATTCTTCCATTCGCACTGCATGTCCTGCCCATCGTAATCTACGAGACTTTATTACTCTAAAAAGTCTTGTAATGAGTACAGGGTCCGTAACTCATCGTAGTGTCATCTACTTAACTCTCCAGTAGCCTCATAAATTTTTTAACCAAATATCTTTCTAAGCACCTTGTTTTTGAAAACCCTAAATTTATTATTTTCATGTTAGGTAAGAAACCATGTTTAACACCCATAAAGAACAACTGGTAATTTTTTCTTTTTTTTTTTTTCTTTTTTGTATTTCCTGAATTTTACATTCCTGTACAGCAGGTAAGAGGTTAACTTACTGACTGTATAATAGCATACATTATATAATTTTCCTAATTTCCAATCTATTATCCTTATTTCTATTTAAAAATTTTCCTTAATATTTAAACTAATTAATCCAGTCAATTGATATGTGGTTCAAATTACTCACTAAATTGTCGTCCTCGAAATGTGCTTAATGTATGATCACATACATAATCCTTTCAGCATTCACTTCTAAACCTATTTATTTACTAACCTCTAGTAAATTTCTGCATTTCTTGCAACAGTTTCCTTAATATTTACCAACAAAGATAAATCATCTGCTTAATAATATCCTGGAATTATTGTGTGATAATTAATATGATAAATAACAGTGTAGACTACTTTTTAGGATAAATTCTAGTGTTTGGGTTGTTTACTGGTTACTAGTTTTTCAAACACTTGAAATTTAAAAAAAAAATGCTTCCAGCGATTTGGTTTAAAATTGATAGTCTTATCTTTTAAGATTTTTAGACCAATAATTTTGAGGGTACAGAGTTTAGTTGAAATTATATTTGGCAATATGCGAATAAAATATGTTGAAAACCACTGTGTTAGACAACGTGAATACCATTGCATGTCAGTTTTAACTAACTACGCTTACACTAGCAACACTATACGACATGCCACTGGCATGAAGGAACAAGATAACCCATGAAACTTCTCAAGATAGTGACCTGCAATGTTCACTAAACTACAACCCCCCCCCCTCCTTTCTCAACACGCCCCCCTCCCACGTCTTGTTTTATATTTTATTACCGGTCAACCAATCGTCCCGTTCACAATATAAGCTACTCTTCTGATGGCCGGGGGCTGTTATCTTCTCTACCTTATGTTACTCTTCTTATTGTCTCGTGACAAAGGGAAACCCCCATTTGACAAGAAAATGTTTCAAATCCAGAATAAAAACGTTCCAAGAGACATCTATAGCACATTTCCCTACGAGTAACAATCCTAAAGGCCTTTTTACCTATCAGAATACTACTATTTAGAAAATTTATGTTAGGTAAAAGGGCCTTTTGGAAATATATTTATAAGAAAATTGAGATATACGTGCATCACGTCATACTAACCAACTGATATATTCACATTTAATAACCCTAATGGGGTATGAATAGTGAAGGTAAAATTAAGTGGGAAGGTACTCGCATTTTCGTGATGGGAGAGTGGGGATGTATCAGAAAATAAATGGTAAAGTGAACCACACAGACTTTTTTCTTTTTCATATTAAAATATAAATGATAAGATTTGTGAAAATAAATTAAATCTATTGTTGCAGATATAATCCAAGAAAGTGCAAAAATTAAATAATCTATAACGGTTATAGAAACATCGAAATAAGGGGAACAAATCTGTCCACAAAGCGCATGACAATCAATTTCATATTTCTAAGTACTACATAAAAAAATGTTTGCTTATAGCTCAGATTGATTACATAAAAATATATTTCAATTAAAATATTTTGTTATTAATAGTACTACAACTTTACGATGTTACGATGATCATTTATTTCATATCTCGAATAGTTGCGAAGATCATATCAAAATTGGATATTTCCACTTATGAAAAGTACCCTCAATGTAAATGCATTGAATCTGAATAAAATGTTAATAATTTTGAAATTTTATATATTATTATAATTTAAGGTTTATTGTCTTATCGATCAATACTCATTCTCTCAAAATACTCAAAACAACATAACAAGCTTCATTCACATTGACCTTTTGGATACCCTTTTCAAATCGCACATCTCCAGCACCCATTCATTACTGACTCTGTCCATATGAGTTTTTGAAAAACATACACTTTTAAAAACTGTGTAAGTATAGAACATTCTGTAGACCCACATAGGCCCCACACAATTAGAAAATTTATAATGGCTTCTTATGTTTCAAATGTCACCAATTATTTGATTTGATAAAAACCCAGCGCATATTAAATAGTGTACATTTTTATAAAAGATTTATAAAATATGTTTTTTATAAAAATATATTGGTTGGGTCGTCTAAATTACATCATATTTATTTTGTAATGTGACCTAAATTCATCCCGCAAAGTAAACTAGTGGAGTAATTATGTTTATATCAGAAGTCAAATTGATTGCGGCCTAACCAAAGCAATATTTTCGTGGTTTATATTACGATTAATAACACTGGTGGTATTTATTTTATTTTAAATGTTAAAATAAGTGTTAATACTAAAGACCCCATAGGTTATAATGAAATAACCCTTTTAATATAACCTGGAAACTAGTTTACATCTTTATATTATTATTATTATTATTATTATTAGCACCACGTCTTAATACCAGTTAGGGTTGTACGCACTTACGCTAATGTGTAATGGTAGGGTGATTTTGAGATGAAATGGAGGACCTACAGTTTAACGTGGAATCCGAACCACGGTGGAGGCCTGGCATTCCACACATTCACAAGTTGTGATTAATACACGTCTTGTCAGAGGTGAAGGAAGGGTTTGGCAATCAGATAGATCTGTGCCGGGATCGAGGATTGAAGCCCGGACCCCAGCACAGAAGTCTGACACCTTACTCCTAGACCACCATGTCACCCTACATCTTTATAACACCGCCGGGAAACCAAAACTCAACATTTTTTTAGTCAGCTCTGTGACGAGTGTCAGCAATTCTCACTGACGAGGGTTCTAAAAACAATTCAACTTGCGAAACAAATATTGATAAATACACCAAATTTAAACATTAATTTTATAGAAATCTTTTTATAATAAGAGTTTGAAATATACCAATTTAATTTCATACCCTATCTATGAAAGCTACGTACGCGGCCATTATCAGAAGACTTGACGTGCGAGACCCCTTGCGGTGTAAAGATGAAATATAATATTTTGACGTCACTAACAGGGAAAAGTTCATTTTCTAGTTATAAAATCCTTTCAAAAACTGATATATCACTGAAATGTTGATGTATTGAAGTCATATTTGGCATATGAAATGAAAAAAAAACAATTATATACATACTCTATAATGATGTCAAAGGACTTTAAATATGCTATTTTAAATGTGGGTTAAGAGAAAATGACAGGAAATCGCTCTTGATAGCGAAAATACATTGCTGGTGTCTTGGCTGCACATTTTGCTACTGCGATGTTTGATATGCGTACAGCCTGAACAGGTAGTAAGACGTGGTGCTATGTAGGTTAACTAACAACATTAAAACAATCAAAAAATGAAAAATTCTATTGTGTATATTGAGTATGGTAAAAACCATTAATCTCAAATAAATTGGTCCGACAAAGAACCAGCTTCAGTGGCCTTATTGTCTAAGGCGTCACTCTCGTAATAGACTGGATTGTTAATGACTGGGCGATCGGGGTTAGAATCCCTGTCAGTTTCACTTGGAGTGGCTTTACAAAAGTTTCCCCCTCTCCTTTCATGCAAATGCGGGTACACTATCTCTAAATCCAGCCTCACTCGACACTTTCTCAACCCGAACGAGTAGTAAGACGCGATAAAACGATATTAAGGACACAGTGTTCACGCCAAACGAAAAATCATACGTACTTAGGACTATAAGGTTACGTAGCTTATGGAGTATGTGAATGAAGCTTAACATGGTGGACGGGGTGATATAATAACTGTGTGCTATATTGCAGCCCCGTGGTAACCAACATCTCCCTATAGGGTTGTACACATACAACAATTAATATTGGTCAACCTGTGTACAGTTACCACAAAACTATCCCCACAATGCTATCTACAGCCAACGACACACTACACGTGACCAACCACGCTGGCTCAATAGTAAGCTACATAATAACCCGCCTTAGTGGCAAGGGTCAACAGTGATGGGCAATAATCCCTGCCGCGTGCAGTAAGGGTGTATGTATGTATGAGTTCTTAATATCTACCTTGGATATTATATTTAAGGATATTTCATGGTCACTATTGGGGAACAGCGTTGTCACTTTCTAGTTTTCGTGTGGTCAATCTTCCTTCAAAATTTAGGACAATTTTTTTTTCTGTGTTGTTTTGTCAAGGTCAAAAGTAGCTCCTTCTCTAGACCAGCACATCACGTTCCAACACAATTTAAACGAGGAGATTCGGTAAAGCCAGTATCACACGACACTAGCTCGTACTTGAAATCCAGTGTGCTAGCTAGCACTAGCTAGCACGTCATCATCTAGCGTCGTGTGAATCAGAAAAAGTATACTGGTTCTGCCACTTGGTACTGGCTACCATACTAGTTTTGAGGATAGAACAGGCGCTATTTTCGTACTAGTTCTGACACTAGTCTGTGTAATTCGACCAATCAAAGTGCGCTGAGACTTTGTGAGTTTGTGTGGAGAAATAATAGAAATGGCGCCGACATGGTCATCGGATGCTATTTTGTTGTTGGCAGAAAGTTATTCTAAATATCCTTGTTTATATAATACCAAATTCCCACAATATAACAATATATTTAATATATATTTAATTAAAAACATGTCATTTATAAACGACAAACTGTGTTCCAGACCCAAATTTAATCTAAATAAACTTGATAGCATGCCAACCTTGGGTGGTTGCTTTTTTAGAATATAAAGTGTGCGTAGGCCTAAAAAAGAACATGTGTTTGTTAAGGATACTGTACTTGGACACCCATAGGCTTAGGGGCCTCTGATCACATCGTAAATAAATGAATACAAATTTGGGGAGATACTAAACGTTAGAGTCATCCCGAATGTATCCTACCTAACCTCCGAATGTATCATTTTCGGTATCCCGCGATCATTATTTCGTCTTTCCAGCCAGTTCCGTGTCCATATTCTTTTCCTACGCTCCCTCTCATAATTTTCAATATCATTATTAATAATTAATTCAGCTGCTTCACCCAAAATTAATAGTTGATGTTCCATAAATATTTGCACTAGAACCTAGTACCAAACTAGCAGCGTGTGAATACTCTAGTCCCGTTTCTATTGTACTAGCTAGTATAAAGATATTTAGGCGCTAGCTAGCACACTTGATTTCTGGTACAAGCAAGTGTCGTGTGATAGTAGCTTAACAGTTAACCAACAAACGGCGGAGATATTATTTTATATATAAGACGTGCATATACTCCAGGAGTGATATTTGGCTTAGCTACTTTTTCAGGCTATCAAGATAAATATGAACCCACTCTAGTGGTCACATGACTTAAGGTGTCACTCTCACAATACCTCTGGACTGGGGAGATCAATGTTTGAATCCAGGTCAGATGTACTAAAGGTGGTTTTACCAAAAGGGTTTTCAACTCTCCCTCCACGCAAATATAGGTATATTCACTGTAAAATTAACCTTACTCACCCTTAACTCATTAGCATGATTAGCGTATAGTCGTATAGATACTGTACATCCCTAATGGGTAGTAAGACGTGATGCTAAAAAAAAAAAAGTAAACTCTACTATGACATATATTTTCATATAGATCCTAACTCTGGTAAGAGAAATAGAACAAAGGAAAGTAAAGAACTCGCCGTTTTAATATGACAGAAAATATGGGGAGATTTGATCAAATATTTCAGAAAATCTTGCTACGTCTTGATGAGATTGTTCACTAGACCCCCCCCCTCCCCTCTTCAAACCCCCTTTCCACTCCTCGCCAACATATTGGCGTACATTAATTTTATAAAAAAGTGTTGAAGGGTGTACAAAAGAAGTAAAGACTACTTGAAAAGAGAAAAGTATTTCTTACTAGACTGCTCACCCAGGTTACAGACACCCCCCCCCCCAACCCATTTTAAAAACAACCTGGGTCATTTATCTCCCCCCCTCCACCCAACCCATCTGGATCCAAAATGTTCATGTAAAAAAAAATAGAGTTGCAAAAAGAGTGTGGAGTTCCTTTTAACAAAAAAAAAACGATCTTTACTTCTCTCCCTTTCCCCTACGAGCCCCTTACCCCTTGTACCACTTTCAGGAGTTCACCCCCTTCCCCTCCCATTCATCCCCAAAACATCCCTAGTAGAAGCATGAAACGTGACCGGCGTCATAAGCTGGAGGGGTTGGCGTGGCTACTGGGGTGGATCTCAAATTTCACGTACTTTTCATCAGGGTTATTGCTTGTCATCCACCCCCCCTTTTCACCCCTCAAACCCCAACATTCTTCAACCTCTTTTCTTCCCTTTACCACCCCAGGGAGAAGTTTCGTCTAAATTTTACTTTATTTCAGTAATGAGGACACCTTTAATAGAGTCTCAGTCCTCTTAATTTTTTTTTTAATTATCATCACGTTACCTTATCCCCTTTTTACCAAATAAAAAAACGGTAGTCTTGTGACCATTTCAGAGCAGTTATATGGAAATTCGTAAATAATAATTTGAAATAATTCAAGTTGATATTTTATGTTTCAAATAATTACCTGGAACCAGCTCCTGTGGTTCTATGGTCTACGTCATACGGTCACACCTCTCGCAAGAGATTGGAACTGCCGATGACAAAAAGTGGAGTTAGATCTACTTTCTAGCTCCGTCCTCTCAGTCAATGGCAGTTCCAATCCTATTTGGCCGTACAGAGCTTTAAAAAAACTGTTTTCAACTCTCAATCTACGCAAATGCAGGTATATTTCCTATAAATTCAACTTTCTTAATCCATAACACATTAGAGTAACTATTGTACATAACCGTATAAGCACGTGGTGATAAAAAAATTAAATATGAGCTAAAATTAATTTTCTCTATGGCGACCATATAATTTGTAGTATGTTTATTATTTAATCTAAATCGAATTGTTATTTTGTGAGAAACATATATGTAATAAGGAATAATTGATAAATGGTTAAAAAAGGGCTTAGTATGAATAAACACCAAAATGTGTTCCTTTGTATAGATGCTTCACAACAAATAGTCAAACTATAGACAATCATTCATATAAAGATTAACATAACAAGGAACAATAATTGGATAGTTATGAGTAACAATATTGGAGGATTTGATATAAAGGATATAATAAGTTGAAGTATTAATTTATAAGTATACTAATATTAGGAATAACAATTAGATTGCAAAAAAAGAGTAATTAATATATCAAGTTAATAAAGTCAACAATATAAGCGAATAACAAGTTTTTAAATCTTAGAATTTTTTTTAGTACCCCGTCTTATTACTTAGTCAGGTTATACGCTAGTGGTTTTATGAATTAGGTAATATTCATACGAGGCCTACCCTCATTTTCGTGGAGAGAGAGTGGAAAACCAGTTTGGAAAAATCATCATCAGTACACCTGACCTAGATTCGAACCTTGATCTCCCCATCATCGGCAGTCTAGTCTATCGCGAGAGTAGCGCGCTAGACCATGAGGCCACCAAAGCGGGTTCTTGGAGATACGAGTCTCTAATTACTTTTAATTAAGAAGTTGTAAGTTTTTGAATTTGAACAATTGTATTAATAAAAAATCATTTAAGATTATAAAATTATATAATCTTTAAACGATAAGTTAATATTATTCTTGATTATCCAAAATTAGTCTCTCGAAACTTTGGTATGCCCATCTCCTTATTTGTGGGTTGATTACATTTTCGGATGAAGGTGAGTTTGTCACACGAGTTGTTTACCTCTAAAGTGACAGTTTAATTGCGGACCCACATTTTTAGAGCCACGTACGAATCGTGGCCCTGGCTGATGACCTAACCTAACCTAACCTAACCTAACAAACCTTCAATTTTTTTGCCAAAATCATCGAATGACAAGAAGTGAGGAAGTTTGGATATTACGAGGGATGTCGACATGAGACGATGATAGTTTCTATCTGAAATTTAATACAGCATGATAGAAAGCACATTGCTAATTAGGTGGACACAACTCATACCGCCTTCAAATGAGTGGGCCGCAGTTCGTATGTGTTTCTCAAATAGCCGGACCGCAACTCGTACACGATTTTGAGATTAGGTTGAAACTCACCCACACACAGACATTTTCATCCTAATTTGACGACGTCTAATTTTAATGCCTTTGCATCATCATTGAGGCTGACAAACAAATATCCCATATCAATGTGTTTGTATTGTCCGTGTTGTTTTTATAAACTTGTTTGGACAAACAAATATTCCATATCCCTTTGTCTGTACTATTTTATGGTTTTTACATGAGCTGTTAAATAATACCAAGCTTCCCTACAGTTCCATTCACCTCAAATTTCCAATTCCCTAAATGAATCAAGTTTTTTTTTTTTTTTTGCCCCCTACCAGAATTGGTCAACTGCGATCCACCTTTAGCAATAAATCGTAAAGCACCAGTGAGCTGAGTATTCTCCACAGGGTACCATATTTTTTTTTTAGGACTTTCCACAGGGTGCACTATGTTTCCATGAGTTATATCCCAATGAATAAGGTTATTTCTTATCGAAGGGGGTTATCTGATAAATATTATACCCTTGAGACTATCACATTAAATATGTATTTCAAGTAAAGATTAATATACGAATATTACGTTTGAGATATTTATTAAAATTTACCTTTTTTTTTAAGGATTACTTAAAATGGTTTTTTAATTCTCCTCCATACAAATGTGGGTGAATTTTCTCTATGATTCTATCTTCCTCACCCCTATCTCTATTACATGGTTATTATTGCATGTGAATAACCCAAACGGGTATTTAAGGCTCTGGGAGAAGAGAGTAAGAGGGTTTTTTTTTAATACTAAAATCGGGTTGGAATTGTATCGTAGTTTAATATTTTAAATAAATGTGAAGACCTCGAATATGTGTTATCCCACTAGATTTAGGATAAATATGCCGTCTGTATGTGAAAACGTATTTAATATGTGAAATATCACATATAAAAAAAATAAAAATAGTCCATAGATGTGTGTGTGTGTGTGTGTGTGTGTGTGTGTGAGTGTGAGTGTGTGTGTGTGTGTGTGTGTGTGTGTGTGTGTGTGAGAGAGAGAGAGAAACTTCTTTGAAAACAATAGTGTATTGAATCTTACTACTCATCTGGGATATCCACATTTTCAAACCAAAGTGGTAGTGATGAGGAAGGTATCATTTTAGACGAAGTGTACCCGCATTTTAAAGTACGTGGTAGGGAAAGGGTGAAATAATTTTTGAAAAATCATCTCAGTGTATTAGGTCGGGTATTCAAACCCCATCCCCCAACGCTGCCAGCTAACCAGACCAGACGAGTCTGACACCTTTTTCCATATGGTCATCAGTGTTGTTAGTATTTATTATACTGGTAAAAAAATTATGGAAAAGACATTATAAAAAAATTTTGTTGGTAAATTTATTTTAAAAGACGTCGTTACCTTGTTGGACTCGCCTGCTGATGAAGGGAAGATCAGGGTTCAAGCCCCGGTTGGTTCTACTGAGGGTAGTTTTTCCTAAAATGGTTTACCACTCTAGTTCCACGCAAATGTGGGTAGAGTACTTCTAAAACCCTCTTATTTTCTCATTCCTAACCCATTAGAGTAGAGCTTGATTCAAACGTTCGCCGAAAATAAAAAAGCAGAATCTGCTTGAGTGATGAAGCAATTCACACGCTGTATGTTGACCCATGATGCACTGCAACGCTAACTTAAGACAGCTGATTATCAATCTATTTTATTTTCTAGTAGATGAATATATATTTTAGATAATTCTCCTGATGGATGTTTTCAAATTATAACGTTGTGTCGTGGCATAATCCAATACATCGATACACACGCTTTACATTAACGGGTTATTTCAAATCTCCTCACAAAGTCCGACGAAGCTGTCTGCTTTGCTTCTAGTTCTACAGCGCATGCGCTGTCATATGCACATGCGCACTTATTAGAGATGGTTGAGTTTGAGATTTGGTTGGTTCTCTTGTTCCGAACATCTCAGACAGAGCAGATGAAATTGAAATGTGTTGTACTTTATCAGAAAAGCTCGTGCCAATGAAGCGGAAATCTTGTGATTGGCTTAGGGCTCGTCACGTGATTACGTTTTTGTTCTGCACTAGTTTTTTTTTTTTGTTTTTTTTCAAACGTGTGAATCCACAGTTATTATTATATACGTGTAATATCTTGGACATGTAATAAGACGCCTTTATTATATATATAAAAAAGTCATTTCAACTGTACAGACCTTAAGATTTTTTTTTTCTGTGCAACCACTGAATATATACCGTAAGTAGAATCACATCCACTCGTAAAACAATCTCAAGCTCCAATCTAGCCCCTGAGTTTCCCCTCTTCACCTAAATAATTGACAATAAATGGTCACGTCAGGAACCGTATGGAAGAGACTTATCTCCTAAACGATTGTCGCCGTATGACGAATAATTAATTACACCAGGAGACCTGGTAATCGTGTATTGTATCCTGTTATATGTTTCCCCTATCGCTACGATAGCAAGCCACATGTGTGACACCTGTGATAAAGTGTCACAGATAATAGAAACAGTAGTACAGTACTGTGAAACGAAGGATGGCACTTCAGAGCTGGAACACGAATCGGGATTATATCAGGTTAATTCCGTGCTGGCATAGGTTTGTCTTCAAGAGATGGATATCAATCGAGGTTAAGGGTGGGGGAGAAGGGAATTCGAGGAAAGGTACGGTTGTTTTTTTTGGGGGGGGGGGGGTTTGCAGTTTTTATGGCAAATAATTTTGGCCAAAATAAAATAGTGCTGCAGTTGAAACATATAACTTAATTTTCTTCACATGTTGACACCAACATTTCCTTAATATCTGTCAAAGGTGTCCTTGAATTTAATTACATCGTGTAGAAACAAGCGGATAGGCCTATTAATTTTTAACAAAATTGTAGAGCTGATTTTTTTTTAAATTGCCAATTTACAAAAAGTCAGTTAGCAATAAACTACCCTCAATCTTAACTAAAATTCTAATTTAAGCCTTGAGGTATAAACCTATAACATCTAAATATTATGTTTGACTGCAAACAGACAAACAGGGGGACAGGAGACAGACATTAGGACAGATCAAATTATATCAATTTTTTTAGGCAATATATAATTTAAGATTCATCATAATCTTGGGATAAAATATGTCCACGACCACAATAATTACCTCATATCATAAATTACTAACCCAAAAACAAGGTCAGCAAGTTAACCGTTTTAAATGTAGAATGTTCATCAGATGTCAATAGAGGCTATAATGGGTGGGGGGAAGGGGGGGTCGATAATTATGGCTTCACTTGGTTCAAGGTCTGATCCAAGACCAAACAAACTCTATCTTGTGTTTCCAGTTTACTCCGAGAGCAAAACCGCTTAAAACTGGTATTTGTGGTTGCTTGAGAGCGTTTTCAAGAAAACAATTCCTTCAAATAAAGTATTTAACAAACGAAGAACGAGCATCGTTAGTTTATTCTCAGCGGTATTAAACGAGAAACATTTTAAATACAATTGATTTTTGACGTGAATACGTCTTTAAATTTGCTACCATACGGGGGCAATCCAAAAAACCTAGTGATAACAAAATCGGGGGATACAGTTTGGTGTTGTAGTTTCGAATCTTTCCTCTATATCCAAAATTAAATTATACCACTCGATAGATAAAGGATCAAAGAATTCATTACAATAAGCGAGAACAGTGACGCATTGCGCGCGGTGGAGGGGGAAGCGCCGCCATTTTGAGGTTATTTTGCTGCGTATCGAGATTTGCAATCAGTATAACTTTTGACTCGGAGAAGCTACGATGTTCGTTTAAGTTTTAATCGTAAGCTGTCGTCAAAATCTATCGATTGTATATAAAACATTAGTAAGGTTATATTGTAACACAATAATTATTTGTTTCCTTGCTTTTATCCTAAATACATAAATAAAAATATTTCATTTAAAAAATATAGCCCGTTACATAAACGTATTCACGTATAGCTCACGGCCGTGTCCATGACACAGCCACACCCCCTTTTTTTTAAACTCTCATCTTGGACTAACATTATATTTTTTAAATTATTATTTGAGACATTTAAGATGCACCGGGTGTTTTTATGATCACATGACTTACAAAAAACTTAAATATAGGACAAACAATACATTCAGCCGGCCGTTTATTCATCAATGTGAAAGGGGAAAACCCATATTTCTCCAATGATCAATTTTTCAGTCAGGTCGAGAATTTAACCCAAGACCTTTATTTCTAAGATGGTATATTTAATATAACACACCCAGCTCTAGTATCTAAATATCTGACAGTCGAATACAAACACATATACAAATAGGCCTATACGCCAATATTACAAATAGACATATCTGGGAAATAGAAAAAGTTAAAAGTTATATTTCACATATTCATACATCACATAATGTGATCTGCAGATTTCACTTTTGTTAGATAGCATTAATATCACACCTATAAAAAAATTAATATTTTATCATATTATCAATGTTTAACGCAAAATAACATGTTTTTTAAATGTGTTCCAAAAGTGCATTCGTAAGAAAGCCAAATTAAAGTAAGTAGCCTGTTTTATGTGTGTGAACCTTGGCTTACTGCCCATCTATATATTTTCATGAATTGGGTAGGAGTAAGCTACTAGGTACGATTTAGAAAATATTTATTAAAATTTGAGTGGAGGCATAGTGGAAAACAGCAGCGTCTCGTGGCCAAAATTCTTAGGCAAGCTTAGAAGGGGGTGCCCCTAAGCTTAAAAGGCGAGGCAGATATTTTTTCATTTTTGATTCAAGAAGATATTTGGAGGTTTTTTAGGATAGTTGTGGCCTTGGGCGTCCTTCTGTTCTGTGATGTACATTATTGTGTTATAACTTATTATAGACATATATTTATAAACTTTCATTTGCTAGCTTTCATTGATACATACATAAAAACAAAAGCACCTGCTACAATAAACTCTACAAAACTCTGAAGCCCAGTTCATACGACACAACTTCTTATAAAAAAGTGGTACAAAAAAAATTGTACAATATCTTAGCCATTGACTGTTCAAACGCATTTGTGATTACATACAATATTTGAAAGAAACATGGCATTTTTGCTCTTTTTTACGGAAAAAAATTGATTGAATGATTCGGAAAATATTGGTATTTAATGTAAATAGTTTCTTAGTTATTCCTAGATATTATGAAATAAAAAATATTTTCTTCAATTTTTTTAATATTCTTTAAAAACTGTTGGTAACCTTTATATTTGGGGTTTATCCTCCTTCAATTATAATTATTTGTTTGTTTTCAAGCATTTAGCTGGTTCTATCACTTGTTTTTTTTTTTAATAAAGTAACTGTTTTAGCGACAAAGTTTTCCTGTTTACAAATCAAAAGTTGTACAAGAAAAATGGCTTATACAGAATGCCTTCTATTTCTTTAAAATGTATTCCAATTTTGTGCAAAGCGATCTGTACAATTTTGGTGTTCACACAACACCATCTTCAGGCTGCAACTTCTTGTACAACTTTATGTATAAGAATTGTGTCATGTGTACCGGTCTTAATATGTGTATGCAGGGGGTCATTACCTTGACAATATGTATTAATTTTCCTTTTCATGTCATAACACCCACTATGTTTTGAAAGGGAATAGAGGGGTAGTTACTTCTGTTCTGTTCATCACTTTTAGAGCAATAGCATCATAGCTTGGCTGCTTGCATTTTTACCTGATATCCCAGCTTTTCCCCTTCTGCCCCTCGAAATCTATGACGTCACAAATAAGAACCACACTAGCTAGATCAATGAGGATGAAAGTTGGACAAATACCGACTTCCAACCACCATTAGATGGACTGTGCACGTTTTGCATGCATGTTACGGTCACTTCCATGTATGGATTTTTTTTTCAAACCCACTGATGCTTTGAATTACATTTAAATCATTACTAGGAAATATTTTTGCAAACATTAAATTAAATTATTACATAACTTCAATCAAAGGCAAGCAGTGCTTGCCTTGATTGCCCTGACGCGACTCCACTGGTGGAAAACATTTGGATAAAAAAACCCTCTTTGCATCCATCTGGGATCTAACAGCAGTCCAGTATATTTGCGAGAGTGTCATCATAGAGCAATGGTACTCAACTTTTTTTTGTTTTCGTACCCCCAGATATAAGTTATATTCAACTTCGCTGTTCAAAATAATGTATTAGATGAGAAATAAATATGTTTGTATCACCCCCTTACTACACCCAATATCATTGTGAGGGGACTGCAGATTCTATGGAGAAAATATTTACCTTCGCTCTCTCTCTCTCACTTAGTAAACTGTTGCCAAATCCCCTCGCTCTAAGTTATAACTGAGGTAGTGTGCTGGGGTACGAAGAATCTATTGACAACATCGACTATCCAGCGTTGCGAAACTTGTCTTATAGTTGAGGGGAGTTTGATCACATGAAAACGAGAGAATGACAACGCTGTTTCCAAATAGCAACCATACATTTCACTCTCGATGATATCCAGTGTATCCCGTGGGTGATTCGTCAGGATAGTTGCTGAGGGGGAGAGGATGTATGACTGAATAGACAGGTTGAAATGCGGTTTTGGTATTTTATTCAATAGGGCGTGTAAAGATTGTAAACAAAGAATTAAATTTAAATTGTCAATGGTAGTCATGTTTATTGAATGAAGCTTTAGTTAGAGGTTAGAGAAACACTTTCATGTCAGTAACCCGGGTATGTGTGTCGTATGCCAATGAGGTCTACTCCCCGTCCGCACCTGCACATAGCGGTCCTTGAACACTCCTTTACGTGACGTTTCTAACCGTAAGATCATGTCATTAGTCAAAGAGCCAAAGTTTACCCCATGAAAGAATAAAAACTTGATTTTCTGTAAGATGAGATGCATGACACATATGGCATAAAATTGCTCCCTCAACGGGAGCACGAGAGCAAATTCCATCATGTACCGATCATTTGGTCACGCCAAGATATTGACCGATCTGTAGGGGTGGACTGACGTATTTTCGAGGGTATGGACACCCCTTCCCCTTCCTTTACCCCATCTCCAATACTTGACTTCTCAAAGCTCCGAAAAGGTTTCATGTGTGTGTGTGTATGTGTTTTGTTTGTTTATTCGTGGTTCTGCTAAATAGACAGTGCCAAAGGACCACGTTCATATCTCTATGGTGTGGATTGCCATTATTCTGGTACCTCGTTGTTTACACCGTGCTGTAAAACCACTCTCATAAAAAAACACAACAAAGGACATTTTCAAGCGGTGATCGGGCGGGAATGGACACACATTTGTTTGGTTTAAAAGTTAACATTCCTAAACCGTATTAAATATAGATTTATTTAACATTATATTGTATTCTTAGAGTTACGTGCTGAGACACTACTCTATGGGGAACTGTGTGAGGTCCTCCCGCTAACGACTATTTACACTTCTCGCTTATCCGAGCAGGGCTTTGGAAAGTCGGTGACACCAGCCAGGGTCGATAACGTAATTCCCAAGTCGAGGATAAGAGGAGTGTTGGCATTGGGAAGCGTGTCGTGGAAGGCCCGGAAGGCTTCCGGAAATGGTCTTTTGATGTTGGGCATCTCCATTTACAGGTGCAGAGCCACGTTGCAAGCGTACCGGGGGGGGGGGGGGGGGACCGTCACAATGATCTCAGGCATCGGTTCTGGAATTCCTGCATCCTCCTCATACGTATCCACCAGGTTGATTTTCTCTACAAGTCTTTACTGCGATTTAAACTGCTTTAGGATCCGCGTGGTGGGTAGGCTGGAGAGCATAGTTGCCACATAGTGGGGGTTCACGCGTTACTACTATGCAAGCAAACTCAATGATTGTCAAGAAATCTGGCAACGTGCATCGGTTGCTATGACAACTACCCTTCACGGATTGGTCAAGCATGTGACGAGCCTCCACTCCCCACTCCGGCTGCGCTGACCACAATCCTAAAGCAGTTTAAAACGCAGTATATAATATTTATCTACCCTCTCAAGTGTCATGTCCGTCAGGCCAATCAACGAGAGGCAGATCCTCCATATTGGGATAGTTGATATCACTCCACTGCTGGAAAGAGAGTGTGTTTTTAGAATTAAATATTTTTGTAGCTGACAGTCAAGTGTTTATTTCCCCAACGTTTACATTACACAATGCACTAGCAAAATGTTGCAGATGAATGTGTGAAAAAGAGAAAAGTTAAGAGTTTCAATAACAAAAAGCATGTATGACTCGATGTATGAATGTTGTTGAAGAGAAGGGTGTATGCAAGGATAGGGAGGTGTGGAGAAAGTTAGTGAGGATGGATTAAGTACGGAGCTGTTTTTCGAGCTATATGCAGTCCATGTACATGTAAGGGAATGATGTTATTAGCTATATATGCACTAGATCAACAAGACAATTCTAAATATTGCACAGGTACATACACATTTTTTTTACCTACCCTCTAAGATGTTTTCGCTTATCCCAGTTTAGATAAGACTTGCAAATATATTTGACAACCAAACGAGCTAATATCTTCCTAAGCACCCCTCCCGCAAACGAACTAGAGGCCTTTAGATACGTTTGGACACTTTGACCACTGATCCACTGTGGTATGTCTGACAGGGTATTTTTAGTTCAGGAAAATGAGAACCTTCGAGGGACATATTTTATCTTGTAACACTGTACGTCAGGAAGACCATGCAACTGTGTACCACAGAATGTTATGTGTATAACCTAGTTCTCTAGGCTGGTATACCACATGTGAACACATATGAGCGTGTGTGGGAGAGAGAGAGAGAAGGAGGGACAAGGACAGAAGCACCACCCTAGTAATGGAGGGGTTTGTCTGCTAATGGTTCTCTCCTCTTGCTGATGAAATTTCACGCTGTATATTCTGTATGCAGACACGGAGGTAGTTATGGGGTGAAGGTAGATAGAGAAGGAAAGATGTTTCTCTCTTTCTCTTTTTTTCCATCCCTCTCCCGCTGTCGGGAGGGAGGATAGCTTTGAACACATAAAGACAAAACTAATTGCTTCCCTGCGGTATGACTTTAATTTATATCTCTAACACTCTTGATCTCTTTTAAATTATACGGGATGGGACTAGAAAAAAAAAGGAAGCGAGAGGGCGAATCTACAGAACGATTGACATAATTTTTCATAACCCAGTTCTTTTTTTTTCTACGCGTCTTAGTATCTTTTCAGGCTGCACGCATAATTTACCTTCCTCATCTATATTCCATTAGTGTATAAAATATTTAGATTTTACGTGGAGGTAGAGTGGAAAGCTATTAAAGAAATAATCTCCTTTGGTACAACCTATCAAGATTCAAACTCCGATCTCCCAGTAGCAAACAAATTCTATCTATTTAGAGAGTCGCGGGTTAGGCCAAGCGAGAACTTAGGCGAGTTTCAGCGCTGTTGTTGCTTAGTAATTATCATAATTAGTACCATGTCTTACTAACCGTTAGGGCTATACGCTTATGTACTAATTACACTAATTGTTTTAGGGATTAAGAAGGTTTTGTTGAAAGGAAGTGTACCAGCATTATCGTGAAGGGAGAGGGGAAAATCTTTTTTGAAAAACCACCCTCGATACCTCGATCTCACCGTAATCAGCAGTATAATCTTCTGAGATAGCAGCGCGTCAGACCACGTGGCCACCGAAGCGGGCTCCTTAATAATGTAGATTAAAATAGAATCAGTTCACACAATGACTTGAGAGCTTTGCTTTACATCAAAGTAATGTTATTCTAAAACTAATAATAACAATATGAGTCGCTCACTATTTAAACCAAAATACTTAAATTATACTATGAATATTTGGATGATGGGGTAATTAATCCGATTGAGACAAATAATTAAAACTATAGGCATGACGTGGCAAAAAAAAAGGTACGGTCCACTGCAAAAACTATATTTCTCCTTTATATTCAAATATAGATTTTTACAAAAAATTAATGAGATTTGTGAAACTAAATCATATACATTGTTGCAGAAACATTCCTTCAACGAGCATAAATGAAATATTAAAAATGTTACAGAAACATTGAGAAAAGATCTGTCCACCAAAAAGCACAACGGTAAATTTCAATTACAAAGTGCTCCATAAAACAATAGATATGTTTTTTAATAGATCTGAAACTATTTGTTTTATAAAAATAGAATTCAAATAAAATCTTTTATTTTTAATAGTACTACAAATTTACAGTGACAAGCTATTTCGTATCTGAAATATTTGTAGAGATTTGATAAGTAAGAGAGATTTCCGCATATGTAGCGTACACTTAAAATCATTTTAAAACGGGAGCCGCAACTGTAATTTTAAATAATGCTTGGATATAAAATTTAATAAAACTCGTTTTAGTGGATTTTGAGAAAATCGATTTCTCTTTTTACCCTTAAGTAAACAACCCTTAATTTTAGGGTTGAATATCCAATTTCAAAAAAATCCCTCGTGGAGAACTTATGAAACCCTAAATAAAAAGTACGAGCCAAATCGGTAAAATAGTTTTCGGCTCTAGCCCGGGGTACACACAGACGGATTTGCGAAAACCACCCGATGAACTTGAAACCTCGACGTCTCATATTCGATATTTTTGATGATCACAATATTTCTCTCTCCGAGGGACGGAACCAAACACTATTCATAAAGTCTAGAAACACATGTGGTCCCTTTCTTTACCATCCACCTCTTTCTACCAAAGGGGGAGAAGAAATGACTTCACCCCCCCCCCCCGGTGATTGATGGACGCCTTGTTGACGCAAGACATTAGAAGGCGAGGTAGGTGGGGGTGGGGGGAGGACTTGTAATGGACCGTCCTGCCACGTGGCCTGCTACAAATAAGAGACCGAGACATAGTAATTATCTTGTCACACTAAACATGGGGTGTATTGTCAGCCACTTCTCGATCAAGATTAGATAGCAGCAGTCAAATACTATTTCCATTTATTTTAAATCTGAATCTAGCACAATTTGTTTTATAATATTTAATTCAAATTAGAATAAATGTTGAGATGCTTACTCGTGAAAGCCCCATGAAGCTGTTGTTAGTATTAATTATCTTTGACCCGCTTCGGTGGCCGCTTGGCCTAACGCGCTACTCTCGCAGTAGATTGTACTGCTGATGACGGGGAGATCCGAGGTTCGAATCTCAGTCGGGTGTACTGAGGATGTTTTTTACAAAATGATTTTCCATTCTCCCTCCACGCAAATGTGGGTATAAGTCCATTAAATATAGTCGTCTTAATCCATAAATTCTTCAGCGTAAGCGTATAACCCGAACGGTTAGTAAGACGCGGTCTTAGAATGATATTTTTGAGTGTACTCTATGTACAGTCCAATTTTTATAGATGGAACTGTTAAAAAATTAAATTTTTTGTGGTCAATATTGATAAAATTTTATCATATTATTAGTGTTATTTTATAGGTGGACCCTATTGATAATATCTTTCAAAAGTGGCCACTGCAGACAACATGACTTAACGTATGAATACATAAAAGTATATATACATATAGCAATGTTTCTAGCTCTCTTCTTAAGAAAGTTGCTATCACATGTTTTGATGTTCTAATACATTATTTCAGATGCAAACAAACTAACAAACATAAATTAGAATTCTATAAACTATTGACAATTTTCAATTTCAGTACAAATTAAAATATATGTTAAGGTCTTAAAACACAGGCATTTACTAAAAACTCATAATATTTGTGAAACTAAATAATATACGTTGTTGCAGAAACCATACATCAATCCACATTAATATAAAATACACTTTTACAGAAACATTGAAAAAAGAGGAGCATCTTTGTCAACCAAAGAGCTAACCAATCAATTTCATATTTCTAAATTTTCCATAATAAAATTATATAGGTTTGAATATATCTCAGAAACTATAGATTTTATTTAAAAAAATTCAGTTTAAATTATGTATCTAGTTTGATTCTTTGATCACGATACTTCTTATCTGGAGGGTCTAGAGAAATTATAAATAACTAATATAATTCATAAATATAGATATTTTTTTATGTTTTATTTAAAAACACCGCGTACGAAATGGATGCTAGACAAAGGTTTGGTGGGTGATATTTATTATTTAATACTAGTTCATTAATCTCGATGGTATTTTATGAAAAAATTATTATTTTTTAGTCAAGAGGGATTCACCCCTTACAAATAATCTGCTTAAATTAGACATTCTTAGTTAAGTAAAAGAAATAATATATTTTGAGATTTTAATATTCACTTTTGGAGCAATGGATAAATGATTAAGGTAACTATTTTTACTTGACAATAGGATTAGTTCCATTGGTTTATTTAGGAAAGTGTATATATATATATTTAACTTATATATATAATAAGTTAAATAAGTTAATATATATATATATATAAGTTAAAATGAAAAAAAAAGTCAAGAAACCCCGTTGTACACTTTATTTTATTTGATATAGCTCGCTTGCAGGATAACGCAATGGAGTTTTTTTAATAGGGCCTAATTTATATATCACATTTCTCTTACTTTTTTTTTAACTTCTCAAAAAAAAAAAGAATAAGGGGACACAATTACCGGGAAAAATTAAGAGGCGTGCATAGTGGTAAGGTTTTGGAACTTATGGTAAATGTATTTTTATAAAGGCTTAGTTCTAAACTTAACGTAAAATTATTTAACTCCCCAAAATATATACTTTCCAATGAGTTATTAAAATGATCTTCACTCATAAATACTATTCTCAAACCAGTGACAACAACGTTTTTAACACCTAAACTTTGCACCACTCGCTGGGGAGAATCACCCAGTAACCTGTATACCCGCAGGCCAGGGACGGCTTAGCTTCAATCAATAAACTTTCGCGACGGAGGGGAAATAGAGACGGGAATAGAAGGGGGGAGGGGAGGTGGCCATTGTTTTCAAACACAAAGCGCTAGAGCCTCCCATCCCCCCTTCCCCTTCCTCTACCCCATCTCCAATACTTGACTCCTCAAAGCTGCGAAAAGGTCTCATGTGTTTGTGTATGTGTTTTGTTTGTTTATTCGTGGTTCTGCTAAATAGACAGTGCCAAAGGACCACGTTCATATCTCCATGGTGTGGATTGCAATTATTTTGGTACCTCGTTGTTTACACCGTGCTGTAAAACTACTCTCATAAAAAAAAAGGACATTTTCAAGCGGGGATCGGGCGGGAATGGACACACATTTGTTTGGTTTAAAGGTTACCATTCTAAACCGTATTAAATATAGATTTATTTAACATTTTATTGAGGTAAACTGGATATCAAATAAATGAAGTTTAATAGCCCTTTACAAAAATCCAAGATTGTATTCAAGAGTCTTTGATTGGATGGAGAAATTTGATAATAATATTTTTGGAGACATTTTCTAGCTGTCAACAGTAAAACTAGGATAAGGAATAAAGTTATCCTGGAAAGAGTAGGAAAACAAGGAATACACGGAGTAGTAGAGGACGCAAGTATGAGATGGTATGTTCATATAATGAGGATGTTGGAGTACATGAGATAGTAAGGAAGCAAGACTGAGATGGTATGGTCATGTAATGAGGATGTTGGAGTACATGAGATAGTAGGGAAGCAAGCTGATATGGTATGGATATTAATGAGAATAGAAGTAAATGATTTTAAGTAGTTGATAATCATAAAAATAGTCTAATTTTAAGAGAATAGAGAAGTATTATATGTGTCTAACGTATTCATAGGACCAGTCATGTTATCTGCAGCTGTCAAATTTGATAGATATTATCAAAACCTATGAAATAATACTAACATTGTAGTAAAATGTTATCAATGTTGACCACAAATAGTACGTGTTGGTATTTTATAAAGGGACCTTTCTTTGAAAACTGGACTGTACACAATGTGTGCTCAAATGCTCAAATGTTTTGATTGGTTGTTATAAACTACTTCTGATATCTAACAATTCAAAATTAAATTCACAAATATATTGTATTGTTTAGTTTGCAACTAGGCACACTAATTGGTATTTTAGAATATACGTTTCCAAGTTCAAACTTCAAATCAATATACATATAATAAAAGAAGGAATGCAAATCCAGTAAAAATTAGAATTTAAAGCCTTAGTATATCAAAATTTGCTAGTTACCTAAGAAAAATATCAAAACTTTCATTTGAAATAGTTTTTTTCTTATAAAATGGTAAATAAACTATTATTAATCAATCTCTGAATCTACCTATAAATGTTACGTGCCTGTATTTTCAAATTATTGTGTAAAGTACCTCATTAATTAACTAAAAAAACACTAATTAATTTCGTATCACAAACGATGAGAGAGTAGTATTCATAATCAGTTTTATAATTAATTGGCTGCAAGGTTTCTGAACCCAATCAAATTACATATTTAATTTGAAAGAAAACGCATAAAACCGTATAATTTAATATCAATAGCAAGTTTATATGAACTAATTAGAGTCCATAAGGATCTTTAGATATTGAATTTTGTCATTTCAAACCATTCAAAACTGTTAACAGTGAGAGTTGCAAAAATAATTCATTCAGTAATTACAAGAGTTATTTGAAAACCGTACATTTGTATTTATTGGTTTGATTTGATGAACGCATTTCTCAAATATAACAGTCATTATAGCAACCTAGAAAGATTATTTACTTTTTTCATTAACATAGCTGTGTGTTAGTGATAAAAGAATAAAATCTATAATCAAGTAAATTCAATATGAGACGACGGATTAGACAATGTTGATGTAATTAGGTACTTTAAATTTGAGTTTTATTTGAATGATATTAAAAAAATATTTCTAGGTCTACTCAATAAAAGTCGCATTTTGGACATTTATATAAATAATAAGTTTTTGTTTGACTAAAATTTTAAATGTTTTTTTAATTATTTAAATGAAAAGCGTATCAGATTTTTAAATAAATCATGCAAACAATACAAAAATTACAGCAATAAAAATCTTTATAAATCTTCAGTGAATGATTTTTTTTTTTCAAATCGTATTTAAAATTTAAAAACATCACGTTTCAAAAACGTAGGTTATGTTATACTAGCAATTTGATATTTAGTTTCATAAAATTGTATTTTTCTTCAGTTATTTTTAAACTCTGTATCTGTACGAATAAGTTTAATTTGCTATAAATATAAAGCAATGGATTTCATATAATTTGTTGGGTCAGTATATATTTTTAATAGTATCTATGTTTTATAAAATATATATTAAAGTTTCTGAAATAAGAAGAGAATGTAGGTAATGAATTTTGTTTCCTCTTTGCTTGTTTGGTTGTGAAATACACGTGCCTTGTGAGACTACAACTAGGCTGGAGAGGGTTGCGTTGGGAGGGGGTATCAGATATTGGTTTATGTTTATAATTTAAATTTATTATAAAATGTATAATTTAAATTACATTTATTGATTATTATTTATATTGATTTATATTTATAGTTTATATATTTATAAAATTTATAATTTAAATTATATTTATAAATCGATATCTTATATCCCCTCCCAACACAACACACTCGAGCTTAGTTACACATATATTTAAGTTTCCATTTGTAAAGTACGTGTTTGATTTAATCGTGTGCATTTATTAAGAATTTTTATTTTTATAGCTTTTTTATAAATTTGAAGTCATTTTTTTAATATCTTAGGTAATCAAAATATGAGCCCCGCTATTATCTAATGTTTCCCATAGAAGTTACTAAAAACACATCGGCAAAATAAAACTGTTGGTACTACATTTTCTAAAGCAGCGGCGACCAGATAAACCCCAGTAATGCTAGGTAGCCAGTGCGACCCGTCCGATGTGCGTATTGCGTCCAAAGTTTCTCTCAGGCGTTAACATCCTACGTCAGCCATCCCATCGAGCGGTGGATTAAACATTCGACTGTGTTTGTTTGACACGGTCCGCGGGGACTTGCGGGCCGAACGTTCTCACCCCTTTTCACCGCTCCCTCACTCGTGACTGGAATAAACTATACCTTCAACTTTGGGAGGGGGTAGTTGGTAGAACGAGAAAACTGAGCCACAAATTCGAGTCGTTTAAAAGACGTGGTCCCCGTTGACAGTATGCTAGGAATGATATCGTAATCAATTTGGTTTTCTCTCAAAATACTTCTTAAAACAAAAATGTGTTTGTTTAGGTCTAGGTAATTTTTAAAACGTGTGTTATTTTATTTTTGGCCAGATGTACTCAAGCATCTCAGAAGATATAAATTGGCAAAATGACAAGAGAAACGAACGTAGCTGGGAATTTTCGAGGAGACTCAAGGAAAATGTCTCCTTTGATTAGCTGACATTAGTCATTTAGGAAAATTTTACTACGAGGGTACATTATATTATATTCAATCAGAAAAATAAGTTTGAGAACACGGTTTTAGGCTATTTGTGTTTCATTGCACTGAATCTTAGTATCAGTCATGACTATCCTCATACTTACAATAATTGGAGTGTAAAATAGAATAATTAAAATAATCTTATAGGTCTGGCACCTTGGCTGAGTTGGTAGCGTCTCTGCCTATTGATCTAAGGGTCCAGGGCTCAATTCTAGGCATGGACGAAAAATGTATTGTAGGTGATATGTGGAGTTCCCCTTTCATAATTGGTTATTAACGGGTGCTGTGTCTGTTCTATATTTAAATTAGTTTAGAGTCTGTGCGCTGACATAAACAGTCAGTTCAGAAAGTGCTTCCTCTAAATATAACCTTCATAAACCATAAAACCATAGCATAATTAGTACATAAGTGTTTAACCAAAAAGGATAGTGAGAAGCGGTGCTAAAATAAAATAGCTTTACCGATGACAGTAAAATAAAATATATTGCTGCTTGGCTAATGAAAATGTTTATGCATTAATATTCTAACACTCCAGATAAATTATTTTTGTAGGAAAAAATTAAAACTGTTCTATAATGTATAGCTCTGGAAAATACTGTTGGAGTAAATTGTTTATTTCTGGAATTTCGGCTTCCCCGTTAAATATATTTTATTATTTGAAATTTTTGGACCAACTCCTATGTATAAATTTACATTTTGATTTTGATTTGTTTCAAATACTTTAGGGGATGTCAGAGGGAATCATTTTGGAAAGTATCATTCCATGCTTTAAATATATTTTAAAGCATTTTAAAGTAAGCACAAAAACTGTAATTTTGTATCAGCATTTTTTATGGAGATATGGATTAAAAAGTCTTCAGTAACTTTGTTAATAAATTTTTTGAAAAACATTGAATTGTTTAAGAAGGAACGTTTGAGAATATTTATAAATAAAATTCAATTTTTAATGAAATTATATTGTACAAGTTGTATTAAATTAACATGAAAGAAATAAATGTGTAATATATAACATCTATGCAAAATATTTGAATGATATTTGAAAGAGATTGGTAATTTTAATTAAAAGTTATAATACTTTGTTATAATTTCAAGACATTCATAATTATAAACATCTAAAAATTCAGTACATATTAGAAATTTAGACATTTGGTTCAAAGTTATACTTAAAACTAGGTTTTCAAAAACATGATGTGACCATTCATAGTTCGTACTTCTGTATTATTTTGAGAATTGACAGAACAAATTATTAAATTTGAAAAAAATATAAAAATTGAATTTCTTTCTTATCTGTATTTCCCTGTTCCTTGGTTACTGCTGTAACGTTATTTATACGACATGTTTCGATACTACGACGGCAACATCCTTAGGTCTAATGAAAAAGAAGAAATACACCAAATTAAATAATGGTTAAAACACAATGCCTTAGCCAATGTGGTGTAACATGCAAAATTATTGGAGGTTAATAAATTTTAATACATAAAAAATAATAATTATGAAATAACATATATACCAGATATTAAAACTATATAATTGAGTATTCCCTGTTGTGTGATTCATGTTAATTTAATACAACATGTACAATCTAAATTCACAAAATTGAATTTTATTTATAAATATCTGTTAATAAAATCAATCGCATCCTTTGCTGCTGTCTTTAATTATAATTTGTCTTACTAAGATCAACAGAATGTGCCCTTCATTCACTTGATCGCATTATGGATTATCCCTCCTTTAAGGAAGTTAAGATAAACTTTTAGTTAAAGTTTCAAACACTTGGCGGCTTAAACTTGCCAGACAAGAATTTTAAACTCTGGCCAAGTTTAAGCAGCTTTAAGTCACTGTCAGGGCACAAAAAAAAAACTACGTTGGATTAAACTTAAGATAAATAACAGCTATATCAAACCTGTTGCTCAGAGGATATGTATTATAAGAGACGCTTATAGTTCTATGAAATCGTGTTTAGATTCAAGGCGATAAACTCTTTGGAGATAGGTTTGGTATTCGGCTGTTTCCTTATTGGTTGATAGCTTCGGTGTTTTTCTTGCCTTCTTTTGTGCCTAAGTTGGTGTTCAGGTGTTTCCTTCTTGGATGATAGCTTTGATGTTTGTCTTGCCTTCTTTTGTGCCTAGGTGGTGTTCCCGTATTTCCTTCATGGGTGATAGCTTTGTTGTTTGTTTTTCAGAGTTGATATTTATATCATAGATGATATATTTACATTTTACTTTGTATTGATATAATTTTATATTTAGAAACAAATGTAAAACTATCATGATTAAAGATAATAAAAAAATTAAAAAAACAGTGTTATTTTAGACTACACACACAACTTTTGTTCACTAACAAAACTATATTTACGTTTATATTATTTCATATTTGACTAACAACAACAAAGCTATGGTTAAATGTTTTATTCTTATATAGTAATAGTCATAGTGATTACTTTACATACAATGTATCAATGAAATAACTCTTCGTTATTTGAACCATTCAAGCTAAGCGATTATAATAAGTAAAATAAATTTAAATATATAAAATTGTGATGAACAGCATTTTTGTGTCGTTAGTATTGGTGAATAGGTATTTATAGCCCACTAAATATAAAAAGCTACAACAAAAATCATTTGAATTGATGTATGAATACATGAGGTTAGGTTAGGTAGAATTTTTAATTGTAGTGGGAGCTTTACCTCTTAATTTTTAATAAACATAATTATATTTTAAGGAGAGTTCATGCAAAGTGCTTGCAAAAACTAAGTTTACATAACGATGATAGATAATCTTTCTCCTTTTTATAGAAATGTTAGTAATATATTAACAACAATTTCAATTCAGTTAAAAAAACGTTAAGACTCGATACTACATACTTTTTGATTTGTATATTGTAATGGGAGCATAGTGATTATAAATTTTATTAAAAAAATTATACAATTTTTAATCTTTTAGAAAAAATTCTTATATAAATTCTGAACAAAATTTTTAAGCAATTTTATAAAATATCAGCTTTTAAAAATAATTAATCATAAATAAAATGAGTGTTTTATCTAAATAAATATAATACAGTGTTATTTATAATGTAAAACCATCCCTAAATCCCTCTTTTGAACCAAATCGTTATAAGGCATTTTTGAGATATCTCCCATTTTTAAGCATCAATAATCACTAAACTACCCTTAGATTAATTTGGCTCTAAAAAACATACGCACAGTGCGTACATGCGTACAGTATATACCATCCAAAACCCTTTCCAGATATTCATTTTGAACAAAATAATAAATTTAATTTTCGGAAAAAAAAGTTTTTAATTTAAAAAAGATTATATATTTATCAACCAATCTAAATTTTAGTCTAGGTCGGAAAAAAAGGTTGCCTTGATATTTTACCATGTAATATCTAAATATCAAGTTTTAGTGAAAGTTTTCAAATCAGCAGTGACTTATTCTCCGGGTATGCTAGTCCTGCACCGCATACCCATATATTATATGGACTAGTTTTTTTTTAAATTCAACGTTGTCTGTGCTAATATGTAAATACTAATGTTTAAATTGTTAATAAATATATATGTAATTAATTGTTAATTTTAAAACTAATATTGGTTCATATTCCAAGAATACTATGTTTTAAGTAATTCTTCTTCCAAAAGGCTCTACTTAACGCAAAAGAAAACCAGGGCCTGCTGCTTGAAAACCGCAAGGAAAGCTAGGTAGGCTCTAATGATCTTGCCCGGTTTCTAGAGGGTTGCACTCATTCCCTTTCCGCTCGCCCACACCGTCATTGGCCAATTTGTTCGGGTTTTTACACCCCAGGTCATGCTGTTCATGCATAGAAAGCAAAGCATTGGGCTAACTATTGAAAAAAAATTCATGATCTTAATGTTTATTTATTAAGCTAATTTAGTATAGTTTAAGTAAAATTACATAAATATATATATAATTAATTGTAAAATAATAACTAGTACACATAACAAGCTTTAAATTATACACTAATTAAATACATCGAGCTATGTTTAGTTATTCTAGTCATATGTATTATCATGTATTTGGCAAACACATTAACCACTCTTTCAAATCTAGGCATTTCAGCACTGGTAGGGTAAGGAAGGGGGAGGGCGGATTACGGAGCTACTTTAACCGTAGTTGATGGTAATTCTTGTTTTACTTTAGTAGAAAGGATGCGCGGAGTTTTAATAGTGTCTTTTAGTTTTACATTAACGACTTATTAGTCATTGTTATTTTATATACTAATAATTATACATCAAAGAATCCTAAAAGCCAGGAGTGTAATTTCACCATTTCAAGATGATTTAGAAAAAAAAAAGGTAAAGTAAAATATATTTTCATTAATTTACTTAATCAGTGGCTCACCCAGCCATTTACTTTGGGGGAGGTCTTCAATCAAGGCTGTAACAAGAATGAAATTTTGATTCAAAGAGTGGGTTTGGGGTTGCATAGCCCCCTAACCCCTGAAGGCCGATAATATTTATGAATATTAAAGGCATTTAGAAATTATTTGGAGAAGTTTCATGGTAATTAAGAGATTTAAATAATGCAAATGGTATCGAAGCTATTATTTGTATGCTTTTTTCAACTGTCAATTTTGTGTGTATAACTGTAAACCTTTTGAATATTAGGCTCAAGTCAGAAGTCTAGTCTTAAAATGTAGCCTATTCATTCGACACAACTTTATATGCTAAATATTTTAGTTATACTTCATATAATTTAAATTTATATTAAAATTATTTATTAAATTTATATTAAAATTATTTGTGGTGTTGGGGAGGGGGGTAAATACCCTTCTGCGCCTCTCTCCCTTGGGTACACCCCTGCTTACAGCAAAAGATATTGGTAAATATCTTAGCAATAAACCAATGACGTAGCGATAGAGTATTAATAGTCCAAGATTATCTCCCTTATGTTAGTCAGAGTTTACACACTTAGTAGCTTCTGGAGTATAAATTCTGAAGTTGGGGGACTCGTTTGTTTCCAAACAGCATTGTGTGAGATAAGTTAGGCTCTAAGAAATAGTTTTAATTGCAATGTGAGTTGGACAATCCACCTGATTCCCTCTCACCAAGATCTGATGGATACTTGATCCATGTACCACTTCATTCTACTCTTATTATGATTTTTTGCTTTGATTATTGCTAACTGTGTGCTTTTAATTACACGAGGCTAATTGGAAAGGATTTATCTTTCTTGTGAATTAGAAATGTGCCCATACCATTCTTAGCCCCAACATTAATATTCAATTAAAATTCTAACCAAGTAGATAGCATTATAATTTAAGGACCGCCTTTGTGGTCTAGGGTCAGAGGTTCTGGCTACGAACCCAGAGGACCCGGGTTTGATTCCCAGCGCTTCCAGATTTTCTGAAAAGTCTTTCCAGATTATCTGAGAAGCAGAAACACCTTTCTATAGGCACACATATTACAAATTATTTCCCTTGAAAAAATCCTTGACGTTCTTGGACAACGGTGGTTGAGGGTCCTCAGCCCACAAATCGCCCCTGCAGCTTTTAGAATAGAGCATACCTATTAATTTTCTCAGAATATACCACTGCAAATCAGACGTGCAGACAGACAAAGGGTACCAACTAAATTTAAAGACACGTTTACTTTCCCTTAACCATTTGGAGAGAGTTGTATTGTGATCGTCGGGAAAATCAAATTCAAGATTTTGATGTATGTCGACGTTTCATGATCCCCTAAAAACAGAAAAAGTGGTTTTCACGATGTCATCTGTCTGTCTGTCTATTACTGAGAATAGCGCCAATCAGGCTAAGTATTGGTATCTAGGTTTTCTTAAAATTCCTTAGGATTTTATTAAAAAAATAGAAATACAACCCTAAATTAAGGGTATTTTACTTTAAGGCGAAAAGAGATAACAAATTTTTTATCAAAATGGCTTCAAAGATTTTTTATTTAAATTTGTATCTAGGCATTGCTTAACGTTATAAAAAGATGACACATCTCATATTTTCTCGAAAATGACCTACTTTATATTAGCAGATATCTCCATTGTATATCTCACAACTCTTTGAGATACGAGATAGCTTACTATAAGTAGGACTGTTAAAAAAATATTTTCTGAGCTATAAGAAAATATATTCTTTAATGGATATTTGGGAAATGAGTTTTATTACTTAGTACCGCGTCTTGATACCCGTTCGGGCTATACGCCTATGTACTAATCACGCTTATGTGTTAAAGATTAGGAATATTTTATTTAGAGAAAGTGAACCCGTATCTGCGCTAAAGGAGATTGGAAAACCATTTTGGAAAAAAAAAACCTCAGTGCACCCAACCCTGATCGAAACATGATCTTCCCGTCTTTGGCAATCTAATTTATTGATTGCAATTAAAACGTACAAGAGTCCTAAATATTAATTTATCACCGAAACAAATAAAAGATCAACGATCACCGAACTAGAAGGTAAACAATAAATAATCCACACACCCAACGGGTTTCGATCATAAGTCTCTTGCTTATGGTGGTATTATAAATAGAGGGGTTAGAGTGTGGTATATAGTTGGCGCGGCGCGCGCGCACGCACACACACACACACAACACACACACATTTACATTCATACAAACGTAAATTAAAAACACTAATCTCTCTTTGATGAACGGAAAAGAGGAAAGTTACTCAGGGATTTTATTTTCAATTTGTTGACCGAGTTGAATAAAGGCATGAAATTTGTGTATTTGCGTTGTGTGTGCCGATAAGGATGATTTGAAATTCAACCAAAATAGCTGTACTTTGTTTTTACATCACTATGAATGAACATATGTATGGAATAAATTAAAGCTTACCAAAAAATAAATGGTTTGGTGCACCAGACAGATTTTCTGACTGCTTTATCTAGATTATACTTATAATTCGTAAGATATGTGAAATAAGATAATAGACGTAATGATAAAAAAATAACATCGCATCTCACCAAAGAACCACATGAAATAATAAGAATATTTTACAAAAATATACTAATTATTTATGTAATTTCAACTCCCCATTCCACAAATTTACATTTGAAATCATGTATCATTCTAAAATTAAAATAAAAGTGTTATAATTATACTAATTAAAGTGTCATACAATTATACTAATTAAAGTGTCCTACAATTATACTAATTAAAGTGTCCTACAACTTTTCAGTGATGAGTTATTTCATATCTCAAAGAGATATGATAATATCAAATTGGGAAATTCTTCTTTCATAGGAAAATGACATGTGCCGTTTTATTAACAGTGCCTCGTAGTTTTGAGAAAAATGAGGTTTTTTTTTTTCTATTTTAGCTCTTGAGTAAATTGTCCTTAATTTTAGGGTTGAATAAACAGTTCCAAAAATGCCTATGGGGAAATTTATGAAAAGCCTAAATAAAAAAATGTATCTTAATTGGTAAATTTTTTTTTTTGCTCTGGTACTCGGTAACAAACGGAAGGCATTAAAAAAAATCCCTTTTTCAGTTTCCGGGGATAACCAAACGTTGGTATCAATAAATAAATATCAAATTTGATTATTTTTTTTTAGATCTAAATATCTTCTTTCTCCATGGGGTCGGGATAAAATAGAAATGTTTCTTCTATTCTTCTTTATGTTCATACTAAATCTATGTTTTTAGGATAATCACTGAGGATTTCAGAATGCTCAAGTTCACACTTTGTTTGAGTTTTTGAAGATGAGAGTACTTAGATAGGCTTGTAAACTAAAAAAAAAAATCAAGAGAAAAAGTGACAAATTTGTTTTTAAGTTGAAGTAATAGTTTAAAAAGGCTTACAACAAGTAAAGATTAAATATTTTTATAGAGATTCTTATTTTAGTAGCTTTAAAATATAGTTTAGGATTAGTGATAATATTTTTGTATTTTAATTATAGTAAAATATTAACTTCACACCGATTCTATGCTTAAACTTACTTTATATATTGAATTGAATAAAATATACCGTACAGTAAATTAATGTGGATTGGCCTCAACCCAAAAACACAATTATGTTATTGCATTTATAAAGATTAATATAGGATAGTTGTTGTTAAAATCAAATTAGTTTACGAGAACACTTTATGAATTCCCATTGAGTGAAGTAGCACTTAAATGTTAGAGATTTATATATAAAAAAATGTTATCTTTTGTTTGTACATTGATATTGTGAATATTGTATTTAATATTTAAAAGAATAAATATTTGGGTGGCACACTGAACAGATGAAATTTAAGATCATTTAAACTACCCTTTGAATTGCCAATATTGAATTTGTTTTACTTCTTGCCAACTACATTTAGTTAATTTAGTCAGTTGAGAAAAAATAAAGTTTAAAACTATAAAATATAAGTGTTTATTTTAAAACTCAAAATAAATATGTGTAGCAAATTTATTTCTTCTGAAACTTATGATATAAATATTTACTTCCATCTCATGTTGAAAATTAAGTTAAATTTTACCCTTACTTTATTGATTATGTTTATAAATATATTTTAAACATGGCGTTTAACCTTCTTCATGAAAATGGGGATGGAAATGGAGGGGGGAACTTATCGTCTGGTAAACATGAACAGTAATATTAGGAAAGTGTGTCCGGAGTAAACAGGAAGGAAGACTGTAATTAAGATAAATATGAGTGATATTAAAAGTTTCTCATTACGACTAACTAAGTACTCCCCGCGTCTTCCCCATTCCTACTTTTTACAATAATAATTACAATTCATTCTATATAATTTAATATTAAATTCAAAATGCGTTGAAATAATAAATTCTCATTTGTTTACTAGTGAACAACATTATAATTGTATGTCTAAGCTTGTATTAATCTAATTTAAATTAAAAAATAGATAAATTTAAAATTTAATACGATTTTTACAAGTATATAGACATTTTGTATTGAACACTTATATATTAAGTGTTACAGGTATTAAAACGCGGTGCTAAAAAAAAAATATGTAGTAGACAAGACAATTAGAACTATATAAATAAAAATAAATAATTCTATTATTCCAAAATTGGTAGTTATATGTGTATTATTTCTTAATGTCTAGTTTAACACTTGGGATATTTACAACAGTGTATTTGAATAGTCGAGTAGTTATACGAGTGTAATTAATAGTTATTACACTATAATTCATCTTGTAGCCTAGTGAAATGGGAATAATCACTAGTTGAAATAAAATACCTATTATTATTAATTATTTGGGATATTTAACGTTTACTTTCTAATCCTGGTGACCTGGTGGTCTAGGGGTAAGGTGTCAGACTTCTGTGCTGAGGGTCCGGGGTTCAATCCTCGGTCCCGGCACAGATTTATCTGATTGCCAAACCCTTCCTTCACCTCTGACAAGACGTGTATTAATCACAACTTGTTAATGTGAGGAATGCCAGGCCTCCACCGTGGTTAGGATTCCACGTTAAACTGTAGGTCCTCCATTTCACCTCACAATCACCCTACCATTACACATTAGCGTAAATGCGTATAACCCGAACGGGTAGTAAGACGCGGTGCTAATAATAATAATAATAATAATAATAATAATAATAATAATTTCTAATCCTATTGGTTATGTCAGAACACATTTCCAAAATAGCAAAATTCCAGAAATAACGCAGCACCCAATTCTTTAAAATGCTAGCTCTTTTAACGTATATATTTTTTAATTAAATTCAATATTATTTTTCTGAAAGGCCACCACTTTTGATAACTATTCGGTTTTATTAACTCTCGGTCTTCTTAAGCAGTTAACAAATAAATTAAATTATTATAAAGGAATTATTAAGTTTAATCATATTAAGTAGCTATAAGTTTGTAAAAACATGAATGTAATAATCTACTAATTGTAAATCTTTCAAACATATAATTTAATATCTTTATAGTTTCTATATAATTTTGGTTGGGTTGACATAATTAGAGAATAACAAGTTAACTAAGAAATATTAAATACAATTTATTTGAAACACTATCATATTCTTGTAAGCGTTTACACTGAGTACTTGTAAAATAAAATCATACAGATAAGATGAAAATTATATCACCAGCATTTTATGTTTTTTTAAATAGTACTAAATAAATTAATTAAGTGGTGTATGCAAGTATTTGGTAAGGTAGAACCTCTTTTTAAAATCTAAAACACTGAAATATGATAAATAAATCAGTCAATTATTGTTCTTTCAAAATATTTCGTATTTGACAAGAGATAAATTATCTAATATAAAAGACTAACATTCTACCTCCAGCTTTATTAAACCTATTTGGAAATTAAAACAGTCGGGAAATCCTTCTATTATATGGTCAATAAGCTGTTGGCGTCTTACCAGCTGTCAAGAAATGTAAAATTCAGAACACACAAAGCCGTAATTCTACCGGTTGTTCTCTATTGGTGTTAAACGTGGCTTCTTTACCTTAAAATGATGAAAATAAATTTTAGTGTGTTCGAAAACAGGGTTCTTAGGAAGATATTTGTTTTAAAAATGTATGAAGATAGTGGGAAGTGTAGGAGACTACATTATGATGAGCTGCATACCCTGTACTCACACCAGACATTGTTAAGGTAGTAAAATCTCACAGGTTACGGTGGGCAGGTCATGCAGCGTGAATGGGAGTATCTAGAACCACGTTCAATGTATTGAATGGCAAACCCACTGGGAAGACCCAGACGGAGACGGGAGGATAACATTTGGCTAGAACTGATAGAGGTAGGGTGTAATGAGATAGACTGGATAGAATAAGCTCTAGATAGGGTTAGGTGGAGTAGTTTTGCGAGTGCGGTAATTAACTCTCGAGTTCCTAATTCCATATAGTAAGTATATTATATAAGTATTTGGAAACCAAGTAATTTATACACCAATATTTAATCTTATCGTTTTTTAAAAGTTTAATTTTATGTTTAAGGAAATATGAATTTGGGTGCGTACGTTCTCAATTTGATGTGAGTATACAAGCCCTTAAATAAAATACACCGCAAAAAGTTTCAAATTAAAATTTAAGATCTTTGTCCTCTAACTTATTAAAAAAAATTGCCTGAAAATTTACTATATGCGTGGGTTTGAAGTATCAGTCGAATTTGATAGGCTAATTCCCCCCCCCCCCCCCCAGGCGAATAGGAGCACCTCATTTTTCAGGTGGTTAGTTTCTTCTCTTCTTTCTCCATAATCCCCTTCCTTCAGCATCATTCTATATCTCTCTAGTTTACCTCTTTCGACCCGGGATGGTAGTGTTGGGGGTTGAAGGGTGTTAATTAAAACTTTGACGTCATAAGTTTAAGAACATTTTACGCACGCTCGCAAATAGGACGTTGTTATTGATATTTGCTATAAGTTACTCTAGGATCTTTTGAGCTTTTCAGAATGTTTCAACGAAGTTTATTTGACGAAGCATCATGCCCTTAAGGCTACAAGTGTGGAAGACTTCCTGTAAAAGATAACTTTTCTAGTCTGGCGTTGTTTCAAATTTGAACGTCTCTTCAGGGAATAAATTTACTGAATCTGTTACTGGTAACAAAATATGTTACAGAAAGTAGATGAGAATAAATGTGTTTCGTTACAATTTATGAAAGTAAATATGAAATTAGATATGTATGTAAAAAACTTTGTTATGACATTTATAAATTAAATATATTTTTTGACAAAAGTATATAATATTACGAAATTTAAGAAAATCATTTCATACTAATATAAATTCTGTATTATTTATTTATACTTCTTGGTATTAGTACTGTCTACCAAATATATCAAACCTTCAAAGAAATAATAAATTAAATATAGTTTAATTCAATTGTGGCTGCTTCCTTAGGGTTATAGCTATAATCGTTTGAAAAAGTTGAAACATTTAAAAGAGATTAGTATCTGTAATTATTTAAATTTAATCTAAAAGTTGAAGATATGTTTATTTAATTTAGTTTCTAAAATATATGCATATGTTTAAATGTATATATATCCATAAATTATACATATAAACATAAATTATATAAATATATAAACGTAAAAATCAAAACTATTGAACAAACTAATCATTCACCAGCTTTGTCAGAAATTTGAAGATGAAGCTAGTTTTAGTGGAAGAATAACTTTGGAAATGTGAATCCACTTTATAATAATTATGAATATTCAATTTTCTATTAGATATTTTGCATTCAAATTCTAAGAATCTAATACCATTAATAAAATTAATCAAACCGGATAGATATTTAAACATAATTATATGGTAGTATTTCTTTAAATAGTCATAAATTGATTTTTTTTAATCATTCATTGGTTGTATTCAACATAATAAGAAATCTGAAAGACTGCCTTAGTCAGACTTTACAGTAATTTTACATATTCAGATTTTATAAATGAATTTGTGAATTTCTAAAACAGAGTTATCATGTTTAATAATTTTCTAAACATAATAAAAATATATATTTTCTTTCACAGAACTCTTACTTTATTTAGAAAAACAATATAATGAAAGCTCTTAATTTACAGTTTGAAAGAATTTTTATACAAGCATATTTTGGGCTATATAGAACCACTATAATGCTCACGACATTTAAGGTGTTTCTAATGTCTGTTTCAGCGCCTATCAGCAACCCTAGAGGGAATCTTAATCCCAGGAACGGACCCATCACACCTTTGGCGATAACATTTAGCCAGGTGGACGTCTCTACTCAGGTGAGTTGACATTTCCTTCATATTCACTCATTCGATCTAATAGTCACCTTCACTTTACAGTACAAGCTTGCTGTACATTTGTACACTGTCAAACAGACAAAATATTTCATTTATTATAGTATTAGTTTCATGTTTCGTGTCTTACTAACCACCCGGGCTATCCTTATCATATTTATTTAAACTAACCAGTCGTACCAAGATGAGAAATCGTCTGTGCAAACTATCCTGCTTTTACAACTAACAGAATTGGCAGTAAAGCACAGCAACAGGTCAAACGTTTTGTGATTATTTTTAAAAATCTGAAATTCAAGACTTTTTATTTAGATATCCCAAATATTTTTTTATGGAAATTAGTTACCCCGTCTTAAAAGCGTTTATATATTCACCAACTAACGTAAGTTAATTTACCATGAAATAGATTACTTAATTAGTTAGGCCTATATCATGGCATTAGGAATTTTAAAGTTTACTGTCACATCTACAAAAGTATGGCATCTATCCCTGCCTTGAGCTAGTTCTATCCATTCACCCTCGTCACACCTTATCCCTATCTTGAGATAGTGCTACCCTATCCCTATCTTGAGCTAGTTCTATCCAGTCCACCTCATTACACCCTATCTCTTTCAGCTCTATTCTAATGTTATCCTCTCATATGCCTCTAGTCCTTTCCATTAGTCTCTTCCCACTATGTTTGCCTGTCAATACCTTTTTGCTAGTTTCTTCCATTAGCACTGCATGTCTTTCCCACCGTAATCTGCGAGATTTTACTAGCACTTCATGTCTTCCCCACCGTAATCTGCGAGATTTTACTAACCCATCAATGTCTGGTGATGAGTACAGGGTATGTAATTGATTATTAACTATTCTCCTTCACTCTCTTATATCTACATCCCCCTTTGCACCAAATATTTCACAAAGTACTTTTTTCTTACACTTTTATATACTTATCGTCCTGTAAAGTAAGATACCTTGTTTCACAACCATAAAGATCAACTGTGAATTACCTAAATACATTAATGTTGCATCGATTGCAATTCGTCTGTGATAAAAAAATAAATAAATAACAATGTGACATTTTGTACCTCGTGTTAAGAGCGTGTGCATCATAGCAGGCCCCACTCAGCTCCCGGCTCGTGTAAGGTGTAGGATTAAAGGGAAAAGAAAAGACCTACGATATGCCAGAAATGTGTGCAGTGCATTCGTATTTGAATAATTACTCGACATTCTCCGCGGTGACGATGGGTGACAAAGTTTCTTGTCAATAACTACAGTATGTCCATATTAGGACAGAATGAAGATTTGTGCAACGTGCTTATCTGTGAAACCATTCTAAAATGGTCAAAAAACTGCCTTTTCAATGTAGTTTGTATCCTAATATCATTTAATATTCCAACAATGCTCTGTATTGGGAATTTCTATTAATTCTTTATCTCCATTAATATGCAATCAGAAAATAACCACGTGCAATAGTGTTAGTGTAAATTTACTATTTCGAGCCAACTGTATCACAGAATTGATGGGTATGTGATGCAAGCTCTAAATCTTGATTCTTCTTTGGGATATTATGGATCCTTCTATTCCTCTTTTTTTTCTCACATACACACACACACACACACACACGTCAAACTACTGTTCATTATTCTCTATGCAACAATCTCCATGGATCCCTGGTTCTGTGGCAACCAAGGAGATTGTTCAATATAGGACCTCTATTGGTAAAAAGGAGCTAAGTACCAATAGTAGTTGGAATATTTAGAAATCAACGAGGCTGTATCAAGGAGGTTTTGTATGAAGGGGGTAAACTACCTTCCCTCCATTCCTCAACCACCCAAATATATTATTATTTTTAAATGTTTTGTTTTAAATCCTCCTTAATACTTATGTTAGAATCTTAAGGTGGGGTGGAATGGAATACGATTTAAGGTCAGTGGTGTATCAGTTTTGATAAAAACCACACTTTCTACCTTTTTTTTAGCACAGCATCTTAATAATCGTTCAGGTTTCACGTATTAGTTCTAAAAACGCTTATGTGCTAAGTATGAATAAGGTTTGCCTGGAAGGAGAGAGGAAAATCATCCAACCCCGATCTCCCCGTATTAAGAAGGCCTGTTTATGGTGATAGTGACGCTTTATACCATTCGACCACCAAAGCAGCTTTCTCCTAAATTAATTTTGAAAAAATCCTTTAAATAGATAGGTTTAATTGTATACGCATTACAATCTTAAGATATTTTTAATTGTGTTCATGCGGATAGGGATATTTGAACAAAAAACATTTTAAAGGTATCGAACAATTATTTTCCAAATTCTGTGATGCTCAAGACGAGCAATAAATAACTATTGAAATTAATATGTTTGAAAATTTAGATTAAACTTAGTCACTGAACAAATAACTTATTTATTTTGAACCAAAATGTTTTAATGTTATAAAAAAGTAAAAAAGGGTTGATTTTTATCTCACTTAACTTTCAAGAGTTCTAACTTTTTTTAATGATTGTCCGCGAAATCTACTTTGAATATGTTTCAAAACTTAATTTTAAATCTACATCTCAATTTAAGGGATATATTTATTTATACTTATGTGTGTGATTACATTTCTTCAGTTGTAAATATCGCTTTAATTTATTTATTTAAAAAACAGAGAATCTATAGAAAGATAATTTTATGACCAAACTTATCAAATCAAGCTTTTTCCCTAATTAGTTTTTTATTAGTGTATACGTTTTAACGCAACAACTTTATGTATGACTGGGCATAGGAAAGAGAACTTAGAGGAAATGCATAAATATTTGCGTGGAAAAAGTTTGTAAAACCACTGCCATAATTCATACTAGAAAAAGAAAACCTAAAACACCCTTTGGTCTTGGGTCTCCCCATCCCTGGCAATACAAATTATTGTGAGACTTACACCTTAAATCTCATTCAACCAAAACACAAACTTGATACTGGTAGTAGAGGCTGGTTTGTTGGTTATAGGGAAGTTCGGGGTTCAAACCTCAGAAAGGTTTATTGATACTTTTATTTTTATGATTTTTTTACTCTCCCGTCACGAGAATTTTGGCACACATTTTTTTAAGAATCAACCTTCCTCATTCTATTTCCATTACGTGCTGATATAGTTATTTCTTGTAGTACAGAAAGACGCAGGTCAAGGCCTTATGACCCTTATTTTTAAAGTTAAAAATAAAAGTTACATAGACCATATTTACTTTGAACGTAGCCCAGTAGTGTAAATAACTTCCTCGGATGTATAACCGAGTAGATTCCTCCGTAACTCATGAGTTACCAAGATGGCGTTTACACTCTCTACCCCTTTCCCCTGTGGGCCTAGGGTGATGTATTACACCTTTACCGAACACTGACAACGATTTCCACAGACTATTTTTCCAACCCGAGGACTAGATGAGGGTGGGTAGACCTGGTTAAACTTCCACGTAGCACCCCTTCCTTTGTCAGCCAACCCTTTGATAGTAAGACAAACGATTCGCCGTCTTCTTTGTCTAAGGTCTTCATATACAAGACACTTACGAAACGGTATTGCTGTCGTCATAAGGTTAGTGTCTTTGCGTCGAGGCGTTTAACTTACACTTTAAAAACATACATATTATTTCAGTAAGCTTCCTACAAATCAACTTAACCTAGCACAGCAATGATGGATAAAATAGCAAAACTGCTATTTCTAATATTTACGGTTATAGCTGCATCTAAATATTATATTATTTAAATTGAAAAATGACACCTTAATATGGAAATAGAAGCCAGTACATTTGGCTTAGTCCACTAATGCTTTAACCACTAAGCTATCCAGGATTCGTTCCATGCACAAGGTACAGACAAATAATATACCAAGACACTCAACCTCCAGGTTAAAATGGTTGCGCTCCATTTGGCAGCTTGAGTCCTTCACCACTAGTATCGCTGCCGTTAGTCCTATCATCACCCAGCAGTGACACTAGCGAATACCAGTGTTGAAGTACTCAAGCTGGCAAAAGGAGAGCAGCAAAACCCCTGTAACGTTGAGAGTCTGTTTCTTAATTGTCTGTGGCCCAGGCTCATTCTTCACTTATACTTTAAGGCATAACCTGCGATGGACGTATAGAAATCGTCAGATACATATGTGTGATCAATTAAGATTTCTAGGTAGCTTAGTATATAGAGCATTGGCATACTTAGCAGAGGTCCCGGGTTCGATTCCCGTGTTCAGGTGTCATTTTTAATATTTAAAGAACTAGCAAATCAAGCCTTAATCTTTATGCACACGTTCACCGAAGGTAGAGAACAGAATCTTCTTGAGTGTCGCAGCAATTCACAAGTTAACATAAACGTATGTTGACTCATAATGATTTGCAATACAAATTACCGACATATTTTATTTTCTAGTGAGTAAATAGATATTTAAGACTAAAATAGCGATGGGGGTTATAAACTATAGCGGGAATTTGGCCAGAAAGGTATTTCCCTATACCTTCCATGTTTCTTTTACATACCACTTTCGACATGGGAACGACGGCTTTACTTCCCCTCAGAAGGAAGCTATGCTACGTATTTTTATCGCTCAAGAAAAATCCTTCGGCCTTGGCTCGGTTTGAACCAATGAACATCGGGTCCTGATGCGAGAACTTTACCCCAAGATCCTTGAGGTCGATACATATTACTTACTAGCAATCCCGCACGGTGCTGCCCGTGACCCACTGTGTGGTATCAGAATTATATAAGCCCCCTCCCTCTCCCATGGTGCCCAATTTCCTTTTGAAACGTTATCTCTGAAATGTAATTATAAACCAGATAAAAAATATTTTCTTCAAAAATTTGTTGAAAATAGTCTGATTTAAAAACTAGCTAAAAATTTTAAAATCTGGCTTCGAGATGTATTCGGAGCCCCTTCCGTCCACCTATTTTAAAAATTTCAAATCTCTGCGTGCCGTAGATTTGGCTGGGCATCGCACACAAACAAACAATCACAAAGACAAACACTTCCTTTTATTATCATAGACGACCGTACTATATTGCCCTAAATGATAATTTAAATTTGATACGTAGTTTATTATTTAAGGATGATGAATTTCCATCAATTTCAAGCGGTGATGTGTTGAACTAGTATAAATACCATCCATTGAATTTCTTATCAATTAATATCAATTATCATTGCTGAGGGAACTGCAGGTCTTGTGGGGGGGGAAAAAAAGCTTTATTCTCTCTCTTTCTCAGTCAACTGTTGCCAAATCTCCTCGCTCTCAGCTATGTATGAAGGTGGTGTGATACTGTAAGAAAGGGCTAATGGCAAAATGGACTAACCAGCGTGGCGAAACTTGTCATAATATTTTGAGCAGATATTGACCACACAAAAAAAAAGAGAGAATGACAACGCTGTTGCCTTGTAGTAAATAAACAGCTCCCTCAGCGATGATATTCAGTGTAGGATGTGGGTTCGTACGTATATATGTGTAGACCCTTTACGGCTGATTACATAGCAAGGCCCAATTGGTAGAGGTTATCTGTATTATCTATGCCCCTATCCACGAAGAGCTGTTTCCGCAGTTAGCATTCATGGGTTCCATCTCCAGGGATAAGTGGTCAGAGTGGTCAGCCACAGGTCAATAGCATCCTGGTTCGATTCTAGGGGCGTGAAGCAGTGAGATTAGTAGGAGGATGTCATGGTATAGTATATTTAGTATTTGATTCATCCTGATATCGAAGGGGTGATCTAGGAGTTAGGACTGAGCGTAAAGTGTTAGTCGTGGCACTATAAAGTATCACTGTGAAGCATACAGGTGGGATTTGTGTACCTGCTTTGGAGTGTTCAGAATCGTACAAGGTGAGTGCGTCAAAAGCTCACCGTTGTTTATAGTCTCTGATATACTTATGGTAACACTACTTGTTGGTTCGTACACGAACGACACATTTTTATTTTGATTTTAGCTATATTGTGTTTGGATAATAACTTTACATAATCTAACCTAACTCAACCCTGTGATTTTATTATGTTATTGTAACTATTGCAATTAATAATACAGGGGTGTTTACAATACAAGTGTTCCATTTGGCCACGTTATGCAGGTTTTTTTTTTTTCCCCCTTTGCGGTTTTGATCCATAGTTTGGTGTTTTTTAATCTATATATTGGTGCGCTTTTGATCCATATTTTGTCTCGCTTATTATCATTATCTTGTTGTGCTTTTGTTCCATATCTTGCTACGCTCTTAAACCTTATCTTGATGCACTTTTGATCCACATCTCAGTTCACTAATAAATCATGTCTTGGTGCGCTTATTATCCATATGTTGGTGATCTTTTGGTCCATATCTTGATGTACATTTTATTCGTGTCTTGGTGCGCTTATTATCCATATGTTGGTGCAATTTTGAACCATATCTTGATGTACTTTTGATCCATATCTTGATGGGCTTTTTATCCATACCTTGATGCGCTTATTATCCATATTTTAGTGCATCTATAATATGGGGTTTCTTTTTCTTATCTTTGCGATTTTGATGCTCTCCTGTTAGGCGTGCGTTTATAAATTTAGTTTGTAAGTAATTGTTTTTACATATTATATATGTTAAGTAAAAAGCTCAAAAGCAGCCTAAATCTAACCAAAGAGTTGTTAAAAATTAAAACATTATTTTTCGAAATATAACCAGGGATAAAAATAATAATGATTTTACATACACTTTTTCGCTAATACAAGGACTTATACTATTAATTATGTTTAAAATTATGTTATTCTATACAAAGTCTATCTCTAATTTTGATACGTCTTTGCAACTCTTTGAGATAAGAAATAACTTAGCATTTCAAAGTTATAGGAATCTTAAAAATAAAATATAAACTTGTATCGAAATGTTTTATATATAAAACCAATACTTTCTGAGCTATTGGCAAACTTATTTTTTGCATTGAAGTCTATGAAATATTGAATTGGTTGTTATGATCTTTGAAGAAAGGAGAGGTTATTTTTTTTTTTCTCAATATATTTCTGTAACAATGCATATTTTTTAATTTATGCTCGTTGGTGGAATCATGATGATCTTTTTTCAATTATGTTCCTGCCACTTCTTACAAGTTTTAAGTAAATGTCTCCATTTTTATTTAAAGGAATCAGAAAGTATTTGAGGTGCACCATAGCATTTTTTTAATTAGTTAAAAATAAATTAGTGGTGGTTTTTTTAACGTGCGCTACTTTTTAATTCAAAACGATGAAAACTTATTATCGGGGTAACGTAGCTCGCCTGGGTTCCCTTCCGCTTTGGATGGGTTCAGTCCGACAGTAATTTGGTTGAGTGTCCCTGGGGATTATTGGGGAGGGGGAGATCTAGGGTAACCTAAGGACATACGGGACCCGCGTCCTCTGACGTCATACTTCCCCAAACACTTTCTCGCAGTGCTACCAACTGCTGCCGATAGCAGTTCCCTTTTAATTTCCTCACCTGAGCCTGTATCCACCCCCCTCATACCTCCAGCACACAGTAAACCTTCCTTCACCCTCCACCCCCACCTTATATACCATCCCAGTAAAACTGGTTAGGACAGTTAGATGAGTTTCTACTAATTTTAACGCTATCATGAAATGGAATCTGATTAGAGAGATATTTTAGTTCTCTGTAGTGGACAGCATGTGTATCAAATATAATCCACAGTTAAAGTTGTTTGTCACTCAAATTTATATACTATAAATAATATTAAATTTTGATAATATTGATAAAATAAAAATAATAATAAGATGCAAAATATTTTTATTTTTTAAGTATTGTGATTGTCAACATATCTAACATCACTTAGTTTTTACTTTCTCTCTATCTTACAGGTAGAGAAAGTATTGTGATCGTCAAAAAAATCGAACTCGAGATTTTGATGAATTTTGACGTTTCATGACTTCCTGAATCCGAAAAAGTGGTTTTTGAATTTCCGTCTGTCTGTCTGTCTGTCTGTCTGTCTGTCTGTCTGTCTGTCTGTCTGTCTGTACCTCCAACTAGAGCCTAAACTATTTTACCGATTGAGCTGAAACTTGATATCTAGGGTTTTCATAGGGTTGCCCCGAGGGGTTTTTGGAATTGGATATCTACCCCTAAAATTAAGGGTAGTTTACTGAAGGGCAAAAAGAGAAAAAGTCGATTTTCTCAAAATCGGCTCTAACGATTTTGATTAAATTTCATTTATGAACATAAATAAATATTCCAAACAAAATGGCTACTCTCAATATTTCGGAAAAATCGTTTTAAGGGCTCCGGTCTGATGCGTAAATTAACATTTTTTATAATAGCTCCGAAACTATTTGAGATATGAAATTACTTAGCATTACAAATATGTATATATATTTATAATACAAATATTTTATTCGGAACATATTTTTATAAAATCAATAACTTTCAATATATACGCAATTATATGAATTTTTTTTTACTTTTTGGACATTAAAGTTTAAGTATTGCGACCGTAAAAAAAAAACTAACCTGAAATGTTGATGGATGTCGACGTCTCATGACCCCCGAACCCTAAAAAATAGTCTTTGCAATGCCGTCTGTCTGTGTGTCTATAAAAACTTAAAATTAAGGGTAGTTTACTGAAGGACGAAAAGAGAAAAATTTGGTTTTCTCAAAATCTGCTCAAACGATTTTGATTAAAATTCGTATCTAGGCGTTGATTAAGATTATAAATAAACTGGCTATTTTCATTTTCCTATGAAAATGATTTTTAGGGTACATTACAGAAGCGTTAATTTCCGTATCTCCACAACTATTGGAGAAACTAAACAACTTATCATTGCAAAATTGTAGGACTATTAGAAATAAAAAACTTTTATTTGACATATATTTTTATAAAAACAGCAGTTTCTGAGATATTTTCAAATATATTAATACAATTTTGTGAGCTTTAGTTGTAAACATATACTACTTAAGTCTTAACGCAATAATACTCCAATGCCATAGAGTAATTAAATATAAGTAAGTATCTAAAAAAAGTATGTTATTTTTCCTTAAATCTCTTAGGAGAAATGTTTGCATAGCAATGATCTATCTCCATTTTAGACTCAATAGTCAATATTTACATTTTTTATTGGTCAAAATGTATAAATGAATAATTAAATATCAATGCGATGACTTGAAGATCTGCAACATCTTTTAAAATGTTAAAATTTTAACCAGAAATCGAAATTTTAATACGAAGTGTTGACCCTTGTGGAAGTCATTAAACTGTTTGAAATGTTCTTAGGTGGACAAGGATGCGCCTCTTTTCTCATTGATTCTATATCATTGTATATTATTTTATGCGTGTTCTTATGTGGAGTGGTGATGATACAATGTACATTATTCCGTTCAGAAATCTTAGGAGTTTATAGAAAGAGAGAGAAAGTCTGTGCGGTGCCCCGTACCATTTATTTTAAATAAATATCAGCTCAGCAACGTTTATAAGCCTCGAAGATAATTTAATCACTCTATGGCACTATGAACTCAAAATTTAATTGCCACACTTATAAATTTACACCACTTATCCAAGCAAATGCGGGTAGATTTACCTCTAAAATGCTTCCTTCCTCATTTCTTAATTTTATTTATATATATATATAGGTATTAAGACATGGCGTTAAAAATAATTATTGGTTTTGTTTGCTGTTCTTTAATTATCTAAGTTTACGTACAGGTTTGATCTACTTTCATGTATTCATACGTAATCGGTCAAGTCATGTGATCTCCAGCTGTCACTTTTGATAGATAGTGTTATTATTTAGAAAATAAAACTACTTATATAGTAAAATGCTGTCACTGTTGACTGTTAGAAAACTATTTGTATTTTCTAAAAGTTCATCCCTACATAAATCCATTATAGGCAAACACAGATCCATACATACTCCTTTACTATTTATTTAGCACCGCGCCTTACTACCCGTTCGGGTTATACGCTTATGTACTATTTACGCTAATGATTTTAGGGATGAGGGATTTTATATTCAAAGTAAATGTACCCACATTTGAATGAAGGGATAGTGCAAAGCTATTTGGTAAAAAAAAACACCCTCAGTACACCCGACCAATATCCAGTTTTGGGCAGAATATTTTATTGCGAGAATAGCGTCTTAAACCATGCGGCCACTGGATTGGGTAAAAAATAAGTACGGAGTTAAAAAGCAGCGTAATCTATCTAATTCTTTGTTAAGTTAGTTATATTACTAATACGTGTGACAATTCGTAAGAATATAAAGCTAATAATATGGTTTTAAATGTATTTGGACAATTTTGAAAAATTAAGCTAAAATCATTTAGTTATTGTCGTTGCGCATTGTTTATAGTAACAAATACTTGTTTCATTTCAATTGTTGGTTAATTATTTGTTCTCATTCTTACACATTTACTTAAAGAAAATTATTTATAAAACACAAAACTTTGAAAATTAGTTGGGCTACCTTCCATTCTATATTCCATTATTCTGGTCTTAAATTTCACCTTATTAAGATTCCCGTTCTCTTTATTGAATTATTAATATATTGATAGTGGTATTAATCCATTCATTTTAAGTATATTAATTAGTTTTACATGAAAAGAACACTACACTTCTTGCCCTATTTTAAATATGACACTTAATAGAAATATACATTATTTTTAATATGGTAGTTAAAGGTACGAATCTAAGCTGTTTGTTAGCTGCGAAGTTCTCACATTTATTATATTGATGAATAAGGTATTTTTATTTTCTCGTTATCTTACAGGTAGAGAAAGTATTGTGATTGTCAAAAAAAAATTGAGATTTTTATGAATCTTGACGTTTCATGATCCCCCGAATCCGAAAAAGTTGTTTTTGACTTCCCATCTGTCTGTCTGCCTCCAACTAGAGCCTAAACTATTTTACCAATCGGGCTAAAACTTGGTATCTAGGGTTTGCATAGGGTTACCCCAAAGTATTTTTGGAATTGAATATCTAACCCTAAAATTAAGGGTAGTTTACTGAAGGGCAAAAAGAGAAAAGGTCGATTTTCTCAAAATCAGCTCTAACGATTTTGATTAAATTTCATTTGTTAACATTTATAAATATTCCAAACAAAATGGCTACTCTCAATATTTATGCAAAATAAATTTAAGGGCTCCAGTTGGTTGAGTGAATTCTCATTTCTTATCATATCTCAAAAACTATTTGAGATATGAAATTACTTATCATTACAAATATGTAGATCTATTTATAATACAAATATTTTATTCGAATCATATTATTATAAAACCAGTAACTTTCATGCTATATGCGAATATAAATATTTGTTTAACTTTTCGAACACTAAAGGTAAAGTATTGCGACCGTAAACAAAATCCAACCTAAAATGTTGATGAATGTCGACATCTCACGATACCCCGATAAAAAGTTGTCTTTGCAATGCCGTCTGACTGTGTGTCTGTTTAAACCCCAAAATTAAGAGTATTTTAATAAAGGGTGAAAAAGAGAAAAATATTTTTTTCTCAAAATCGGCTCTAACAATTTTGATTAAAATCCGGATCTAGGCGTTGATTAAGAGTATAAATAAACTGACTATTTGCATTTTCCCGTGAAAATTACTTTTAGGGTACTTTACAGAAGTGGAAATTTCCGTATATCCGCCACTATTTGAGATACTAAATAACTTATTATTAAAAGTTAAAAACTTTTATATGAAATATATTTTTATAAAACCAGCTTTTTCTATGATATTGCCAAGTCTATTAATACAATTTTGTGAGTTTTAATTGTAAAGAGATACTACTTAAGTTTTAACGCAATAATTCTCCAATGCCATAGAATAATTAAATATAGCCTAAGTAAGTCTCTCAAAATGTTTGTTATTTTTTCTTAAACCTCTTAGGAGAAATGTTTTTACAACAATGATATATCTCCATTTTAGACTCAGTAGTCAATATCTACATTTTTTATTGGTCAAAATTTATGAGGAATTTAATAGCAATGCGATGGCCTGAAGATGTGCCACACCTAATAAAATGTCGAGAATTTTAACCGAAGTTCAAAATTTTAATACAAAGTTTTGACCCCTGTGAACCCATTATTGATCTTTTTTATTGGTCCAAACATAAAAATGAGGACATTAATTATTTAAAAATAAAATTATAAAACTTAAAACCTGGGACTCAAAAAAGGTTTAACACAAGTATAGTGCAATTTATGCTTGAGTTTGCTAGTGTATATTATTTCGTTTCACATATATTACGAGTGTTGAGTAAATATCTCAATTTTTAAACAATAGAGCGAGAAAGTCCGTGCGGAGTTCCGTACCATTTATTTGTGTTAATGTAAACTCCGTTGATCCTGAAAAGAAAGTTGACTCACCAACTACACAAATGAACATATCAAATAAGCAACACCACTATGTAGCCTGTCAAGACAGGCCTGTTATCTTTCAGAATAAAAAGAGTGCCAGTAAATTGAGTTCTTGATGGATGTCATCTAATCGATAACAATCCAATTTGTATATTATGTATTGCTCTTTATTTGCCCTGGTTAATATAAGTTGGTACTATGTATAAGACTCACTGACTATTGAATCTAATAAATGGTGTTTACTAGCTAAACAATTGTGTAATTTATTTTTGTTTTTCAAGTTATAATGGAAGTATATACGGAGCATAGATGTGAAACCCATCAATCTACATTCTTCTATGAGTGTGTTTATCTACACGTGTCGAATATTTGGACTTGCTTTATTTATGTATTTATAACCTCCTTACACGTGTAATTTCCAACCACATCATCGCTGTTCTTCTAATTACAATACTCATTTGGATCAACTGGGATAAGATTGGAAAAGGTTAGGATAGTTTCAGATAAATATATAACTTGGATAGCTAGGCACAATCTTGATGAATGATAAAGTAGCTTTTTAAAGTTCCACGCATATTTTTCTGCAATGGGAAATAATATATATTTTTTTTTAAACCTACTGACATATTTTTTTCTTGATAACATTATATAATGTAACAATTGGTTTGAAATTGAAATTTCTTGGGAAATATATATCTATACATATATAATTTTAATTTTAATTTAAAACCAATGGTTACAATACAAACTTTATGTTTACTGTTCTTGTTTGAAATGCCGCTCTAATGGTCAAACAAAGATTGTTTCAATTAAACGGTCAGCTATCAAAGATCACAGACTCAAACAGAAGTGAAGAGAAAGTAATAAATGGACGAACTGGTATTCGGTTTAGGAAAACAAGTAGATCTATTGGCCTCACTCGAAGATTAATTGTCCGGGATAATTATTTAACAGAAGCAATATAAGGTCCATCAAGCATCCGTCGATTGATTACCTTCCGTGAGGCTCACAGTAGCATCTGTGATGCCATCCGCGATCTCGAGGTGCTATTCGGATTCTTACTGTTTTTGGACTTGCACTCTGACTTTATGAAATTGATGGTTAATCTGCACTTTATGGTGTTTTTAGTTTTGCAAAAAGTTATATCAACATACCTATTTTTACTGGTTTATGACTCGCTGTTGATCGTCCTAAATGTAACATGTTTGGTGTTGAGTTGGGACAGTGCCATTTTGGATGCTAGTGAAACACGCCTCATCCTACAGAAGATGGCCCTCCAGAGAGACTTGTACAAGTCCACTACTACATAGACTAGTTTGTTCCTAAAGCAGGTCACGAAAAAGAAGGTCCAATTCACAGCAAGAAGGTTCTTCACCCTGGATAGATCCATGCTATTTACGACTCTACGAGCAATCATGTTTTATTTTTATCGTCATTGTGCAGTTTCAGATTAATTGATATTTTGATGTGAAGTTTTAATTAAATGGATTTCCTCAAAATTTAAACAATTCTCTGTACACTTCACTATTTTCACCTTTCCGCCCACTTTTACATCACTAGGACCGCCACAAGTGACTTGTCTAAAAGTTTAAACTGGTAAATCAAATTAATGGTCCCGTGTTGTATTCGCCTGTATTTGTTTTTAGTGAGATCTTTAGATCCAAGCACTTTAGACCTAGAATAAATCATTTAAATGTGTTGCGCTGTGTTCTATTATGTTGCCGTCCGGACCACCAAAACTACCAAACTTGTTAAATTATACCCACAAATTATATGACAGTGTTTGCATCCTCGTATTCATGAAAACAACGAATTTCACCCACAGATATTGGGAAAAGTGATCTTATAGACCGACTTACTAATGAGCAACTCTTATCTATCTTGAGAATCTCCTCCTCACAGCTTCACTCATCTCACACCATATCCTATAAATCTTGTGAACGAATTAAAAAATATACCAAGCCACTAAGGCATGTATGATTGTTTTGCATTATCAATGTATTTAAGCTTTTTTATGTGCTAGTCTATCGTGGGTGTTCAACTTTTTTTAATGAATTTTGAGAAAAAAATATAATGAATCAAAGTCCTTAGTCCACCATTCCACCCCCCCCAACCCCCCAATATTTGACCCTCCTGTAAGTTAGTTTGCACATCCCTGACCAAAACTCTAAAGCAAGACCTCTCTTTCATGTTGGGTAAAGTTTCGCCCCAATTATTAAGGCAATATAAATTAACGATGATTCACTGATCATTACTTGATTATCTCATTACTTGTATCATTTAACAGAGCAAGGCCCATCTTTCACACGAAGATCACTCACCAATATAATATATCATTAGGCTCACTAGTAGTATGGTCAGTCGCTTGATAGTGGCGAGAAATGCAGAAATGTTATTTAGGCTAGTAAGTAAATAAGCTTAGAAGTGAACGCTAAAAAGAATTAAGTATATGACCACATATATTGGGGACGATAATTTAGAGATTACTGCAAACAACATATCATTTGACAGGGCTGATGAATTTAAATATTTAGGAACAATTTTAAATAGCAATAACAATGTTCGATTGGAAATTAGGGAAAGAATACATCCGGGAAAAACATGCTATTACTCAGTCAGTAAGTTTGTAGCATCGGATGGTCAATAAAATACACAACTGCTATATCGATGGTTGAACCTTACCCCATTTGTCCGTGATTGGAGGCAACGTGGAAGAGCGACGTAACTTCTGCTATGCACACCTTCCTTCACCCGAGAGAAAATGTACACTGACGGAGCGAATTGAACGGCGATTTAGCGAACCCCACATGTGGGCTGGACATGCGCAGTTATAGTTATTCTCTTCTAGATTGTGCCAGAAAGAACCACCGGTCTTCCCGAGGCACGTAGAAATGCGCATAACATTGTTCCTTTGATATTCCAGAATCTTTCCCCTCTTGCTTACCCATCATGCCCCTCCTCTTTGTTGTTTCTGTATATATATTTGTGTCTGACCCAATGAACCTCACAATTGGGACAGAGCTGGATTAGGACTAGTACAAGCTTCGGCTTCCTGCGTTTGAAAATGTAAGAACCCAAATTCTATCTCGGCTAATTTAACATCTTTTTTTTATATATTTTTTTATTATTTCAAAATTCCTTTTTGGCTTAATTTTTTTGTTATCTTAAAAAATTAAATTTAAATAGAAGTCTGGCAATTAACTTGTAATGGCGTCTTGTCACCGGTTGAGGTGTAATGATTTATTTGTATTAATTACGGTGGAACTCTAAATTAATTATTGCTTAATATTGTGGTATTGGACTTATAAGCCTATGTTGTCTTTTTACAACACGCCAGGGCGAAATGGGCGTAGTCACGATTTATAATTTATACAAATTGTTATGTTAGGGGAACTATTGACATTGACTGTTATGTTTATATTAAATAGTCTTGTTGATATAATACTTAGATTTCTTGGGGTTATTTCGCAACCTATTAATGTTTTCATCTTGAGAAATATTTACCTTTTAGACTTGAGAGTCAATGTTGTCGCAATACAACACGCCAGCGCTGATTGAACCAAATCAGGATTGATAGGGTAAATAATTTTTAGACCGATTGTATTGTCCATATTTACTATTATTCTATTATATATATATATATATAACCGTACATTTTTTGTTTACTTGTAAAGAAAATATTACTCTAATTGTAACTTTATTGTTGGCAGAATATCATTTCTGCCCAGACCCGTTATAGTGGGCTAATTTTCAATATTAAAGTCCAAAGCACTTGTACATAATGTACATATAATTGTTATAACAACAATAATTAGTACTTATTTGAATTGTTAAACTTCGGATTGTCCTATACAAAATAAATATTGGTTCAACATGACTAATTTTTTTATTTTTAACTATTATATACCATCACATGTCCTAGGTTTTTGGTTGTTTAATGTAATTTATCTAATATTTTTCAGTGGTTAGGAAGGGTGACGCATTTTAAGGCTCTCTAGTGATAGACGACTCCCATATATTTTGATACTCTCAGTAATAGGTGGGAGTGGCGAGATTAGACGCGTAATGTTTCTCTACGGAACATTTCTAGTCTTGAACTCATGTGCACTCACTCTTGTTGTTGTTATTTACCCTTTGTAATTTCCTTGTATTATTTTGTGGCCTCCTCGTCTGAGGACGCTACAAGTTGTTGGCATCTCGCCTACTTTCAAGTAATGTAAAACTCAGATTCTACTAAACAATTGCTTTATCGGTTGTTCTCTATGGCGGTGAAATGTGGTCTCCCAACTTAGATGACAAAAACATATTTAGGGTGTTCGAAAACAAGATGGTTAGGAAGATATTCGGTCCACAATGGCATGAGGCTATTAGGTAGTGTAGAAGGTAACATAATGATGACTTACATAACCTGTACTCATCACAAGACATTGTTAGTAATATCAAGTCTCGTAGATTACGCTGGGCAGCACATGCTGCGCGAATGGGATAATCTAGAGCCTTATTCAGGGTATTGACTTGCAAGCTCAATGGAAAGAGACCATTGGGAAGACCTAGACACAGATGGGAAGATATCCTTAGAATGTACCTGAAATAAAGGGGTGTAATAAGGTGGGCTTAATAGAACTAGCTCAAGATATGTGTAGGTAGTTCCAAATGCCATAGAGCGAGAAAGTAATTTTTGCCTGATACGCCTTAACTCCCGGGGAAACGTGCCCTTCATCTTTCCTGCAAGGTAAGGTGAATTATTTCACCATGGGTCTTAGTAAAAAAAATTGTTGTTATTGTTGGGGCAAATATATCGTAAAGATTCATCATAATCTATGGGTAAAAAAAGTTTACAATTACAATACTTTTTATTTATATAAGAAATTTAAAAAAAAAAAGTTGGCTGCTTTGCTTTCCTTTCCTTTCACATACTAAAACTTTACCTTTTTTTTTATCTATAACATGAGTATTAAATCTTGAAAAATGTTTATTTCGAGTTTGTGTTGAATATTTTATGTGCTTACGAGCCGCAAAAAAAGTGGATTTTTCAACTCTGTCCATCACCATTTCTGTCTATCTGTTAATGAACACAGACCTAAAATGATTTGATGAATTTTTTCAAATATTATATATATACATATATATAACATGGTTTTAGGTCATTAATTTTTAATTTTGAACCTAGCTTTTAATTTAATGGTAGTTTATTGTAGAGTTATTTTTTGGAAGCCAATTTATTCAAAAATTTATATGCTCACCGAAATTAAAGAGTATAGGATAGATGAGTGATGTACAGAATTCACATACTCCCCAAAGCGTATGATGACCATAAATGTTTTAAAAGGTCAATAGAATCATCTAATTGGTAGCACGTATGGTTTTAAAGAGAATTAGCAGCTAATTTTGGTTAAAGTAAACGAGCCCATTAACAGTTTCCAGCTATTGGCTGCATCTGTTCGGAACATAAGCCTCTCCACCGCCTCCTTTCATCCCTCCACCTTGGCCCAGTCCTCTCCTCTCTCCTCCACACTCCTCCTCACTCCCTTAAGCCATATGTCCCTTCGTCTTCCTCTCTTCCTCCACCTTGGCCCAGTCCTCTCCTCACTCCTCCTCACTCCCTTCAGCCATCTGTCCCTTGGTCTTCCTCTCGGCCTCCTACCTCCCACCTTCATATCCAGCATCCTCCTGGCCATCCTTTCCCTCTTCATTCTTCTCTTTAAAGATAATTTCACATAAAACTACTTGGCCAAATAATAAATTTATATCCGCGCTTATTGGTGCTCACAGGAAAATGGAGATGGTGCAGCTTTGACAAAGCATTTAAAAAAATTCTTCAATTAATGCCGAGCTAGTATAGATGAAGTATATTGAGTATTGAGTTATTTTCTATGGTAATTTATGCATACTAGTTTTAATACTGCTACTTTTTTTATGAACGTGAGAATACAAAGCGGAATATTGATGCCGATAGCTATTCATTAACAACGTAAAGAAATCATTCTTTAAAAAAAATTGCTACCCCCCCCCCGCCTCCCTTAATATCTAAAGGGCGAGAAAGGCTGAAAATAGGCAAGAGTGTCGCCTGGTTGAACATAATATATTTTATTATGAAATTAACAATAATAGTACAAAAATTAGAGAATAAACAAACAGTGCGTGAAGCGCCTCTTTCACAATCATCAAAACATGTTAGGCATCATAAACAAATAACCCTAGAATCCCTCGTGGATCGGTTACACAAGATTACACCCAGTGTGTTGAGAACAACAATAATTATTATTATTTTAAAGTCAGGGATCTTTAGTGTTGAACAATCTGGAACTTGGCCCCTTGGCCCCGTAATCTACGAGTATAAGCTCTAGGATAATTCCTAACTGTAACTCCCCCCGGAGACGAACTAACAACCAGCGCGCAAAGGTAAACACCTGACGTGCGCATAACTAACATTACGTTACTCAAATGTAACGACCCTAAATATGTAAGAGTGGACCAAGTCTCACTTTAACATACCTAAACCAGTTTTCCTAAACTAATGTACTAGGCTGCCCTTAAATAAAACTAAATTTATTAATGTTTACAAGACGGGCAGTAATCCCAAGATACGCAAGTCGACTCAGCGAGCTTGACATAAAAAATGTGTTTACAAAGTTACTAGACAATTGAATTGGGCTAGTATCCCAAAACCTAAGCGGAGATCGAAGGGCGACGACATCTATAAATTCCGCGGTAAGCACATGGCATAATATAACATAAATAAACATACTTTAAGAGCTTAAGTGCCGAAACAGTAATTTTGACTAGTGTCTCCCCCCCCTCCCCCCATGACGCCGAAACAGAAATTTTGGTATAATAAATAATAATGATCCCCAAGTTCTACGTCGCCTTTCTCACCTCCTTTCAACGAAGCCAATGGTGTAATAAGTGATTTTAGATCACCAACAATCCCATATATATATCATTATCAATTCACAGAGAAGGGGAAGGGAAGAAGGAAACGAAGGTGGGAGAAACAATAATGGAAAGATCCACATGGCCCGAGAAGGAAGTAGAACCATCCAGACGTCGCGAGGCCGGAAACGGAACACTTTCTTATTGGCCGGATGGACACGGGTTTGACTCTCGTAGCCAATTCACTCCGGCGAGCCGGTCAGTCAGACGGGACTAATGTCGGAGAGCAGAGGTCAAAGTTTGTGTTCTTGTTGTGCGTTGGTAATCCGTGAGCTGGCCCCAGGTTTGGTGAGTGTTGTGTCAATAATAGTAACTTGTTACAAAATTTAAGAAATAATTTAAAAGCCTTTGAACGTTCTGTGCTTTGTTTGGTTCATTCAGAGAAGAATAAATAGAAATATAAAAGGCCATGTCATTTCATTTCAAGTTGGATCATTACATTTAAAAACTTGATTGATCACATCCCATTCCAAATAATATTTGGCATTTAATCAATTTGAATATAAGAAAATTGTTAAGTAAATATACATTTCAATTTATGGTCTATATTTATTATTGATCTTCATTTGATGTTTCAATTGAAATAATTTCAATGTAGAAAATTTAAAAAATAGTAACAATGTGGTTGGCATCGCTTTATTTGAACAATTCTATGTAGGTTGTTATTTCAGTGGTTGGTAGTTCAGTGGTTCGTAGTTCAGTGGTTGGCATCGTACTGAGTACTACTCACTCCTATAAGGTTAATTTCTTGCTGTAGATAGGTTATCACACTATTCCATTACTAAAAGTCATTGAGTTATTTACTATTTTGTGGAGTCTAAAATGGGAAATTCAACAACAAGAATTAAAAGCTTACGAAAGGAAGACACGAGACTGACCAATCTTCATTTCCCAGTGTGTTCATTTATCTATGTCTGTAGAATGTTCGGGTTGGCTCCTGTTAGGCTCGTTTATAATAAAGAGTCAATCGACAGCCAAAGGGACACGAGGCCCCAACGTGGATCTGAAAATTCTGAAAGCTGGGCTTCACGGCTCCGAGATATCTCAATGAAGTATCAGGTGTCAACTGCAGGAAGGATTTACAACATTGTGCTGGGGGCGGCTATTGGTGTTATATCTCCAATTAAAATCATTCAAACTAACAAAATTTACAAAGATGAATATCCACCTTTAGTATTAAGTATCTATCTTTTTAGGGTAGTTTTTAATACAACCGTCACAGTTCTATTCATAATAAGGTTCGCTGGTATGCACTGGATTAGAATGGGAAATATTCTGGTTACATTAAATAAAATCGACAGCACTCTCCTGATGAATAATAGATTGACCATGTACAGCTCCATGCTTGTTTTTTTAAGGGTGGAATTAGCTCTTATTTTTGCAAATATGATTGCTATTTGTTTCTTTGATGGCATGCTGAATTCTCACGATTGGTACAGCATAACTTTAAATATTGTTGGAATTAGTCTTAGCACATGTATTAACCAAATGTTTATTGTCCTTGTAAGTAACCTTGCTCTCTTAATCAGACAAAGGTTGTACCATTTGAACGTACATTTATCAAAGATTACTACCACTTACAGAAGTGAAGAAGAAGAACCAAATGAACAGTCTGGGACGTGTTTTGAGACCGTAGACATTTCATTTACCTCCACCCGAGGCTTTATTTTGTCCGATATGTCTGCTCTGTCTTCTCTACCAGGTCCGTCTTTTACCCAGAGGATCATTACCCTCCGTGAGGTCCACAATAGCCTGTGTGATGCCATCCACAATATTGATGGTCTTTTCGGAGTTTTCTTGTTTTTAAACTTGATATCCATGTTTTTATACTTTATATGTCACATGCAGATCATAGTTTTTTCCTCTTTTAATCAAGATAAATCAATTCCAATAATTCCATCCATCTATAGGATGTTAATAATAATCTTAAACATCGTGTTCTTGATGTTGAGCTGCGACTACGCAGCCTATGAAGCGAGTCACATCAGTGTGATCCTACAGAAGATGACTTTGTTGAGGGACCTGGATCAGTCGACCCTGACGGAGATACAGCTGTTCCTGCAGCAGGTCACCATCAGGAAGATACAATTCACCGCTGGAAGGTTCTTCACTCTTGATCGCAGCATGTTGTTCTCTACTCTTGGAATGATGATTACTTATTTCATCATCATCTTGCAGTTTCAGACTAACTAAAATAAATGTTTCTGTGAATAGTTATTTGTTTCAAACTTTAGCATCAACAAACTTACCAATGGCATAGCACCTCAGCGTGCAATTGTCACATGAATTCATATCATAGCTTTTCCACCATACTATATAATATTATGATTTTAAATTAAGTTGATTGTTTTTCAAATAATTACATTATTTTTATGGACTACCCAATTAAATGGATTTTTCCTTAAATTTCAAGCGGCAATTTTCTATTCAATTTTTAGACCTATTTGTTATTTTAAGTTGTATTGAAAAACTATTGTTGTTTTTTATGTAATCTCTGTTGGAAGTTAACTATTCTGATCACATACTAATTATTAAAGACAACATACTAAGGAGACAAATTCAATATATATACGTTAGTTTTTACATGCATAATAAATGTGAAAAGAAAGAAAAAAAAGATTAATTTTATGTTCATACTTCATGTATCCTAAAGGTAAATCCAACCTTGGCCTACTACGCCATGACCCTATCTTATAAGCTCTACCATAGTGCAATAATTTAACATAAGCATGCTACCTTTCATGTTATCTGAAGGGTATATATATATATTTTAGGTGACACTAGGTCAATTTTTTAAGATCTTGTTAATGTTATGTTTGTAAGCTTTATTTGAAAGTCTTTAAAATAAACTTAAGTATTTACTTTTAATTTCTTCAATTTGCATTACTGTGTGCAGACCAAATAACTATTGTTATTTTCATACCTTGTCAAGAGTTTGATTCAAAATTTGGCTGCAAATACAAGGATGATATAAGATCTGGATGACGGTATGGAAGAACGTATAGTGTATGCTTAGTGGACCTATAGTGTGGTCCCGAGCACAATATAACTCCACCTTTTAACCTTTGATGACGTAAGCAACCCAAGCTAGTGTCCACTAAACATCCACTAAGTCAAGTTATTTGCATACGTTCATAGACTATTATTTAACAAATACACTAATATAGGGAATATAAGTCCTTATTGTTATTTTTAATGTAAAAACATTTTAAAAAGTTCAGAGACATAAAAGGCTCTTATAACAGCTTTTATGGGTCAATTCTGATGGTATGCTATTTCTGCTACCTCACAGAATTTAGGCCAATATAACTCCACCTTTTAACCTTTGATGACGTAAGCAAACCCAAGCTAGTGTCCACTAAACATCCACTAAGTCAAGTTATTGCATACGGTTCATAGACTATTATTTAACAAATACACTAATATAGGCAAATATAAGTCCTTATTGTTATTTTTAATGTATAAAAACATTTTAAAAAAGTTCAGACATTAAAAGGCTCTTATAACAGCTATTATTATTGGGGTTCAATTCTGATTGGTATGCTATTTTTCTGCCTACCTGCACAGAATTTATGGCCACCTGTAGTAAGTATAGGAATGTAAATATCAAAATATACAAATCAATCATTTTATTTTCTACGGGTATGAAACGTGGTCTCTTAACTTTTATGACGAAAACACATTTAGGGTATTTGAGAAAAATGTGCTTAAGAAGATATTTTGTTCATAAAGTGATGAGGTTACTATAGAGTCAAAGAGATTACATAATGATTGAGTTAAATACACTGTACTCATCATAAGGCAATGTTAGGATATTAAAGTATTGTAGATTGCGGTGAGCAGGACATGCAGTGTGAATGGGAGAGTCTGGAACCTTGTTCAGGGTGTTGATTGGCAAAAACCAAGGGGAAGAGACCGTTGGAAGACCTAGACGCAAATGGGAGGATAACATTAGAATAGACCTGAAAGAGATAGTGTCTAATGAGGGGACTGGATAGAACTAGCTCAAGATATGGATAGGGTGTAAAGAGGGGTACTGGAGAGAATTATCTCAGATTGGATAGGTGTAATGAGGGACTGGATAGAACTAGCTCAAGACAGGGATATGGTGTAATGAGGGAACTGATAGACTACTCAAGACAGTGTTAGTTGTAATGAGGGGACTGGATAGAACTAGCTCAGACAGGATATGGTTAATGAGGGGACTGGATAGAACTAGCTCAAGATAGGATAGTGTGTAATGAGGGGGACTGGATAGAACTAGCTCAAGACAGGATAGGTTGTAATAGGGACTGGATAGAACTAGCTCAAGACCGGTATAGGTTGTAATGAGAGGACTGATAGAACTAGCTCAAGATAGAATGGTGTAATGAGGGGACTGGATAGAACTACTCAGATAGGGATATGGTGTAATGAGGGGAACTGGATAGAACTAGCTCAAGACAGTGTTAGGTTGTAATGAGGGGACTGGATAGAACTAGCTCAAGACAGGATATGTGTAATAGGGAACTGTATAGAACTAGCTCAAGACAGGGATAGGTTGTAATAGGAGGATGGATAGAACTACTCAAGATAGGATATGGTGTAAGAGGGACGATAGAACTAGCTCAAGATAGGGATATGGTGTAATGAGGGGAACTGGATAGAACTAGCTCAAGACAGTGTAGGTTGTAATGAGGGGGACTGGATAGAACTAGCTCAAGACAGGATATGGTGTAATGAGGGAACGTATAGAACTAGCTCAAGACAGGGATAGGTGTAATGAAGGGACTGGATAGAACTAACTCAATATAGGGATAGGTGGTGTACTTTGGGAAATTGCGGCAAATTAACTTTAGAGTCCCTAATACCATAAATAATTAATTACGTAGTAAGTATATCTGCTTGAGGATGTTGTAGTAGAAATTCACACGGTCCACTAATATTCTGTAGACAAATGATGCTCTAATACGTCAAACAAACACAGATAATTGCCAATGCGTTTGACTTTCGAGTTTAATAACCGATATTATTTTGTCACTAAACTACTTGTTAGTTTTTAATAATAATAATAACAGTATTTGATCATTTAGTTAAAGATGCACTGGTTGGCTTTCAAAATTATACTGACGTTATTCAGTTGTACAAAAATCTGAAACTATTTTAACTCGCACCGAGAGTGCTGAGTGAATCACGCTGAATTGTTTTAGTATATATATATATATATATATGTGTGTGTGTATGTTGTGTGTGTGTGTGTGTGTTTGTTTGTTTTGTGTGTGTGTGTGTGTTTGTGTGTGGTGTGTGTGTTTGTTGTGTGTGTGTTTGTGTGTGTGTGTGTGTGTGTGTGTGTGTGTGTGTGTGTGTGTGTGTGGTGTGTGTGCGTGTGCGTGTGTGTCAGGCACGAGTTTGAAATCACCACGATGTGAGAGACGGGTATTTAAAGTCAGAAGTGATGTGTCTGATTGTCACTTAAGACTTTCATCACACTTATGTCATCAACCTGTCAGTGCCTTTGTTCAACGTCTGAAGACAAATGTAAGGTAGTCACTGTAATGTGTGAGTTTCATCTACTATAGTTTGATGAATGTGAGACGATTACTAATATTATTGGGCTTATTAAAATAAAATGAACTGCTAGACAGTCGTCATAGTGATGAATGTTGGGTCCGTCCGTCCTCTGATCGCCTGTAAAGCTCAAACCATAATTTATATTTCAGTATGTAAGTCCGTAATCTTCTTAAAAGGGTGTCACATAAAAAAACGCACATGGCTAGATCTTAAGACATTTTTCATGTCACTTATTCTCAACTGCCGAGGACGGGGAGATCGAGGGTTCGAATCTCGGTCCGGGTGAACTGGGGGAGGTTTTTCCTTAAATGATTTTCCACTCTCCCTCCACGCAAATGCGGGTTCACTTCCTATATATATCCAACCTTCACAATTCCTAACCTATTAGCGTAATTAGTACTTAAGCGTATAACCCAAACGGGTAGTAAGACGCGGTGCTAAATTAAAAAAAAAAATACATTTATTCACAATTGGGCAACCCGCCCACCCTCGACTGATGTCCTTTAACTCTCTAGATACCAGCTCTGGCCGAACCGACTAGAATCTGTCTGCCAACTCTAGGAGAATTCTTCGATGGCGGCAGAAAGCACCGATCAACGGCTTCTATCCACGTCATAAAATAAGACGATACTTGAGAGAGCGGGTGTTGAGCTCGGCCGCCGAGGACGGGGAGATCGAGGTTCGAATCTCGGTCGGGTGAACTGGGGTGGTTTTTCCTAAATGGTTTTCCACTCTCCTTCCACGCAAATGCGGGTTCACTTCCTCTAAATTCAACCTTCCCAATTCCTAATCCATTAGCGTAATTAGTACTTAAGCGTATAACCGAACGGTTAGTAAGACGCGTGCTAAATATATTGAGAGAGCGGTTCCCACAGATTCACTGCTGTCGCAACTAGACTAAACGTTCATGGCCCTACGTACGGATTTAACAGGAAATGTCTCCTATTTCAAACTCCTGACGTTACATTCACAAGCTGACCTGTGGTGACGGATGCAAGGCCGTAGCCAAGGGGGGGCGGGGGGGTTTGGAGATTTAAAATCCCCGTGAAATTTTATGAACAAGATATACATGGCTTTATTTATGGTTCAAACAATATCGAAATTAAGATACAAATACAAATTAAGGGACTGTGTTACCATAAAAAGCACTTCAAAGAACTTCTAGAGGTGTTAAATATTTAGAAATTTTCCTAGCCTTCGGCATTTTGGGGGTTATTTTACCATAAAAAAAAACTTCACAAAGTTTCAAAAGGGGTTTAATATTTAGAAATTTTCCAAGCCTTTGGCAGCTAGGGGGTTATTTTACCATGAAAAAAAAACTTCAAAGAGCTTCTAGAACTGTTTATCATTTATACTTTTTTTCTAGCTTCCAGCAATTGGGGGATGTGCCCACCTGCCCCTACCCCCACGCCCCCCGAAATTACTGGCTGGCTACAGTCTGTGATGGATGTACTTATAATAGATACCAAACTCTTTGAGAATAAAATCACTAAGTTGAGAGCTTATCATATAAATATATATTTATGTGGACATGTTTCTTTTCTGATCATGTTTAGATGAACGTTTCAAACAATGATAATATTACATATTTACTTTACAAAGAAAACGTTATATTAAAAATTTCTAGAAAATCACTTTGTATAAAAGGTTTAAAACGTGGCATGTTTAGTTGTATTTGATTAGAGAGTAATAAATAGAAAGAAAAAAATCTCTTGTCCTTCAATTTCAAGTTTTGTTATTACATTTAAAGGGGAGGTGCGCAAGAACTCACGCCCCTTTTTCAAAAGTGCTGTGTAATTTACTCCATTATAATGTTACCAGAAAATTATCGAGTAAATATGATTGTCATTTCACGTTCTATATTTCTTATTGAAACGGCGTTTTGAGTTTTATATCGAGATAATTTAATAATGGTGAAAGCGCTTTATCTGATCACTCCGATGAATTTTTAGCAGTTCACTGGTCGACATTGTCCAGAGTACTCGACCGTATGAGGCTTTTAGGCTTTGTGTAAATCGTAGACCATTCATTTATTTAAACTCCCTTTTAATCTATTTATTTCTATTGGTGGACTGAAATGGAAAATTTAACAATAAAAATGAATATTCCACGAAAGAAAGATGCGAGTCTTATCGATCTTCAGTTTTCAGTGCGCTCCTTTGTCTACGTATGTAGGATATTTGGATTGGCTCCTGTTAGACTCGTTGATTATCGAGAGTCGAGCAATAGACAATGGGCTACCAGGAGACCACGAAGATTTGGAAATTCTGGCAGATTCCCTTCTGAACAAGATATTTCCATGAAGTATCAGGTGTCAAATGCAGGAAGGATTTACAACATTGTGTTGGGGGCGGCTATTTGTCTTACCGCTTCAATTCTAATCATTCGAATATACAAATTAGCCGCAACAACCTTATCACTTTTAGTGTTAATCGCTCACCTCTATAATCACGTTATAAATGGCATTGTCTCTGTTATTTGTATAACAATGTTCTCTAGTCAACACTGGGCTAGGATTGGAAAAGTCTTTATGATTTTAATAAAATAGATATCATCCTGTTGGATAATAGGATCTACCATCTATTGTTCAATAAGATTTTTTCTAATGTCGGAAATAGTGGTTATTTTCGTAAATCTAATTCCTTACTATTTCTTTGATATCATGTTAAGTACTAATAATTGTTATGATGCTGCTTTAAATTTTTGGGGGATTAATTTGAGCCAATGTATTAACTTTATGTTTAGTATAATTTTCGGTAACGTTGCTCTCTTAAGCAAACAAATGCTTTACAACTTGAATCGACAGCTATCAAATATTATTAGCAACTTCAGAAGGGAACGCAAACGCCAAACTGGACTGTCTGACACAAATTATACTTAGGTTCATCTCTTACCCGACGGTTAAATACCCTCCGTGAGATTCACATCAGTCTGTGTGATACCATCACGATGTTACTAGACTGTTCGGAGTGTTCTTATTTTTGAACTTGATCTGCAAATTTGTAGATTTGATAGCTAGTCTGCACGTAATCATTCATTTTCTTTTTTGTCAGGCAAATATCTCACGTGTACTTCTACTCGCGTTTAATATTTTACTTATCGTCTCTAACGTCGTGTTCAGACGTTTAGCTGCGAATATGCATCCTCGGAGGCGAGTCACATGGGCGTTATCTTGCAGGAGATGGTACTTTTAAAGGACCTGGATCAGTCACCCTGACGGAGATACAGCTGTTCCTGCAGCAGGTCACCATCAGGAAGATACAATTCACCCCCTGGAAGGTTCTTCACTCTTGATCGCAGCATGTTGTTCTCTACTCTTGGAATGATGATTACTTATTTCTTCTTCGTTGTGCAGTTTGAAATTATCTAATCAATGTTTTTGATGTAGTATTATCATTAATTTCAGCTCAAGAGTTTGCGAGTACTCGAAAATTCGAGTTAAAGTCGAGCTTTAGTAGCTGCACAAAATTGACTCGAAAGATTTTTACAAATCTCTAAAAAATGTGAGTACTCAGAATTTGATATCATTTTATTCGAAAAAGCCCAGTTTTTAATTAAGTGTATTCAATTTTAAAACAAATTTCATAACGGAGTCTCTCAATATTTACTTTTGAAAAGCTAAATTATATTAAATTAATTACACAGCGTTACTATCGTTTGGGTTATACGCACTTACGTTTTGTGTAATGGTAGGTGATTGTAGTGAAATGGAGGACCTAATTTAACGTGGAATCCGAACCACGGTGAGGCCTGGATTCCTCACATCACAATTTGTGATTAATACACGTCTTGTCAGAGTAAGGAAGGGTTTGGTAATTAATCTGTACCGGACCGGATTGAACCTGGACCCGCAAGAGTCTGACACTCCTAACACCAGGTCACCTAGCAAAATTTACAATTTTAAATTATACTAATTATAATTTTTTGACATAATTTTCACGAATTTTATTTTTAAATATGAATTACTTATTTATGGATCATTAGAGAGATCTACTGAAATATTTTCATAAATATTGCTATACTACTAGATTTCTAAAAAACCGATGTTATTGAACGGCACGAATGGGAATACTATCAAACCAATTTCAACTTATTTTACAACTCATTATTGCACAGCTAAGTCAGTGCAACTATCGTACTCACTAAGAGCATAGCTTTTCCACAATTTCAATGTAATATGTTATTTTACTTAGTTAATATGAATGTTTTTAATAATCTATTTATATTTATAATTCAGTCAGTTAAATGGTTTACTTCTTGGCTTTTAATTGTATTTTCCATTGATTATTGAAAAATTATGTATTTTAAAACTGTATTTTGTTTAAAAATATTGAATATAAGATAGTTTGTGTAATGTAAATGAACATTTATTAACTAGTACAAATAAATCAAACCATTGTAGATATTCTATATTATCGTCTATAGCAGAATTGAGCAAAATATTTCTTAAGGTGGTGTGACAGTGAGTGTAAGTTTAGGGAAGTGTTTTTTGAAGTTTTTATAGCATAAATATTTTTTGGCCAAAATAAATCAAATACATCTTCTATGGAAACATAGAGTTTAGTTTTCTGCAAATACTAATCTCAATATTTCTTGAATATCTTCCAAACGTTTCCTGGGATTTAATGACAACTTTTTCTCTTTATTTAAAAACTTTATTACCTAAAATGCCGCTATGCTCATAAACAGATAATCAAGAACTTTTGAGATTAACATGTGCAGAAAACTAAACTCTATGTTTCTATAAAAGAAATAATTGATTTATTTTGGCCAAAAAATGTTTATGATGTAAAACCTGCAAAACTAATGCACTAAACTCGCGCTCACTAGCACCCCACTTTAATGAAGCCACAGATAAGGTGAATTAGAAGTGAAACTCGCCATACCATGTAAAGGTTTGAGAAATCATGTTTCTCAATCGAGCACGGCAAGTCTGAAACCGATACCGTTGTCTTGAATTTTGCTCAGCAGCCGGGTGGCCATGCTTCACCTTACCCGTATGTCTGTCCGGTTGACGTCTGTTGAATTCTTAAGGTGGGGTGCTAATGAGCGCCAGTTTAGTGCATCAATTTTGCAGTTTATATAGCATAAAAATTTTTTGACAAAAATAAATCAAATATTTCTTCTATAGAAACATATAGTTTAGTTTTCTTCACATACTAATCTCAAGAGTTCTTGAATATCTCTCATGAGCATAGCGGCATTTGGTGACAAACTTTTTAAATGAAGAGAAAAAGTTGTCACTAAATTCCAGGACACCCTTGAACGATATTAAAGAACTGTTGAGATTAGCATGTGCGGAAAACTAAACTCTATGTTTCTATAGAAGAAATATTTAATTTATTTTTGCCAAATAAATGTTTATGCTATAAAAACTTCGAAAATACTACCCTAAACTCACGCTCACTAACACCCCATCTTCAGTCCTCAATCTCGGTGACCAAACCCCTAACGTCCGCAGAGTCGGCTGGCCTTACTTCAGTGGTACAGTCATGATATAGTAGCGATACGATACACTATAACTTCCATTGTTTCGATTGTGGCTGTTTACATCAACGATGACGCTTTGATCTCGATACAATCACGGTACAGCCTTGATCTTATTACGATCCTCTTGAGAGAGTGAAGATATTTAAATTTAAAAAAAAAATTACCTTACCGTCATATTAGTTTTTGTTTTTAGCACCGCGTCTTAGTAATCGTTCGGGTTATACGATTATGCACTAATTACGATAGGGGTTTAAAGGTCCAGGAAGGTTATATTTAAATGAAGTGTACCAGCATTTGTGTGGAGAGAGATTGGAAAACTATTTTGGGGGCAAACCACTCTCACTAAAACCGACCGACATTAGAACATCGATCTCCCCGTCATCGGCAGTCTAGTCTAATGTGAGAGTAGCGCGTTAGACCACGTGGCGTAGATACCTTTGACTGTGGACTACTTTTTGTTGGCATATTTTGTTCCCTGTTGATTTTAACGCCTTTTCCCTCATCAACCAAAATAGTTGCTATGAAAGCCAGCTCTAAGCAGTGAGCCCGATACCAAAAGAAAGCCATAGAGCAAAGGTTTACTGTCACTGTATCAGAGAGTACCGTCACTGTATCAGAGAGTACCGTCACTGTATCAGAGTGTACCGTCACTGTATCAGAGAGTACCGTCACTGTATCAGAGAGTACCGTCACTGTATCAGAGTGTACCGTCACTGTATCAGAGAGTACCGTCACTGTATCAGAGAGTACCGTCACTGTATCAGAGAGTACCGTCACTGTATCAGAGAGTACCGCCACTGTATCAGAGAGTACCGTCACTGTATCAGAGAGTACCGTCGCTGTATCAGAGAGTACCGTCGCTGTATCAGAAAGTACCGTCACTGTATCAGAGAGTACCGTCACTGTATCAGAGAGTACCGTCACTGTATCAGAGAGTACCGTCACTGTATCAGAGAGTACCGTCACTGTATCAGAGAGTACCGTCACTGTATCAGAGAGTACCGTCACTGTATCAGAGAGTACCGTCACTGTATCAGAGAGTACCGTCACTATATCAGAGAGTACCGTCACTGTATCAGAGAGTACCGGCATTGTATCAGAGAGTACCGGCATTGTATCAGAGTGTACCGTCGCTATATCAGAGTGTACAGTCGCTGTATCAGAAAGTACCGTCGCTGTATCAGAGAGTACCGTCGCTGTATCAGAGAGTACCGTCGCTGTATCAGAGAGTACCGTCGCTGTATCAGAGAGTACCGTCACTGTATCAGAGAGTACCGTCGCTGTATCAGAGAGTACCGTCGCTTTATCAGAAAGTACCGTCGCTGTATCAGAGAGTACCGTCGCTGTATCAGAGAGTACCGTCGCTGTATCAGAGAGTACCGTCGCTGTATCAGAGAGTACCGTCGCTGTATCAGAGAGTACAGTCGCTGTATCAGAGAGTACAGTCGCTGTATCAGAGAGTACCGTCGCTGTATCAGAGAGTACCGTCGCTGTATCAGAGAGTACAGTCGCTGTATCAGAAAGTACCGTCGCTGTATCAGAGAGTACCGTCGCTGTATCAGAGAGTACCGTCGCTGTATCAGAGAGTACCGTCGCTGTATCAGAGAGTACCGTCGCTGTATCAGAGAGTACCGTCGCTGTATCAGAGAGTATCGTCGCTGTATCAGAGAGTACCGTCACTGTATCAGAGAGTACCGTCGCTGTATCAGAGAGTACCGTCGCTGTATCAGAGAGTACCGTCACTGTATCAGAGAGTACCGTCACTGTATCAGAGAGTACCGTCACTGTATCAGAGAGTACCGTCGCTGTATCAGAGAGTACCGTCGCTGTATCAGAGAGTACCGTCGCTGTATCAGAGAGTACCGTCGCTGTATCAGAGAGTACCGTCGCTGTATCAGAGAGTACCGTCGCTGTATCAGAGAGTACCGTCGCTGTATCAGAGAGTACCGTCGCTGTATCAGAGAGTACCGCCGCTGTATCAGAGAGTACCGTCACTGTATCAGAGAGTACCGTCGCTGTATCAGAGAGTACCGTCGCTGTATCAGAGAGTACCGTCGCTGTATCAGAGAGTACCGTCACTGTATCAGAGAGTACCGTCACTGTATCAGAGAGTACCGTCACTGTATCAGAGAGTACCGTCACTGTATCAGAGAGTACCGTCGCTGTATCAGAGAGTACCGTCGCTGTATCAGAGAGTACAGTCGCTGTATCAGAAAGTACCGTCGCTGTATCAGAGAGTACCGTCGCTGTATCAGAGAGTACCGTCGCTGTATCAGAGAGTACCGTCGCTGTATCAGAGAGTACCGTCGCTGTATCAGAGAGTACCGTCGCTGTATCAGAGAGTACCGTCGCTGTATCAGAGAGTACCGTCGCTGTATCAGAGAGTACCGTCGCTGTATCAGAGAGTACCGTCGCTGTATCAGAGAGTACCGTCGCTGTATCAGAGAGTACCGTCGCTGTATCAGAGAGTACCGTCGCTGTATCAGAGAGCACCGTCACTGTATCAGAGAGTACCGTCGCTGTATCAGAGAGTACCGTCGCTGTATCAGAGAGTACCGTCGCTGTATCAGAGAGTACCGTCGCTGTATCAGAGAGTACCGTCGCTGTATCAGAGAGTACCGTCGCTGTATCAGAGAGTACCGTCGCTGTATCAGAGAGTACCGTCACTGTATCAGAGAGTACCGTCGTTGTATCAGAGTGTATCGCAGTATATTTGATGTAAATGACCGTGATCACGGCCGTTATCGTACCTATACCGTCATCGTGTCGTTACCGTATAGTGACAGTTCCACTGATATAAATAGAGCCTAAGATGATCTCAACACGATTCTTCAGCTTCAACATGTCCACATGAAGATTAAAGTATAAAAAAATATATTTGTTTCTCCAATTATGTGAGACTTTTCAGAAACCCTCTAATATTATTATGGATTAATACCCAACTAGAATCAAAATTTAAATAAAATGCACCTTTTATTATTGATATGTGTTATGATTTACGATATGTTCATTTCTTGTATCAGTGAACTTAGACCGCCAATGCAACCTGTTTTCTGACTCCTCCTTCAGCTCTCAGAATTTTATTCTTTCCTTCAAATCATCCAATATTTGAATCCTCTTTCCTGAGCTCCTCTTTCCCTCAACCTTTCCTTCTATGAAGTCATGCAGAAGACAGTTCCTTCTAAGGATGTGTCCGATATGATTTTCTTTTTACCGAAGAATCACATCCAAAATGGTTCTCTTCCCACCCACTATTCTTAGGACTTGTTAATTTGTCACCCTGTCGGTCCATCTGATCTTCTCAAGTCTGCTCCAGTATTACATAGCAAAGCTCTTCAAGTATTTATTTTCCATCTTCCAAAGAGTCCAATTTCAAAATAGAAATGTGTGTATATATATTCAAAATAAAGTAGGCTGATCACATTTAGAATCAGTTATATATATTTTTGAACGAAATTATTAGCATTCTTAAAAATGAACCAATTGGGAAGATGGTTTTATTTATAAAGAAACAAGACCCTTCCCTACCCCCCCGCCCCCAAATAATTAAAACATATGAAAAATTCATATTTTATACATAAAATAATATAATTTAAATCTAAAATGGGGATAGTTTCTAATAAATATCCACATAATCTTAAATATATATTTTATTTTGTATCTTGAGTCCCAGAGAGTAATCATGAAATATATACATGCAGTAAGTTTAGTCAAAATATTTACGTAATTTAAAAGTTAAAATTGACACACGTAATAAATTATTAGATCACCACCAAAATAACATCATAATTTCTAAAATTACAAAATATTTTAGCACCACGCCCTACTACCCATTTGGGCTATAAACATCTATAATAATCAAGCTAATGTGCTAGGAATGAGGGGGTTTAATTTAGAGGATGTGTATCCAAATATGTGTGGAGGGAGAGTGGATTAAAACACCCTTAACACGCTCTACCATTGTACCCCTTTGATTATCACTTGGTACATTTCCCCGACACAACGTAGTACCAATACGTCACTACCTCGGTCCCGGCACAGATTTATCTGAATGCCAAACCCTTCCTTCACCTCTGACAAGACGTGTATTAATCACATCTTGTGAATGTGAGGAATGCCAGGTCTCCACCGTGGTTCGGATTCCACGTTAAACTGTAGGTCCTCCATTTCATCTCACAATCACCCTACCATTACACATTAGCGTAAGTGCGTATAACCCGGACGGGTAGTAAGACGCGGTGCTAATAATAATAATAATAATAATACGTCACTACATGGTCACGTCACCTCGCTGACCGAGAAAATTCCACTAATTGAGCTTTGATACTCGGTTACTACCCCCCGTTATTTGTTTACAAAATAAGACTAAGCCACTTGTAAATAAAATACAGTGAGGTTAAGTTCAACATAATTATATTAATGAATACATTGATTAAATTTGATGACCCACAATAGTTTAGGGCAAATGAAACAGAACACACTTAAATATTCTAAAACACTGGCCCACTGGGCATTCCAGCAATGTTTTCCGTCTGACACTGCTCTACGGGTTCGGCCAGACTGACAAGCGTGCGAGCGAGCGCGCAAGCGACTAGGTGGCTAGACTGCCGGACGTGCGAGCGAGCGCGTGATTAGCAGATAGCTCTCGATAGTTGTTGACGAGGAGGCTCCGAATCTTGGCTCACTGAACTGAGGGTGGTTTTTGACAAGTGATTTATTGTTGTGGTTTTCTCATCCTCTCTCCACGCTAATGGTGATTCTTATTTGTAAAAGCCTACATTGATAATATTGAGGTACGTATTTAAACATATCAGTTTTACATATATATATATAGGTGTGGTTTATGATCTTACCAATTAAATTAGGCCGTCAGTAGCAAGTGTGCTAAACCTATCGATAATAATAAAAATGTCAAAATGAGAAGTTTTCCTAGCACTCAATGAACCAACATACACTAATATTGCCTAGCGCCTGTAAACTAGACTGTACGGGATCGAGCGCGCGCGCTTGAAATATAGAACCAGTTCTATCAATCAAGGGCGCGCGCTCAGTCACTCGCTGGCCCAGTCTGGCCGTCCCCTACCTCGTGCGGTGCATGGGTCAGCCCTATCCTGTTCAACAATCCGTACAGCATACTACACTCCTCCACTGACCTCAGTGGTCGAGAAGCGATATCTATCGGTACACATTTCAAAGAGTACACAAGGTGTGACGTATACGGTATACCAGGATTCAAACCCCAATCTCCCCGTCATTGGCAGGCCAGTCTATTGTGACAGTGGCACCTTAGACTACTCAACCACTGAAGCAGGCTATATGTGTATGTTACTTTTAGAAAATTACATAACTTTCCAAATCTCTATTTTAAGAAATTTAATGTTGATAAATTAATATTTTTTTTAAATATTATATCTTCTATGAGATAGATCAAATGAGGATTCGATTATACATTAGAAATATTTATTTAGTTCTAACAATAAATTTGTTTCCACACACTTAGGCTTAAGCATAAATAAATTATAACATAGGGAAAAAAGATTTGGTCTAGTTCTATATTCATGTTATTTTTTTATTAAAAAGTTGGTGAGAGTTGTTTTAGAGATAAGTAGTTAATCCCATTTTTATAAACTATATTATTTCAAAATAAAACACTGAAATATTAAATTTTTAATCAATTCACTCTGTATAGCTGTATGTAGACATAATATATATGTTTTAGCATAGAATCTTAAAACCCGTTCGAGTTATATTCCTCGATGCTAATTACGTTAATGGTTTTATGGATGAGGAATATTATATTTATATGAATTATACCCATATTAGCGTGGAGAGAGAGAGAGAGAGAGAGAGAGAGAGAGAGAGAGAGAGATTGGGAAATCGTTTTGTAACCCCCCCTTAAGTACACTCGACCAACCAAGATTCAAACCTTGATTTCCACATCAACTTCATCAGATTTGTCTATTGCTAGAATAGTGCCTTAGACCATGCGGTCACCAAAGTGAATAGAGTGACTATTGTTGTATTCAAACACTCGCATTGGTGGTCACGCAGACTAATGGTTCAAACACAAGCATCATTGTTTGTCAGTGACTGGGAGGTCGGATTTCTAAATATCTCATGGATTATCCAAGGGATAGTTTGTTTCAATCGTTTACCACTATTCATCTACGAAAATTTGGGGGAATTATCTCTCAGTTTTAATTTACTAATCCCTACCCCATTAGTTTGATTAAAATGCAGAAAACATAGACAGGTATAAAACCTGATGAATATAAAATCTAAATAAACATTGTCCAATTGAAATGGGCTAGGAGTTATTAAAGCACATAGTTGTTATTTGCTTTATAAAGTAAATATTCGATAAATACACTAAGAAAAGCACTTATTTTAAACTGTTTGTAAAAGTTTCGTGTTTATTTTGATTCATTTAAATAGGAACAAATATAGAGAATGGTTCTTGTCCATCAACTTATATTTGGATTAATTTATTTAAAGGGAAATAAAGCTGAGTATAGTGCCCAAACCTCAAATAATTTAAGTCATTTAATCAAATTTGCTACCGTACCAGAAAAGTGGAATATTAAATTTTCATTTCTATACATTTACGAGTTTTCAAAGGCAACATTTTGATTATATCTATAAGCACGGTCTTTGTTTGTTATTGAATTTTCGTTTGAGATTTCTAGTGAAAGAATCTAATTGTTATTTAATTATAATAATGTTTTTGGCCTCCAATTATTGTTTTAGTCCGATGTATGTTTCGGTAGTTGACTGGTTGCCATCATATCGAGTAATAATCTCTCAAAGCTAATCCTTTTTTTATTTTCTGCAAAAACGTAAATAGTCCAGTGAATGATGGTTTTAAATTGATCACTCTCTGTGAGCACTAAATGGAAGATTTAAAAACAAAAATAAACCATATAAGATTGTCCAATCTGCATTTTCCGAGATTTAGTTTATCTACGTGTGGTATATTTTGTATTGTCTCCTATGAGATTTGTTTATAATCGTGAGTTAAGTATTAGGACTCCATACGTCACTAGACTGACACCCTACATAAGTCTTAAGATATTTCAAGGTGGAAACTCACTGCCATCTCAAAGTCCAGCACCCACTTGTCCGGGGAACAAACACCCCTTGCAAGTATCATATATCCCACCATGGCTGTGTCTTTCGAGTGTAGCCACGCATTAATTACATGCGCAACTAGCAATTAAGGAACCAACGTTCTATGCCTGCCGTTGACCCTGCTATCACCGGACAACTAGGAACCCCTCTTGGCAAACTTTATCGGCGGGAGGAGTTTTCTCCTCCTCTCGTGGGTGCTGTACTCTCACGTAGGGGACGTTAACCTCCTAGAGGATGTCAAGCACCTAGCCTCAGGTATCATTCCGAAGAGCTTTAAACCTGAGTTGCCCAGCGAGGACATCGTGGAGGTGGCCTTAATAACTTTCCCAAAGGTACTACTACCAACCGCTCAGTGTGTGGCGCGTAGGGGGGCAAACCTCTTTTCCCCCATTCACTCCCACACAGAGACCTTGACAGAGATTTAGCCACCCTTCAGATTAAGCCCTTTGACGTTGCCCGGAACCACCCTAAGGAGGTATTCTTCCGGGATTTTGGATGAAGAACAGCCCCCAGGCATAAAGGGAAGGCTCTTTTTCCCGTCCGGGTCAGGGCAGTCACCACGAAGACGACCTCGATTCAGAGATTCCAACCACAAACCCGGCGCTACTCTTTGAGAGCTAAACAAAGGCCAATCGGCCAACAGGAGACAGCATATCTTTGTAGAATGTGGAAGGTGTGCCAACAGGAAAAACGCCATTCCCATAGGGTACCAGTTGTTTATTGCGTTACGGATTCAAAACACAATGTTGGTGGCAGTTATTGGTGTTCCCACTTGAATTCAAATCTTTCGAAAATACAGATTCACAGTTGAATATTAATTTTTAATAGTATGTTCTTACTTAATAAGTCTAGTTTTCACCATCTGCAATGTCTTCCTTTCCGTGACAATGTCCAGTTGTCTGCACTATGATAGAATTAGAAAAGGTCTGGATGTATTTAATAATAAATTAGATAATATCTTGGTTATAATAAATATAGTTTTTACGGTGTAATTTTTACGTTTTAATTTTTGGAAATAGTTTTTATTATTGTATTGCTAGTTATTTCTTTGATAATATAATTTATTCTTTCACTTGGTCCACTATTTTTTTCCAACCTTTACTAAGATTGTTAATTTATTTTCATCGCTTTTATTGATGATATCACTCTCTTAATCAAAAAAAGGCTGTTCCACTTGAACCGACCGTTACCCAATAAGATCATCACCAATTACAGTGAAGACGTTCGAACTGTACAGTCCGTCAATCCACCACAAGAAGACTGTTTACTGTCATTAGAAACTTAGATGTCTCCGAAATTCTTGCTTCAACATTTCTATCAGATCCATCTTGCTCTCTGTGATGCCTCCTATGTGACATCATCAACGATGTCAAGAGTATAATTTGAAGTCTTGTCTTTCTTGAACCTGCTCACCAATATTTTGAAATTTATTCGGACGCTTTCGAATTCTAGTGATTTTATATTTCCATTCCATTGATATATTCTTATACTAAAGGTCTCTTTTTATTCTCTTGAATGTCATGTTCTTGATAATGATCTGTGACTTGGGCAAGTTTGGAAGCGACTCGCACCAACATGATCCTGCAGAACTCGGACCAGTCCACCCAGACTGAAGTTCGGCAGAAGCAGAAGTTCGGCATCAGGAAGTTCCAATTCGATACCCGGAAGATTCTTCACCCTTGATTGTGCCCTGTTATTCTCCCTTCTTGGAGAAATTATGAATTATTTCATCGTCATTGTGCTGTCTTCAAACCAATTAGAGCAATGTTTCGGTGTGACTTTGTAAGTTATTGTGTTGTCTTACCATTTACAAACTTCTTGCTTAAGAAGTATAATTTAAATTGGATATTATTGACATAAGATGTAAATGATTCCACCGCACACCAACAAAGTTTTCGTACATAAATCAGTTTCTCAATAATATAAGTGTCAAAGCGTGGTTTTATTAATTAATTTGACTGTTGATTAGTACTATCAAGATTAATAGCTAACTGTTTTTCTCGGTGGCTTGGAAACCAAAATTGCATTAGAAAAATCTGTATTATGTTAATATAAAATAATGGTTAATGCTGTGATACTTTGGGAGCAACCCTTAGATAGACGGTGTTGTGGAATATAAATAATCTATATTCCTTGTAACAGGATGTTGGTATTAGGTTGTGGAGTCATAACTAAATGTGGAATGATATCTTTGTTACCAGAGGCACATTAACGCATGTTACTCTCTGTTGGAGGGTGGGGGGCTTTATTAAAGTGTAAATAGATAGAAATGTATTGAAACGCTATGGCTATTTAGATTAATACTAGTTAGCTCTTGACAAACCATCCTCTAAACACGCACCATAGGTTGCCGTTTGACGCACAGTTGAAGTTTTAATACGGGCATTATGTCCCTGTAATTTTAAGTTAGTTAGGTAGGGACAGGTGGACATAAATTGTAAAATACGCTTATTTGGGTTCGAGAAACATAAAAGTTAATTTTAGCATTGTCTTGAATTCGAAAATTTTCGTAATTACAATATTTTATCTTTAGATACAGAATTATAAATAGACTTTCCTTAGAAAAATATTTTTTTAAATTGTTAAAAACTCTATTAATTAGTTTTAAACACAGCTGATAAAGCCATTAAAAAATACAAATTTATAAAAAATAGTTGTCAGTAAACAAACCTAAGTATTTATTTATTTTTGGAAAAGAGCAAAAAATAAATGTATCAATAAAACAATATTCAGAGCTCAGATATACATCTTTATTAATATTAAATTTTAAAGGTTTGTCATCAGTAAACTACTCTTAAACAAAATTTCCTTCTCTAAAAACACGTGTTCGTTGTTATTTGTCATGTAAAACCCTCATCAACTACCCATTTAAGAAACTTGAATCATTTTATAAAATGATTAATTTAAAAAAATCAATTTTCAGTAAACTACCCTTATATCAAGGCTAGACTAAATATTTTTTTTAAAAACACGGCATGAGGTATTACCACACAACATTATAAATAACAAGTTGGAACAAAATCCATCCAAAGTGATTAGTCTTAATCACCAGGGACAGACAAACATGGGTACCGTCAAATTTGTTGTGTTTTTTGGAGGGGGGGGGGTTCTTGGGCCTATTGAGATGTCAAGTTGTAGGGGTCTATTATAAAATCAAGGGAAAAAAAATCATGAAAATGTTTTATTCATTATAAACTTATAGACACTATAATTATTACAACAGACCATTTCAAGCGGTGACGTCACATATTTATAACTAAAATTTACCCGCTGTACCAAATAAATTGAAAGAGAGTTTCAAAAAATAACAAACGAATAGAAAGAAAATGAGAGTGCGATAACCCGCCCCCCCCCCCTCACCTTCTACCTATACAAATAGTTTAAAAGAGAGGAATACAAAGGGTCATGTGGCGGGAAAGGGGGTTGGGGGTTCAGGAAAAGTTACCCTCACATATAGATCGGTTATAGGGGGGGGGGGGGGGGGGGAAAGGTTGTGCTAACAATAACATTTCGTTATATTGAACTGTCAAAGTGACAGCTCGGAAATGAACATCGCGTATGAATTTAACAAGAGGATGTAAGGTAGAGAGAAACATACACATTCATTAAAAAAAAAAAAAGAGAAGCTGAAAATGAATCAAACAAAAACTGCAGAAGGAATAATTTAAATCTCGTATTTCGGTTGCTTTTTTTTTTATTCAATAAACTTTACATGCTTAAAACAAACCATTTGTTTTCCTATCATACTTAAATTAATATTTGCTTTCAATTATAGGTCAAACATAACTCAAAAATATTTGGAAAAACCAAAAGTGAACATTACTTTTGTTGTTTGTTTTTTGTATAAAACTAGTTTCTATACAAAATTATTTTTTTTTAGAACCTGTGTACACGAATCCATATTTTTGTCAAACTAATTGTACATAGAATTTCTAGCTTAATGGTAAATGGGATTTTATTTAAATCTGAATGACCAAAAAAAAATATTGAAAAAATATTCAAGATAAAAAATATTTTTTGACAGAAAATATGTCTAGATTGACCTTAGATTTAATAAAAATAATTTTTGAACTGACTGGAAATTTCATTTGTTTGTGAAACAATCGATAAAAAAATCTATGGAGTAAAATAAATTCCAAATAATCATATAAATATTATTAAAAAGATTATTATATGTTTTTATTAAAGGTTTGTTTCAAACATTCTAGTCATAACTAGACTACCTACCAATATGTCGGAAATTAATTTTAATTCTAGTCTTTAAATCAAGATAAGTTTATTGATATTTAATTTTTGAATATTCAAAAATTTTCTAAAATCGTTTGATTGATTTTTTTTTCGAGATTAATATATAATATCTTAGGAGTGTTTGACATAAATATATGTAGCCTATATTTAATTTTTGAGATAAAATTGTCTAAGGTTAATTTACTGAAGATTTTTTTTAAAAAAACGTTGTCTAAAATTATAATAGAACATGAACTATAATAGAATATAGAATAGAATGTGTGAGTAGACGTTCCATTTATTATCCTTTCAAATGAAATATGCTAAAGTAATTCTTATGTCAAATTAAAAATGCGAGATGACGGTAATTGAAATGCATATTTTAATTTAGGAGAATACATTTTTTTGAAAAAATGGGGGAAGGGGGGAAGTGAAATTAAGGGGTGAGAAACATGTTCAGGGAAATGTAGGCATTGAAGACATTTCTAAAGGAAAGTTTCAGAAATGTACAAATGAAAATTAAGTAGCTTTGAGCGGGATGAAGTAAAAAAAGTCTCTCATTAGAAGTTTCAGAGTTACAAATTTAACACAAAAAACTGAATTAAGTCTGAATTATGTCTTTATTTTGTTTGTTTTTTTGCGAATCAGTATTTGCAGTTGAGAATAAAGTATTTGAATCTTAATGTTTCGGGTTTTTTAACTGTAGAATTAATTTTTTTTTTCAAGTACCGTAGTAGAGAAATGATTGCTTATGTTACACGAGTATTATAACGTAATTATAATTAATGGACCAGATTTAAATATTTTTTCAAACAAAGATTAGTTCATCTCTGTGAACCAGTTGAGTAATACAATAATTTTAATTTAATGTACACATTTTAATTTTATACAGAATACTAGCGGTAAATACTTATTTAATGACCAAGAAAAGGTTTTTAATTGACGGTTTAGCATTTCGTCTCTCTGTCTAACCATTTTTCCATCTGTCTGCTACGATATTACTGCCAAATGCGTGGAAATATTTTGATTAAATGTCACAAGGACATTATTCAAATCCAGGTCAAACTATATTATGTAAGTCTACCTGTATTTTTTGTTTTTAATTTTGACATAATTGCGAGACTGACGCCTTAAGCTATATAAACAACGGTTACTTTTTAATATATTTTTTATTTAATATAATATTAATTTGTTTCAAGTCTAACTAATGTAAAAGTATCAACTTCAAATCCCAAGAGAAATTATAGGAGACATTTCAACTTGGAATCCAAATATGAATCTTAAAGCTGTAATGACGACAGTAACATGACGTACTTAAATATTTTCTGAATGAATGGAGCAAGGTCTACTGTTCACAGAACTATTATTTATATTTTTCACCGTGGTTAATTGAACCAACATAATCTCACCCTAATATAACCATAATATACTAATACTGTATGTAGTTTCAGGAATGCCTATATTAAGGTGTTGAACCAGAAAACAAAATTGTAAAGCGCCCTGTTATTATTATTATTATTATTATTATTATTATTATTATTATTATTATATTATTATTATTATTATTATTATTATTATTTGAGGTATTTAAGGTGGGATGGAAAGGGATGCGAGAAAAGGCTATTGTTTTTGCAGTTTTTTGGCCAAAATATATAAAATATTGCTCCAGTAGAAACATAGATTTTTTTTTCATACGGTGATATCAACAGTTGTTGAATATCTGTCAAGGGTGTCTTTGAATTCAATGACAATTTCTTCTCTTCATTTAAAAAGTTTCTCATCTAATGCTGCTAAGATCTACAAAGATATTCAACAACTGTTGATATCACCGTGTAGAGAAAATTAAATTCATATATTTGTATTGGTGCGTCCCTTTCATCCCACCTTAACGTGCACTTTCTGAACAGATAGTTTATATCAGTACACGAATATTTTTTTATGAGCGAAAGATTCTACCAATTTTGCCGGAAACGGTATTTTCACATACCTTCCAGGGTTATTTTACATGGCCACAATCGACATGGGACAGACGGCTTTACTTCCCCTACGAAGAAAGTTGTGCTGCGGATTGCTATCACTCAAGAAAAATCCATAGACCCCGGCTGGGTTTGAACCCACTAACATCGGATCCTGGACAAGCACTTTACCCCAAGACCATCGAGGTCTTCAAAGGGCCCTGCTTTTATCCTGAGTCATAACCAATTAATATATTGTTTTACTGTATGTAAGCTTTCATATTGAGATAGTTTACGAGCCTATTCTAAGCAACCAAATTATTTTAATTAAAAAAATAAATGGTACGGCACACCGCACAGACTTTCTCTCTCTTTCTATAAACTCGTAAGATTTCTGAACGGAATAATGTACATTGTATCATCACTACTCCACATAAGAACACGCATAAAATAATATACAATGATATAGAATCAATGAGAAAAGAGGCGCATCTTTGTCCACCTAAGAACATTTCAAACAGTTTAATGTCTTCCACAAGGGTCAACACTTCGTATTAAAATTTCGATTTCTGGTTAAAATTTTAACATTTTAAAAGGTGTTGCAGATCTTCAAGTCATCGCATTGATATTTAATTATTCATTTATACATTTTGACTAATAAAAAATGTAAATATTGACTATTGAGTCTAAAATGGAGATAGATCATTGCTATGCAAACATTTCTCCTAAGAGATTTAAGGAAAAATAACATACTTTTTTTAGATACTTACTTATATTTAATTACTCTATGGCATTGGAGTATTATTGCGTTAAGTCTTAAGTAGTATATGTTTACAACTAAAGCTCACAAAATTGTATTAATATATTTGCAAATATCTCAGAAACTGCTGTTTTTATAAAAATATATGTCAAATAAAAGTTTTTTATTTCTAATAGTCCTACAATTTTGCAATGATAAGTTGTTTAGTTTCTCCAATAGTTGTGGAGATACGGAAATTAACGCTTCTGTAATGTACCCTAAAAATCATTTTCATAGGAAAATGAAAATAGCCAGTTTATTTATAATCTTAATCAACGCCTAGATACGAATTTTAATCAAAATCGTTTAAGCAGATTTTGAGAACCAAATTTTTCTCTTTTCGTCCTTCAGTAAACTACCCTTAATTTTAAGTTTTTATAGACACACAGAAAGACGGCATTGCAAAGACTATTTTTTAGGGTTCGGGGGGTCATGAGACGTCGACATCCATCAACATTTCAGGTTAGTTTTTTTTTTACGGTCGCAATACTTAAACTTTAATGTCCAAAAATTTAAAAAAATTCATATAATTGCGTATATATTGAAAGTTATTGATTTTATAAAAATATGTTTTGGATAAAATATCTGTATTATAAATATATATACATATTTGTATTGCTAAGTAATTTCATATCTCAAATGGTTTCGGAGCTATTTAAAAAAATGTTAATTTACGCATCAGACCGGAGCCCTTAAAGCCATTTTGCCGAAATATTGAGGGTAGCCATTTTGTTTGGAATATTTATTAATGTTTATAAATGAAATTTAATCAAAATCGTTAGAGCCGATTTTGAGAAAATCGACTTTTTCTCTTTTTGCCCTTCAGTAAACAACCCTTAATTTTAAGTTTTAATAGACACACAGACAGACGGCATTGCAAAGACTATTTTTTAGGTTCGGGGGGTCATGAGACGTCGACATCCATCAACATTTCAGGTTAGTTTTTCTTACGGTCGCAATACTTAAGCTTTAATGCCCAAAAAGTTAAAAATATATATATAATTGCGTATATATTGAAAGTTATTGATTTTATAAAAATATGTTTCGAATAAAATATTTGTATTATAAATATATATACATATTTGTAATGCTAAGTAATTTCATATCTCAAATAGTTTCGGAGCTATTATAAAAAATGTTAATTTACGCATCAGACCGGAGCCCTTAAAACGATTTTGCCGAAATATTGAGAGTAGCCATTTTGTTTGGAATATTTATTTATGTTCATAAATGAAATTTAATCAAAATCGTTAGAGCCGATTTTGAGAAAATCGACTTTTTCTCTTTTTGCCCTTCAGTAAACTACCCTTAATTTTAAGTTTTAATAGACACACAGACAGACGGCATTGCAAAGACTATTTTTAAGGGTTCGGGGGGTCATGAGACGTCGACATCCATCAACATTTCAGGTTAGTTTTTCTTACGGTCGCAATACTTAAGCTTTAATGCCCAAAAAGTTAAAAATATATATATAATTGCGTATATATTGAAAGTTATTGATTTTATAAAAATATGTTTCGTTTAAAATATTTGTATTATAAATATATATACATATTTGTAATGCTAAGTAATTTCATATCTCAAATAGTTTGGGAGCTATTATAAAAAATGTAAATTTACGCATCAGACCGGAGCCCTTAAAACGATTTTGCCGAAATATTGAGAGTAGCCATTTTGTTTGGAATATTTATTTATGTTCATAAATGAAATTTAATCAAAATCGTTAGAGCCGATTTTGATAAATTCGACTTTTTCTCTTTTTGCCCTTCAGTAAACTACCCTTAATTTTAGGGGTAGATATCCAATTCCAAAAAACCCTCGGGGCAACCCTATGAAAACCCTAGATATCAAGTTTCAGCTCAATCGGTAAAATAGTTTAGGCTCTAGTTGGAGGTACAGACAGACAGACAGACAGACAGACAGACGGAAATTCAAAAACCACTTTTTCGGATTCAGGAAGTCATGAAACGTCAAAATTCATCAAAATCTCGAGTTCGATTTTTTTGACGATCACAATACTTTCTCTACCTGTAAGATAGAGAGAAAGTAATAAACAAACTGAATATTTATTTCATTAATAACCCCAAATAAATAAGAATTCTGTCAGATGTATTTTGAAATCAAATTAAGATATTGACCTAATCTTCTTTTATTTCAACAACAATAGCATATCGAGTTAAGCTCGACCGCCGAGGCCGGGGAGATCGAGGTTCGAATCTCGATCGGGTGAACTGGGGGGGGGGGGTTCCTAAATGGTTTTCTACTCTCCCTCCACGCAAATGCGGGTTCACTTCCTCTAAATTCAACCCTCACAATTCCTAATCCATTAGCGTAATTAGTACTTAAGAATATAACCCGAACGGGTAGTAAGATGAGGTGCTAAATATTAAACAATAACCTATATGATATAATTATATGTTGTAATAAAGAAGTATTGAGGGTCATGATAGTTTAATTATCTAAATCTTCACCTTATTTTAAAAATATCATATGTTCAATCATATATGGTTTAATTTCAAATGATAGAAGTTTTCACAGTAAAATCACTCATATGGTCAAATGTTCAAAAGAAATCTGACAGCGAGGAGGGCTACTAAATATACTTTCACGCATTCATAGCCATACGTCAAGTCGTGTGATATGCACCTGTCACATTTGATAGATATTATCAATATTATGCTATTGTAGTAGAATGTTATTAATGTTAGCCACAAACAAATTAGTTATTATCTATCTCGTATATGAGGGACAGCTCTTCTAAATTTAACCTTCCTCATCCCTATCGCTTAAGCCTAACTAATACATGGGCGTATAACCTGGACAGGTAGTAAGACATCTGCTAAAAATAAAATATGTTTGTGTTCAAGGTGTGTATGCCTTGTTGTATGAAGATAAACAGCAAAAAACATTATCTCCCAGTGCTGGGTTCTACCAGGTAGTTTATTTCAGTATTTATTAGTGTTTTTTGTTTGTTTTTATTTTGTGACTCACTCTTTAAAAGAACTAAGAGACAAAATGGAGGGTAACTAGGGGTTTAAAAAAAAAGAGAATGAAGAGAATGTTTGGTTCAACAAAGAGTAATTGAATCCCCTGTTTAATCAGAAAATGTGTGAATGGTTTCACAAATAAAAGAATGAAAAATACCGAGGTGAAAAAAAAATAGATGGGTTTCATGTGTGTTTTATAAAAAATGTTTCAATATCATTTTTGACATTTCAATATTTTGGAAGTATCTTGGGTTGTAGAGGATATAAAGTTTTTACATTCGATTGAAATTGTATAAGTTTGTCTAAAGAAAAATGATGCTTTTCTATAAGATATATAAATAATATGTTCCCTTTTGGCTCTTGAGAAAAGTACAATTTTTTTTATTTACGAATAAGATTTTGGAGAAAATCTAAAACTTATAGTGGAAAAAATTTAGGTACAGTATATGAATCCACCTATTTAACTTTGTATAATTTTCTATAAAATAGAATTTCATCTATTGGATTGTATCTTAAGTGTTGTTTTCTTAGAGTAATGATTTAACAAAGTCCAGCCCATTATGTTATCAAGCATTAAAGTATCTAACCCCTTTTTTCTAGTTCAAAGTGGTCCTGCATTTTAATAATTTGTTTTATTCTATTTAGATTAGTAACTTTTTTCTTATCATTTCAAAGCCAGCCCAAACAAACCCTAAAACAAGAATCCTTGCCACGATTCAGTCTTTCAAAGCTTCTCCCCGCACCCCTAAAAAAAATTGAGCTTGTTTGTTTACTGGAGACAAAACTCCAGTCTCCATTAAGAATTTCCTCCTTGCATTGTCTAATGAAGCCTGTCTTTTATGTCTTTCTTTCTGTATGTGTTCATCTGCTGTGTATCTTATGACCCCCCCCCCGACCCCCGCTGTTCATCCTCCCTCCCCCAATACCCTCCTCCTAAAAACAAAACTAAAAATTAGTGCTGGTTCTTTTTCTCTTCTCCCCTTCCCCCTCGCCCCCCCGCCCTGAGTTTTCGGAGACAAAGGGCTGGTGACTAGAACACACACACACCATTTCTGAAAAGGAAGGAGGTGTTGGGAAGGATCTCAGTTTGAAGAGAAAAGGACACCCACCCATCCCTACATTCGTTGGTTGTTGTTTAACTTCATTTTACTAATTAAACCGAGATTTGAAGGGGGTTGAAAGGGGGCTAGGAATGCTTTCCGTAAAGTTTTAATGAAAAGTGCTTCATTATAAAAAAAATTGTAACTAAAAGCTTATTTTCTCTCTCTCTTCTTTTTTTTTTTTTTAGTATTTAAATAGAAACAATTCGATCTGTATTTTGTTTTATGAATATAAATATTTTGACACAATCACAGGACTTTGGAGTGCATTCCAACATTGTATAATGTGTACAAAAAAATTGAATTAAATTATCTAAAATTACCTCTAAATAACTAAATAGCTAAAAAATATTTTTTTTTCTTAACACTAAGAATAAATTTTAAAAATAGATGGTACGGTGCACCACAAATACGTTATATTTTTACTTTCTCTCTATCTTACAGGTAGAGAAAGTATTGTGATCGTCAAAAAAATCGAACTCGAGATTTTGATGAATTTTGACGTTTCATGACTTCCTGAATCCGAAAAAGTGGTTTTTGAATTTCCGTCTGTCTGTCTGTCTGTCTGTCTGTATGTACCTCCAACTAGAGCCTAAACTATTTTACCGATTGAGCTGAAACTTGATATCTAGGGTTTTCATAGGGTTGCCCCGAGGGTTTTTTGGAATTGGATATCTACCCCTAAAATTAAGGGTAGTTTACTGAAGGGCAAAAAGAGAAAAAGTCGATTTTATCAAAATCGGCTCTAACGATTTTGATTAAATTTCATTTATGAACATTAATAAATATTCCAAACAAAATGGCTACTCTCAATATTTCGGCAAAATCGCTTTAAGGGCTCCGTTCTGATGCGTAAATTAACATTTTTTATGATAGCTCCGAAACAATTTGAGATATGAAATTACTTAGCATTACAAATATGTATATATATTTATAATACAAATATTTTATTCGAAACATATTTTTATAAAATCAATAATTTTTAATCTATGCGCACTTATATATATTTTTAGCTTTTTGGACATTAAAGCTTAAGTATTGCGATCGTAAAAAAAACTAACCTGAAATGTTGATGGATTTCGACGTCTCATGACCCCCCGAACCCTAAAAAATAGTCTTTGCAATGCCGTCTGTCTATGTGTATATTAAAACTTAAAATTAAGGGTAGTTTACTGAAGGGCGAAAAGAGAAAAAATTGGTTTTCTCAAAATCTGCTCTAACGATTTTGATTAAAATTCGTATCTAAGCGTTGATTAAGATTATAAATAAACTGGCTATTTTCATTTTCCTATGAAAATGATTTTTAGGGTACTTTACAGAAGCGTTAATTTCCGTATCTCCACAACTATTGGAGAAACTAAACAACTTATCATTGCAAAATTGTAGGACTATCAGAAATAAAAAACTTTTATTTGACATATATTTTTATAAAAGCAGCAGTTTCTGAGATATTTGCAAATATATTAATACAATTTTGTGAGCTTTAGTTGTAAACATATACTACTTAAGTCTTAACGCAATAATTCTCCAATGCCATAGAGTAATTAAATATAAGTATCTAAAAAAGTATGTTATTTTTCCTTAAATCTCTTAGGAGAAATGTTTGCATAGCAATGATCTATCTCCATTTTAGACTCAATAGTCAATATTTACATTTTTTATTGGTCAAAATGTATAAATGAATAATTAAATATCAATGCGATGACTTGAAGATCTGCAACACCTTATAAAATGTTAAAATTTTAACCAGAAATCGAAATTTTAATACGAAGTGTTGACCCTTGTGGAAGACATTAAACTGTTTGAAATGCTCTTAGGTGGACAAAGATGCGCCTCTTTTCTCATTGATTCTATATCATTGTATATTATTTTATGCGTGTTCTTATGTGGAGTGGTGATAATACAATGTACATTATTCCGTTCAGAAATCTTACGAGTTTATAGAAAGAGAGAGAAAGTCTGTGCGGTGTGCCGTACCATTTATTATATATTGAAATAGAAACATTTACATTTTAAGTATTCTAGTTTCAATATTTATTATAAAGCTTCTAACTTGTTTGATAGTTTAAAGTTTGCAAGACCTATGTAATTTTCGCTCCAAAGCACATATGTTTCCAAGTTTTATTGAAATAGTGCTTACCCGAATTACACACTTCATATATATGATTGCATATTGGTTTGTGTGAGAACATTAAAGTTATACTGTTATACACGGGATATTATCGCTGAGGGAACTGCAGGGTTACTATTGGGAAACAGCGTTGTCATTTTCTCGTTTCCGTGTGGTCAATCTCCCCCCAAATATAAGACAAGTTTTGCAACGCTGGTTAGTCGATGTTGTCAATAGCTCCTTCCTACCCCAGTACACTACCTTCAGACATAACTGAGAGCGAAGAGATTTGGCAACAGTTAACCGAGAAAGAGAGAGAGAGAGGGAAGATAAATATTTTCTCCATAAGACCTGTAGTTCCCTCAGCAATGATATTGGGTGAAGTAAATATTTGATCAAATTTGACCAAAAAAAAATTATGTTAAGTAATTTCGGTATAATTAGTCTAGAAAAAAATAATATTTGTATAGTATCATAGTTTATGAAGTGATAATATTTTTAACCTAATTTAATTCTGTTTAAGGCTATATTTAAATAAATAGTTTTTCTAAACCTCCAAGTTACGCCTCTAACATCACCCCAACTTTATTTCTACCTCAACCCCGCCCAGTCTCCCCAACCCACCTTCACCCAACATTCCAGTGGGAATCGAGAAAAGAATGGGGATAGAGGTTAAAGGATAATAAGAGAATAGAGATAACAAGAAATAGGTGGAGTCGGGAACAAAATCCTTTAAAAAAAAAAGTTTTTAGACCTTTGTCAGCCAATTTATCTTATGGGAAAGTTGGCAATGGAGTGATATTAAAACCGGGGTGACTTCTGTTTGTGTGTGTGTATTTATATATAATTAGTTGAAATAATCAAAGAAAAAAACATTTAACTAGGGTAAAATTGTTTGTTGTTACAAAAATAAGTTTCATGCCATTATTAATGAGACAGTTTGCAACCCCTTTAGCTAATAAGTATTCAGAAAACCAGCCATTCCACGAAAATCTTGTTAGAACACTGTTAAAACATAAATAATTGTATTCAGTTTTGTATAAGCTTAACCTGTTATTCATATTTTTTTAACCACTAGATTAAGAATTAAAGATCGTTAAGTCAGGCTTACAATTATATACAAATGTTAAAACAAAAAAAAATCTTTAAATCCTGATATTTAATTACTTTGCATCCATCCTTTTGTAAAGGTTTTTTTTTTTAACAAAGCGGGGACTCTTCTCAATATTATGGTAATCAATACGATACGAAATGTGACTCTTTGTTTTTTTATAGAAAATTTAAAGTTATGTGACTGGCTCTTTTTACGTATTTTTCAAGTTTACTTTGAGACAGATAAGGAAACCCGTTGGCCTACCCACCGTATGCTATCCGAGAGGAAATGATCTTACCTTGCTTTGTTCCACTATGGTGCTGCTTACAAAAGAGAGCTATAGTGTAAGTGGTTAAAGTGGGGCTGATATAATAATTCAGGATGGATATATATATAATTATAAAGTTTATATTATATATATATATATAAGTATATATTTGTTTTAGAACATTCTTAAAATCATTAAAGCAATAGTTATTGAGATTTTTCAAAATCAAAATAGATATTTTTACTGTGTCCATATAGAACAAGGTGATGAAACCATTTTAGTAGTATGTTGACGATAAACACGGATAAACTAAGGATTAATTATTTCACGTGGCCATATACATTTGAATCAGCCAAATGAACTATTGGAAGCTAGCTTTCTTCTCCGCCACTATTTACAATATATTAAAAATATTGAGGAGGTCGAAATTAAATAAACATTTATATAAGTTAAATATCGACCTTGGTGGTTTTGTGGTTAAGTGCTCGCCTCCGGACTCGATATTCGTGGATTCAAACCCAGCCGAGGTCGGTGTATTTTTCTTGAGCGATAAAAGTCCGTAACACATCTTCCTTCGGAGGGAAACTAAATACGTCAGTCCCATGTCGATTGTGGGCATGTAAAAGAACCCCGGACGGTAAGTGAAAATTGTAGATCAAATATTTACATCAATGAGACTGTGAAACGTTCCTAAATTGAAGATTTTACCAAAATTAACATTTTTTTTATTATAATTTTTATTTTTTAGGAGTCTCCATGTACATTTTTGGTCACCAAGTATTTTTGCATCCTTTTGGGCTAGAAGATATTTGCCTGAAAAATTTGAGCTTCCTAGGACTTCTGAGCTTTGAGATTTTTTCCACTTTGGTGCCTCTTAATTTTTAGTACACCACATTTTAATCCCCGTTCAAACTGTCCATAACTAGTCTAACCCCAAAAGATAAGGATGATGAATTTTTAAACCCATTCACTACCCCCATGAGGAAAAAAGAAAAAGCCACTAATTCAAGGAAAATCTAATCAGTCCCACCTCTTCTAGTTGGATTTGAAACCGGCCTCGTCTCTCAGAATCAGGACCTTTCAAGTGAGGACTTATTTCGAAACATTAATTTCCAACCTCCCTGTCTTGAAACACAGTCTAGAGAATTATCTTTGAAAATTCATGTGAAACTGGTTCTCTTCAAGATTTATGGTAATGGGCTCCTACATCTCGAGTTAATCTTCATCTCTTGGCACAAACCTGCTTACGTCATACAAAGGGATACCAGGCAACTCACTTCCTGCTAAGAACGAATTATTACCGGCTTTTGTCTTATGCTATTCATGAGTTGCCTTGAGTTGCTACTCTACGTCAGATCCAAGAGGATAAACTTACGTTTATAAACCACCGAAGCACTTTCCAGTCCGTTTTTACTAACCCATAGCGAAAATACTCTTAAAATAGTTGTTTACTTATAATCTATTTTTTAAACTATAACATTAGCTTTGAGCAAATTTGTTCAGAGCAGCTACGCTCCTATAGGAAGGTATTTAGTATAAGGTTTTTTTATATTCCAATGGGACACTATTTAGGCAACAGATTTAGGTACTCAAACTTCACCAAAAAAAATATAGCTTTGGTTAAACAATTTGCTTAGCCTACTATATGGCATTAAGAGTTCGAAAGCTAAATGCTGGACTAACAAAAGTACGTCAACTACACCTATCTTATGCTAGCTCCATCCAGTCCACCTCATTACACCCTATCCGTATCTTATGCTAGCTCCATCCAGTCCACCTCATTAACCCTATCCCTATCTTGAGCTAGTTCTATTCAGTCCACCACATTACACCCTATCTCTATCATGAGCTAGCTCCATCCAGTCCACCTCATTACACCCATTTCTTTTAGGTCCATTATAATACTATCCTCCCATCTGCATCTTGGTCTGTCTTCCCATTGGTCTCTTCCCATTGGGTTTGACAGCTAACACCTCAAAAGTGGTTCTAGTTTCTCCCATTCGCGATTTATGTCCTGCCCACCGTAACCTGCGAGATTTGTCTGCCCTAACAATGCCTGGTGATGAGTACATGTGATTTTTGTCAACATTAAGCATGTGATTCAAAATGTGACGCTGAATAACATTTATCATGTTGTCATACTTTCAATATGTTGAAAATATAAACATTTGGAATTGAAAATTATTATTTTTAGCAATGCGTCTTTTTACCCGTCCGGGTTAAACGCTTACATATTAAATACGCTAATGGTTCTTTGGATGAGGACGGCTATATTTATAGAGTGTACCCGTATTTGCGTGGAGGGTGAGTAGAAAACCATTTTGGAAAAAACCTACCTTAATACACCCTACTGAGATTCAAACCTTGATCGGCAACCTAATCTACTGCGAGAGTAGCGACATAGAACATGTGGTCGCTGAAGTGGATGGAAATTGTAATATTGTAGTAATAAGTGTACAGTGTCGTGGCATGAAATATTTTCAGGGTGGAGAGTATTTGTGGAAACTGTGCCTGGGAATTGGTCTCATAATTATGTAGAGCACTCGTTGCTCAAATTAATTTCTTACATGGGGGGGTTTGAACCCCCAAAACACCTTCCACTCCCCTCTACCCCTGTGCGTACGGCCCTGGCCTTGACCTATCAAAACATGGCTTTATTTGATAAGAGTACGGCTAAACCCGTGTTTCTAACCTCTTGCTTTAATCTCAGAATTAAATATTTTCGCGTAAATTTTCGTTGAATAATTATCATTTTTTTAACTTAAAACTTAAAAAATAAGCTTTTTAACTCGTCACAAACTTTCTGATAATTTTCTGCCTACATTTCATTCCAAACCATACCAAATAAATACTAAACAACTTCTTAAATAATCCAAGGTTCTAAACGTCTGCAATTGCTTTTGGTGCTCTACAATTTAACACACACACTGGGAATTATCCACAACACGCCACTGAAAATATATTAAACGGGGCCATAGGGATTTATAACACATATATTGTAGAGCATCTACATTATTTCTGAAGCACAAGTTTGAATTAGAAATATTTGGTAAAATAAAATTTTAATTTGTTCTCCTAATTATTTATAAGTCATTCGATACTAGTAAATAAATGTTGTCATTAGTAGAGAAATGGGCAATTATAATTTATTAAAATTAAGAAAGCTCAGTTTATCAAACGACCGCCTCTGTGTTCTATTGTTCAAACTTTCTGACTACAGATCCAGGAGTCCCAGGTTCGATCCCCCATGTTTCTAAATGTTCTGTGAATCATTTTGTCTGGAACTAGGTCAAACTCATCCTCGTGATGAAAAATAAGGAGCTACTTGAACAAAAAAAAAGTAGCGGCTCCGGTCTAAAACAAATTACTTTAACGGGTAGAGGGTTCATTTTGATGACCACAATTACACCCCCTATCCAAGGATGTTGGCACTATCTTTGCCCAAACGTTGTGGGTGCTCGATTGCAGACTGACTCGTTGGGATTAGTTTTTTGGTTAAACTTGCTGTGTTGAAAGCACTACCCTGAATTATACTGAACATGTTGACGCAAATACCCTTAATTTAAATAAACTTGTGACAGGCATTATTTTGAATAATGTGTCGGTCATTAAATCAACATTAAGGAGAAACATATCATAAGCTCTTCTATTGCCTACTATTTCAGGACTCATTCTGAAGCGCACGTCGCCGGACTGGTTTTCTGTTTCAGGCGGACATCTGCCCAGAGGCGATCTGTTCCTACGACTCGGAAGATGAGACGATGGGGCGGCGCAACAAAGTGGCCGGGGACCTGGTGCAACGCAACAAGAAGGGGACCCCTCTTTATTCCAAGGAGGATATCAGGGAGCAATACTGCATCACCAGCAAGCAACTAGATGTGTTGGAGCAGGCCCAAGGGGCTAGCGGACTGTTTGGCTGTCTCTCCAGCTACCATGTGAGTAGTGACGTGCTGTCTCTCCAGCTACCATGTGAGTAGTGACGTGCTGTCTCTCCAGCTACCATGTGAGTAGTGACGTGCTGTCTCTCCAGCTACCATGTGAGTAGTGACGTGCTGTCTCTCCAGCTACCATGTGAGTAGTGACGTGCTGTCTCTCCAGCTACCATGCGAGTAGTGACGTGCTGTCTCTCCAGCTACCATGTGAGTAGTGACGTGCTGTCTCTCCAGCTACATGTGAGTAGTGACGTGCTGTCTATCCAGCTACCATGTAGTAGTGACTTCCTGTCTCTCCAGCTACCATGTGAGTAGTGACGTGCTGTCTCTCCAGCTACCATGTGAGTAGTGACTTCCTGTCTCTCCAGCTACCATGTGAGTAGTGACGTGCTGTCTATCAGCTACCATGTGAGTAGTGACTTCCTGTCTCGCCAGCTACCATGTGAGTAGTGACGTGCTGTCTCTCCAGCTACCATGTGAGTAGTGACTTCCTGTCTCTCCAGCTACCATGTGAGTAGTGACTTCCTGTCTCTCCAGCTACCATGTGAGTAGTGACGTGCTGTCTCTCCAGCTACCATGTGAGTAGTGACTTCTTGTCTCTCCAGCTACTATGTTAGGGTTTATCCTATAAATCACGTAGAATTTGGGAGAGACAATTAATGACATTTCACCTTTCTCTTCATAGAAAATATTTGTATCGTTAAAATTGTCTAATTAGATATTATATCGAACTCAAAATGGTGTGACCTTACTTTTCTGTCTATATGTATACATGTACTGAGCTTAAGGATACAGCTGATATTTTTTAAATCTCGTTCATAATCTATAAATATTTAGTCATAATATAAATATAATATAATCTCAATTATTTTACCCAAACAGTACCAACAGTTGGTTAGATAACTGAACTGTTGGATAATACGGTAACGGGGGTGGACGGTAGTAAGACAAATTGAAATTGAACTTAAATGCAAATCAAATTTATTAGTTATTACTCTTCAGTATAAATTTTCCAATAATTACAGAAGCATTATGTCATTCGTGAAAACAAAACAATTAATTTTAAATTAGTTTAATGTTGCATTTATTATTTCAAATGCAAAAGTCACTGTTTAAAAAAATATTTGAGAATTGAAGATTAATTCCCAGCCTTACTTTTACTCCTAGATGCAAAGTCACGCCAGCGTATTAAATAACATTACATGAATAGCAATGTACGCGCATGCGTTGTACAAAAATGTGATTAGCACGTTATATGGACATTTCGGATGATACAGAATGTCGGATAACCTAAGTTCGGATAGCCGGGACTCTATTGTACCTCGAGATAACATATAATATTGCGCGTCCAGGCTACATCACTCTTAGCACAACGGTGTACATATTAACCGGTACTAATATATCGTCACCCAAGGGAAGCCCGAATGTACTAATCGTACATACTTTCCATGGAGGCTCTTTCCGTGTCTCGATGAGATGAGATGAAGGTGATGGTGAGTAGGCTTAACCAACCAAACCCTGGTGACCTTTGAGGTAATTCCCCTTTCGGGAAGAATACCCAATATACCAGCCGGGAATCAAACCCAAGACCTCTAGGTTTGTAGCCAGGGGCACTGACCATTATACCACGGTGACGGTTTAACTCGAGATAAAAATTCGTGATTTGAATTATATTAATAAAAATTAAGAATATTAGATTATTTTTTTTAACTCTTAACCACTAATTCTATTTCCGGTGAATGTGTTCTGATTATTTTAACTTTTTATTTAAAAAAAATTGTTCAAACATTTTCTTTTTTCATTCAAAATGTAACTCCTTACATGATTTCCCTTTCTATCCGCCGCCCCCCACCCCCCGTTCCAGGAGAGCTCTTGCCGTTCCCGACACTCGCTGCTGTCGGTGTGCGTGCGCCGGAAAGTCCCAAGCGACGAGAACCTCCACGAGCTGTATCGCCGCCCCCCCATCCCCCGGTGGCCGCGCTACCTCCCGCCCCCAGAGTTCTACAGGGAGGACTTGGAGTGCTCCTACTTCCGACGCCGCCCCCATGCCTTCTGCAACCCGGCGCATGACCCCAAGAGGTACACGTGGCTGCCCGAGGACGAGGAATGTACGAGAATGGTGAGGGGGAGAGAGGGAGAGAGGGGGGAAACGGTTAATATGTTGTTGTTGTTGTTGTTGTTGTTGTTGTTGTTTTTGTTGTTGTTATTGTTGTGAAATTAAGAAACCCACACTGATGGGCATCTGGATTAAGGCGTAAAACTCTTTTATAATCCCAAAATCTTGGTTCTCCGATGGCATTCTGTATATTTTTAATCAGTTAACCATTTTAATTAATTGTTTTAACATTTATAAGGACTAATCTAAGGATAACAAGGATTAGTAGGGGCAACTTTTGAGGAGATGTATCATCACTCACTAGGGAAAGAGATTAGGCCCTAATGTACGATATTATTATTATTATTATTATTAGCACCGCTGCTTACTACCCGTTCGGGTTATACGCACTTACGCTAATGTGTAATGGTAGGGTGATTGTGAGATGAAATGGAGGAAATACAGTTTAACGTGGGATCCGAACCACGGTGGAGGCCTGACATTCCACACATTCACAAGTTATGATTAGTACACATCTTGTCATAGGTGAAGGAAGGGTTTGGCAATCAGATAAATATGTGTCGGGATCGAGGATTGAACCCCGGACCCCCAGCACAGAAGTCTGACACCTTACCCCTAGACCACCAGGTCACCTACTGCATTTACGAATAATAATCTGACCCACATCGGTGGCTGCGAGAAGTCTAACGCGCTACTCTCTTAGTGGACTAGACTACTGATGACTGGGTGTACTGAGGGGGGTTTCCCAAAAAATGGTTCTCCACTTTCCCTTCCCTAGAAATAGTAGACTTCTGGTAGGAAATAGGTAAGGCCTTTTCGTCAAAAGACGATTAAAGACAATTTTTGATTGCCCAAATAAATAAATAAAATATTTATCCAGAGTATTCGTATAATTTAATTTTCTACTCATAGTAATATCTTCAGTTATTGAATATCCAACGCGGGTATTGCATAATCTGACCAGGATTATTTCTCTTCATTTGACAAGTTTGTGTAGGAAAAAGATACAGTAAGAAATGAATGTTATTATTCCGTCAGTAAGTTGCGGCCTTTTCGCTTGCTTCCAAGGAATGTAAAACTTAGAATATACAAAACAATAATTTTACCGGTTGTTCTCTATAGCTATGAAACGTACTGTCTTACCTTACATAACTAAAACCAATTAAAGGTGCTCTAAAACAATATGCTTGGGTAGATATTTGGTCCATAGAGGGGTGAGGCAACTAGGGAGGGGAGAAGGTTACATAAGGATTAGTTTCATACCCTGTACTCATCACAAGAAAATGATAGGGTAATCAAGTCTCATAGAATAAGGTGGACAAGAGATACAGCGTGAATGGGAGATTCGGAACCTAACTTAGGGTACTGACTGGCAAACCCAGTGGGAAGAGATCAGTGGGAAGACCTAGAAGCATATGGGAGGATAACATAATGTACCTGAAAGATATAGGGTGTAATGAGGTGGAAGGGATAGAACTAGCTCAAGACATGGATAGGGTATAATGAGGTGGACTAGGTATAACTAACTCAAGAGATATAGGGTGTATTGAGGTGCACTGGATAGAACTAACTCAAGATAGGGATAGGGTGTAATGAGGTGGACTAGGTTGAACGAGCTAAAGATAGAGATAGGGTGTAGTGAGGTGACTGGATAAAACTAGCTCAAGACAGGGATAGGGTATAATGAGGTGGACTGGATAAAACTAGCTCAAGATATGGATAGGGTATAATGAGGTGGACTGGATAAAACTAGCTCAAGATATGGATAGGGTATAATGAGGTGGACTAAATAGAACTAGCTCAAGATATGGATAGGGTATATAATGAGGTGGACTGGGTATAACTAGCTCAAGAGATATAGGGTGTATTGAGGTGCACTGGATAGAACTAGCTCAAGATAGATATAAAGTGTAATGAGGTATACTGGATGGAACTAGCTCAAGATAAGAATAGGATTGTAATCAGGTGAACTGGATGAAATTAGCTCAATATAGAGGTAGGGTGTAATGATGTGGACTGGATGGAACTAGCTAAAAATAGGGATAAGTGGCGTATTTTTGTTAAGTGCGGCAATAAACTTTCAAGTTACTTATATCATAGAGTAAGTAAGTAAGAAGATTAAACTAAATATAGCTACTGAAGCGATCAAAGATCTTTGCCATAAAAACTAAAATATTAACAGGCCCAAACTTGCCATTTCTTCCATCCCCACTTGAGTGTGAATATAGTTATATAATATATAATTGTCTTATTTAAGATAAAGGCTCCTTGTATAGAATCCAATGAAGTTCTTAGTTTACCTCATTGAGAATAGAACGCCAAGCCTTTCCGAATCTTAGTCTGCTAATCTATCCGTGCATCCAATCTTCCCGGTGCAATCGACTACCCTTTATCTATGTACTACACATCATACTTTGAACAATTATATCATTAAAAAATCCAGATATTCTTTGGGGGGATGACGTGGATTCTTGTTTCAGGAGAGACCTCGGCCATCCGTCCACCGGACCATGAAGACTCCCATAGTGACTACGAAGGGGGCGTCGTCAACCACCGCTCCTGTCTGGCGTCGTCTTCATCTTCATCCTCGGCGCGGGGGGCCCACTACATGAGCTACAGCTCCGAGTACCTGGCGTGCCCCGCCCACCCCGACCTGCCGCCACCACCCCCTCCGCCCCCAGCCGCCCCTCATGCCCCGCGCACCAAGCACGTCAGTTTCGCCAGATCGCACACCCTCACCTCTTTCGACGACGCCGTGGTGGGTATCAGTGCCACCTCTGGAAGCAAGGTGAGTCGTCACGAACTAATTTGGTTGTTATGTGGCTTAGTTTTGGACAGTTACAGTTGTAATAATCTCTGCTGAACTGGGAAATATTTCACGATATGAATAAATGTTGTAAAAATGTATCACGTGGCGTGGAGTGATTCCAAGATAAGCCAAGTAAGCTTGTTGAAACTATACTGGTAATACCAACTTCGGTGGTTAAATAGGCCAAGGTGGTGGTTCCCAACCGGAAGTTGTGAAACAATCAGGAAATAACGTTAAATATCAGATAAGAATTGAAGACATGTCTATTTTAATCCCTTTTATAAAGCTAGATCTATTTTTCTTGTGGTGTTGGCAACACTTCCTACCAGCTGTAATTCATATATTAGGTGACCAGCCAAAAGTACAGTTAGAAACTCGTGTGCATGCACGTGTTTATTTTCAACCCCGCAAGCCTCTGATTCACCCACCAATGAGAATTAATTATTATCTCCACCCCTCCCCTCAGATACCATTGCAGACACGCGAATTTCCCTTTTTTGATTCATAAAAAAAATTAAACAGTGCTGTCGATTTGAAGTGGAAAGTAATATGTTGTGTTTATTGTCAAATATCAAACCCAACATTCAATAATTGATAAAAACAAAACTTGAATTTCAAGTCATTTTTGTTGTTGTTGTCGTGCCACTATGCCAATATTAAATTAATTTTTTTTATAAAATAAAAAAGTTACTTTAAAATTAAACTTGTTTAAGCTTTCTTAGCTATCATCCCAATCTCTAATAATAAGTGGGGGAATGGGGAGGAGGGGGTGCCGTGGGAACTTGATTATCTACCAAGGAGGGGCGTTAGCTGAAAAAGAGCGTATAACCCGAACGGGTAGTAAGACACAGTGCTAAAATAAATAAATAGCTGAGGCACTCTAAGGTGCCAACCTCACAATAGACTGTGCCTATGACAAGAAGATCAAGGTTCAAATCCCAGTCGGGTGTATTGAGTGTGATTTTCCACTATCCTTTCACATGAACTCGGTAGCACTTCTTCCAAATTCAATCTTTATTATCCTTAACAGATCAGCATAATTATTACATATGCACGCATATATTCCGAACGGGTAGTAAGACATGATGTTAAAAATTAGCGATCAAACGCGGTGAAATATTTTTTATCTATAATATCATCGAAAGCCTTAGTTCAGTCGATAGGGTGTCTGTCTACTGATCCAATGGTCTCGGTTTTGGTTTTTGACATGGCCGAAAATTTTATCAGTGAGTTTTCCCTTTCACAGAGAGAAGTTGATGGGCAGTGACCGGGGGTTGTGTCTGTTCTAGATTTAAGTTAGTTTATAAGTTGAGGAACACTCATCCTCACACCATGTAAACCCCCAAGGAACATGTCCTCACTTGTAAACCTCCATAAAATAAATAACAATACACACGAGACTGACTCGTTACATCGCTAGCGATATAACCAGATATTTGACAAAAAAGAGGGATGCTCGATTGTGAGAGTATTTATTACTTGACAATAAAATAACGTAAGAACTGCTTTTTGTTTCGTTCCTCAGGTGCTGGTCGCAAGAAGTCAGGAACGTCTCATTGACGGCAAAAAGGTGGCAGTGGAGACCCCGCCAGGTGACAGGAGACAGCAGCATAGCGTCAACGACTCGCCCAAGATCGTCCTAGTGGGTGAGTCCCACCCGTGCATCTCAAGACTCTACGGGAACATAGCGACACGTTTAGTATTATTACTATTAGTAGTAGTGTCAGAAAAAGTAGGCTTACACGTAACTAGCTGAATCCCCGTTCTTTGCACGGGATATTGTGTTATTATTTATTTTTGGAGGAAAATGAGAAATTTTTGTTTGAAGCTTAATAGCATGGGTTTTTAGCGCTACCAGAGAAACTCCGCGAGGAGGTGACCATGTATCGTTTCTCATGGGAAGTTTTATTTTCAGCACAGGCCCCCTTGCCTACTGCCTGGGGCCGTTATCAGCTGAGCGTGGCTGGACAGGTCAACCACCTCCCACCACTCCTTACCACCACACACCAGCCCGGGCCGGGCCCTCTCACTCACACAGACGCTACAAAGACAACCAAATTCAGCAAAATATAAAATACAGAATTTTAATATCTTTGAATTTGAATATTAAAACGTAATTACAAACACTAATTAATTCTCTGTATTAATTTTTTCCACCCCTTAGAAGCATCTACGGGTTTAAAAATGATTGATATATTTTTTCGAAGGCATTATTAGAGCACACTTATTGGATGATTACTCTTTAAACGCTTAAAAAGATTTTATAAGGCAATATTGTTGATTAGGGTAGCTACCCCGATTTCACCACCTTAATCAAAAAACATCGGAATGAAACCTCTTTACTTTTCCTAATTAGCTTATAAGGAACCCCTTTGCCAAATTTCAGCCCTCTAGCTTCGTAGGAAGTGTGAGAATTAGTGATGAGTGAGTGAGTGAATCAGTCAGGGCTTTCTGCATATATATATATATATGTTTATATTTCTCCTCCCCTTCTGTTTGTCTCTTTCCTTTCTGACCCACTTCGGTGGCCACATGGTCTAACGTACTACTCTCGCACTAGACTAGACTGCCGATGATGCGGAGATCGAGGTTCGAATCTCGGTTGAGTGAACTGAGGGTGGTTTTTACAAAATGGTTTTCCACTCTGCCTCCATGCATATGTGGGTACATCTACTATAAATATAGCTTTACTATTCCCTAAAACCATTATCGTAGCTATAACCCGAACGGGTAGTAAGACGCAGCACTAAAAATAAATAAATTAATTAATTATTTCCCTTTCTGATTCACATTTTGTTGTTTCAGTCTCACCACATGTCAGCTAGGTGGCGTTTTACTTGGCTAGGCTTCACTCGGGTCAGCTCTAGTGTTATCGTCTTATCTCAGACTCACTAGGGTTGTCTCGGGTAATGTTGACTTAGCTCAGCCTCACTAGGGTTGCCTCGGGTGATGTTGACTTAGCTTGGCCTCACTACGGTTGCCTCGGGTGATATTGATTTAGCTTGGCCTCACTCGAGTCAGATCGAGTGTGATCGACATATCTTAGCCTCACTAGGGTTGCCTCGGGTGATGTCGACCTAGCTTGGCCTCACTAAGATTGCCTCGGGTGATGTCGACTTAGCTCGGCCTCACTTGGGCTGCCTCGGGTGATGTTGACTTAGTTCAGCCTCACTAGGGTTGCCCCGGGTGATGTTGATCTAGCTCAGCCTCACTCGAGTCAGATCGAGTGTGATCTACTTATCACAGCCTCACTAGGGTTGGTTCGAATCTTGTTGACCTATTTCAGACTCACTCGGGTTGGTTCGAATCTTGTTGACCTATTTCAGACTCACTCGGGTTGGTTCGAATCTTGTTGACCTAGTTCAGACTCACTCGGGTTGGCTCGAATCTTGTTGACCTAGTTCAGACTCACTCGGGTTGGCTCGAATCTTGTTGACCTAGTTCAGACTCACTCGGGCTTGTTTGGGTGTTGTCGACTTAGTTCAGTCTCACTTTGGTCGGCTTGGGTGCTGTAGACTTAGCTTGGCCTCATTCGAGTTAGCTTGGGTGTGATCAATATATCTCAGCCTCACTCAAGTCAGCTCGGGTGCGATGGACTTAGCAGCTATCCAAGGCCCGTCCCATGTCAAGGGCCACAATCTTCTAATATTTTAAGACAGGATTGTGATGGACGTATGGAAGTGTTCAGTTACATAAGAGTCTGAATCTTACTAAGATTTGAATTCAATTCGAAATGTCACATCTTAATATCGGAAGACTCGGATTATATTTGAATTTTTTTTTTTAGGTATAAGATTCTATTCAGATTTGACTAAGTTAGCCAAGGTTCGTATTCGATGTGAAACAGAAAATTATGGATTCGCACATAGTTAATATTAGTGCTCAATAAAGATCGTGAGCTTTCCGATAACGCCTCGGGAGGACTTTATGCTATCAATAGTACAATGACAATTATGTTATGATGGATTAAAGAAGCGAGCTATTCTAATTTTCAAGTAAGTTTGTAACCATATTTAATATCATATTCCTTAAATTAAAATTGTAACATATAATAAAATATTTGTGAGGATTTACCTTGGGCATTGGATGACTGCTGGATAGCTCAGTGGTAAAAGCATTGTCGTAAGGATTACGTACGAACCTAAACAACAGTGACGTCACCCGGGCTAGATGCCTCCACTGGTGTTATGTTTCTACCTGTTGATAAGATCATTGACCCTCCCGTAATCGTGTTCAACCCTACCCTGTAATTGACCCTACGTTTAAATCCCACTACTTTGGTTCCACTTGACTTTGGCTCGAAACCCTAAGGGACGAGGACTTTTTTTTGTCGATGAGGAATTATGTTTAGTTCCTCACTCATTGCAGGGTGGTTCGTTGTGAGTCCTCCTTTAGTTGGGGTGGATCGTTATAAACCCTACTTTATCTAGGGTGGTTCATTGTGAGTCTTCCTCTATTTGGTGCGGTTCGTTGTGAGTCCTTCTTTATTTTGAGTGATTCAGTGTGAGTCATCCTTTATTTGGGGTGGTTCGTTGTGAGTCCTCCTTTAATCGGGGTGGTTCGTGTGAACCCTTCTTACCCAACATCCTTTCGAGTTAGAGACTGCAAAGATGTCTTTCACTTCAACCGGGAGCTGCCTTGCTGACGTCAAGTGTTGAAGTGGGGTCTAAGTATATCGCGTGCGTCAAGGCATATGACGTCACTGTGGTGTAGGGTCGTACATACTACTGGCGTAATAAGCTAAAAGTTCTGGGTTTGGTTCCCGTGTTCAGGTGTCATATTTCAATCTAAATGAATATGATATCTAGATGCGTCTATAACCGTACTTAACAGCTGTAATAGCGTGGATAATTAACCCCAAATTCTTATAAGAATCGCAAAAAATACTGGTCTTATGTAGCGTCTACCTAACATTTCATTTTAAGCCAGCTTTATTACCCTGGCAACACTCCACGCCACGACACTGTAAACAGGACATATAGAGCATCAGAATACAAAATGAGGGGGGATGAATTTTAAGGACTTAAGCGAAGAATGGATTGTTAAATATGTAAAGGAGTGTGAAAATATCTTGGGAAATGGCAGTTTATTAAAAACCATAGCATAGCCTTTCCAAATGAGAGCAAATGAGCAAGGAGATGGAGTTAAATATTTAATTGTGTGAAATGTTTCAGAGAAGCTGAAACGAGCTCCCATGAAGACTCAAGCCACTCAGACTGAAGTATGCCTAGGCCGCAAACCCCTGGCGCCTAACTACCTATCCCTCAGCCCTCGCACCATCCATAGGGTGAGTAATATTATATGTCACACTCACTTTACTTTCTACTTTTTAAATGTTTAGCGTATTACTTGTGTAAAGGTCTACTTTGTTCAGATAACATCTAGACCTTTTAAAATCCAAACATCGTCTTGTAAACTACCCTCATGTGTGTACGTGTGTGTAATGTGTGTTTATATGTAATTTGTGTTATGTGTGTGTAATGTGTGTGTACATACATGTGTTAGCACTATGTGTGTGTGTAATGTGTATACTATGTTTGTATGTATTTATGTATGTATACATGTGTATACATGTGTTAGCATTATGTGTGTAATCTATATATTATGTATGTATGTAAATATGTGTATACATGTATTAGTACTATGTATGTGTATATATACATTGTTTAATACCATATGTGTGTATGTAATGTTAATATGCGTGTACATACAAATGTTTTTAATGTGTGTATATAATGTTAATATGCGTGTACATACAAATGTTTTTATATATGTGTATGTGTGTATGTGTAGTATGTTGTATTTATATGTAATGTTTTGTATTTATATGTAATGTTTGTATTTATATGTAATGTTTGTATGTATCTGTAAATTGAGCATATGTGTGTGTAGTGTGCCCATGTGTGTATATACATATGTTTTATGTGTGTATAATGTGTAATATATACATATGTTTTAAATGTTTAAACGTGTATGTTTGTTTAAGTTGTGTGTGTGTGTACATATGATTTAAGTAGCCTATGTTTGTGTGTAAAATGTATGTTTGTATATACATATATATATACATACATTTATATATACATTTATATATATATAAACTACAACCACACACGCACCTGTGGACACGTGGAATGTATATCATTCCATCTAGGTGTATTTGACGATGCCAGTGATGTTTGAGTTCGAATCCCAGTAGGGTGTACTTTGTGTGATTTCTCCCACTTTCTTTCCACGAAGATGCTGGTACATTTCTTCCCAATTCTAACTTCCTAATCCTAAACCAATTAGAGTAATTAAATGCATACAGCATTGAGAAGAATTGAGATGTGTCCGGGAGCCCACATTGGTGGACACGCAGTCTAAATGTCAAGCTCATCTAGTCTGGTTTGTTGGTGACGGGAAGGTCAGGGTTCGAATACTGGTTTAGTATACTGAGGGTGTTTGTCCCTAAAAAAACTACCCACTTTACATCCACGCAAATTCGGGTACATTTCCTCTAACACTCTACCTTCCTCATCTCTACTTATAAACGTTGGCTAATTAATGTATGTATATATTTAAATATAGGCATGTACATATTTACATGTATGGATATATATATATATATAATCACTATATAGCCAACTATCTATTGCGTGAAGAAAAGTTAATAGCTTAAACGGAAGCCTTTGATATTTTTCTTTAAGAAAACACCACATGATTTTGGAAAGTAATAAAAAACTATGTGGTTGGCTTTATACTTTCCCCAATTTCTTTTGCTTTGAGAATGGTAGGCTGTTTTTTAAAAAAAAAGCCTCGTGTAAGTAATATCACTGGATGAATCCAAGCGAAAGAAAGAAAGAAAGAAAGGAGCTATCATAATTCTTTTTTAGGGTCTATTCGTGTCACAGCCATTTCGAAGAGAAGGAAAAAATTCTATATTTGATTTTTGTTGGTCCAGTGAAGCGTTAGATGGCTATATGGGCCTTGTCAATGGTCGAGATTTTGCCTCGGAAATACTCTGGTTCGTATAACACTTATGGTACTCACTTGGTGTGGAAATATGAGAGAAAAAGGGAGCGATTCCAAATTCACTAGAAGTGCATTTCTAGCACCGCTATCATACGAAATTGACTTATGATGGTAATATAAATAAAAACTTTGTAGAGATTTGATTAGTAGGCTTATAAGTGAGGTTGTTAGTTATTGTGGCATACATTATAGTTGTATAAACAAATTGAGATACTTTCATGTATTAATATGGTAAGCGATACTTCCTTCATCCCTTTTTACCACTTTGTATAGACCTAGAGCATGGAATATAAATGTAGATAAATACTTACTTACCTAATTAATTACTTACTAATCTAATTTATTTAACTAATTTTACTTACTTACTTATTATACCATTAGGGGACTCGAAAGTCCATTGCCCGCTTACAAAAGTATCCCATCTATTCCCCAACTTGAACTAGTTATATTCAGTCCACCTTATTTATTAAAACCTATCCCTATCTTGAGCTGTTCTATCCAGTCCACCTCATTACACCCTATCCCTATCTTGAACTTGTTCTCTCCAATCAACCACATTACACCCTATCTCTATCTTGAGCTAGTTCTCTACAGTCCACACATTACGCCCTATCCCTATCTGAACTAAGTTCTATTCAGTCCACTCCATTACAGACTATCTCATTCAGGTCCATTCTAATGTTATCCTCCCATCTGCGTGTAGGTCTTCCCAATGGTCTCTTCCCATTGGGTCTGCCAGTCAACACCTTGAACAAGGTTCTAGATTCTCCCATTAGCTCTGCATGCCCTGACCACCGTAACCTGTGAAATTTGACTACCTTGACAATGTCTGCTGATGAGTAGAACTATATGGTTGTTATTTTTTGTTGGTAGTCTACTTTAAACAAAGAAAAGTTAAATTCATTAAATATATAGTATCCATAAATGTTCCTTATTTTTTTTCACTCAGACTGTTCAAACCAATTCAACTGTTTTTTTTTTACGCGAATGAATATGTTTTTACATTCTAAACTGTCCTTTTGTTAAACTTTTACTTTGATAAATATTTGCTGTATTATATTTAGAACATATTTGTATTTCTTTGTTTTGTAAGATCACTGATTTTTTTTATATTATAACTCTCTCTATCTTGAAAGATTATCAATCAGCCTTACCTTGGTGGAGTACACTATTATTCTATCTTATATTATATAAAATGGTAGAACGATCAACTAATCAGGGTAATCTTTCTATCCTTCAGGAACATTATAGTGTTCATGGATTAATGGATGAGACCAGATTTCTCCATAGTCTTAGTCAAAGTATAATCTAGGGGTTAAGGAGAAGGAGCGTGAATATATAAAGTACTTGTGTGATTCTCCTGAGAATATTGACTTGTTTGATCCAGGAATTAACCAAAGAAAACTTTAATCGTTAATTATTTAAGAAAGTATTGTAAAGTTACTTCGACCTAAGGTAAATTTATTTCGATTGTCAGTAGCCAAAATATTTAATATAATATTTTTATTATTAATAATTTCACCATATCTTACTACCCATTTGGGCTATACGCCTATGCACTAATTTCGCTAATGTGTTAGGGATAAGTAAGGTTGAATTTAGAGGAAGTGTACTTGCATTTTCGTGGGGGTGGTGGAAAACCATTTAGGAAAATCCGCCCCAGTACACCCGACCGGAATTGAACTCCTATCTCCCCGTCTTCGGCAGTATAGTCTAGTACGAGAGTGACGCCTTGTACCATGCAGCCACTGATGAATGGAAGACAGTTGCTTGTTATTGAATTAAACTGCGTAAAATAATAATAAATACAATTTATTTACATTTACTAACTTTCAATATTATTATTATTATTATGTGTTCTGTCTTACGACAGGTCCACTTTCAATACTTAGTTAAAACTATAACTACAAATTAATAATTCCTTTGTCGGACCCCAGCAGCATCAAGCCCACGGACCACCACTTGGGAGACGCCAGATTGACCTATAAATAATTGTGCTTCGCCACAGGTACGAATGGTGTCCCAGGGGGCGCAGACCAACGGTGGCATCAACAACTCACGCCGCCTCATGAAGAGTTACTCGGAGGCTGGTGAGGGGAGGTTCGGCGCCGCCCCTTGCCCCACGGGGGGCTCCGTCTATCAGAAAGAGCCCTTCGACGAACATGAACCCCTCCACAGAACACAGTCAGAGGAGCCTCCTAGGTCAGTGAGTTAACAAGATTCCTCTTGGGGGGATATGAAGGGGGGTAGTGGGGTGAAATCTTCAACTAAATCAGGTGTCTTCAACCTTTTAAGTTCTAAGAGTCAAAGTTTTTCTCTCTTGTTGGCTCGCGGGCTTCCCGAGTGATGAGCGAACACGAACACTCCCGACTATGTCCGAACGCACCCGAAGCAATATTTTTTCCCCTGTCTACTAAACTAGTGATCTGCCAGTTCAAGATAAATTTGTATAAAAATGTAATATTTTTCTTTGCGAATAAATCAAACGAATAGTTAGTAAAATAACTTAAAATAAGTATTTATTTTATTATTTAATCATGTGAAATATAAATCTCTATCAGTCGTTTTTTTTCTCTTGAAATAATTTTATATTTTTCATGAGCCGACAGGCCGCAAAAAAAAAATGTTATGGCAGGCCACAAGAGGCCTGCGAGCAACAGGTTGAAGACCCCTGAATTAAACCTTATCTACAGTAAGGATTCAAGAGTTCAGGAATTTAAGTTTATCTGGAGCCTTAGGACACGAGGATTCAAGGTGTTGAGGGCTCGACAATTCTAGGGTTTCATTCCTTCCTTAAGCCCAAAATAGGTTTTGCTTTTAAATTTAATTTCTTCAAAACACATTTGATACAATACTAACTTCCCCCCCCCCCCTTTCGATCTCCCGTAGGGGTGCATCGTCCCACACAGGTCGAACCCTCTCCTCACCCCTCCCACCTGGCGCTACGCCAAACAGCTCATCATTGTCTCTTCTTACAGATCTCCTTTCCTGGTGACGACACCCCCGGAGAGTCTGGGCTCTCCCCTACACATATCTTCCTCGTCGGCAACCCTCGCGTCTACCACTGACACGCTCAAGACCACGACGCCCGACTCTAGCGGCAGGCCCAAGTCAGGTAGCGACTTAACGCCAAACTCTCTCTCTAGAGAGCGTTTCATTAAGTCTTACGAGCGGGGTTCTTTCCTCCGTCTTTTTTTTTTTTTTTTTTAGCACCGTGTCTTACTACTTGTTCAGGTCATACGTATATGTACGAATTACACTATTGAGTGAGAGCCGCCTCGGTGGCGTGGTTAGTTAACGCGCTAGTTTCGTGTTGAGTTAAACTGCTGAGGACGGGGAGATCGAGATTCGAATCTCGCTCAGTTGAACTGGGGGTAGTTTTTTCCTAAATTGTTTTCCACTCTCTCCCTTCACGCAAATGCTAGCTCACTTCCTCCGTGTTCAACCTTCCCAATTCCTAACCCATTAGCGTAATTAGTACTTAGGCGTATAACCCGAATGGGTAGTAAGATACGGTGCTAAATAAATAAAAATAAAATGAATACACTAATGAGTTAGGGGTGAGGAAGGTTATACCCGCAATTGCGTGGAAAACAATTATGGAGAAAAAAAACTCGGTACACCCGACCGGGATTCTAACCCTGATCTCCCTGTCACTGGCAGTCTAGTCTCTTACGAGAGTGACGTCTTAGAACATGCGTCCACCGAAGCAGCTCGTCTTTCTTTGATTGGTTGCTCGTGTTTCTTATCTTACTTCATCTTAATTTTCATAGGAACGGCCTTATCTGAGAGCTAGAAAACCTACTAGCTCTATTTTCATGGATTCATACGTGAAGTCACGTGATCTGCAGCTGTCACTGTTTATATACATTAACAAAATCTATGAAATAGAATTAATAATTTTATAAGATATTTTTAATTTTTTATAAAAAAAAATTGGTTTGTATTTTATAAAAGGCCCTTAATATTAAAATTGGATTGTACATAAGTTCGGACTGTCCCTGGAACTTTTTTTTGTCATAAAGTCTTACTACCCGTTCGGGTGTGCACATGTATACTCTTTTCGCTAATATGTTATGGAGTAGGAACGTTTAATTTCTAGGAAATGTATCCTCATTTGTGTGGAAGGAGAGACCATTTAGGTAAAAGACACCCTCGTTATACCCTACCGGGATTCGAACCCTGATCTCCACGTCATCGGCAGACTAGTCTATTGCAAGAACGACGCCTTTAGACCGTCCTACCTCTGAAGAGGGTCCCTGTATATTGCAAGAACGACGCCTTTAGACCGTCCTACCTCTGAAGAGGGTCCCTGTATATTGCAAGAACGACGCCTTTAGACCATCCTGCCTCTGAAGAGGTTCCCCGGAGAGTGACATTGAGCTAACCATTTCGTTAGCTGGCCAGACGTTGTTTGGATGTGGTCAGTGGATTGGACCGAGCCGATATAGCCATTCTTTTAGTAGAGTGCAAGCTAGAAGAGTTCTTCACGAATGAAGCTTCTACCACTAACCCCTTCCCACCCCTTTACCCCCCAGGTAAAAGCAAGACCTACAAAGAAATCTTCATCGACTTCGAGCCTCAGTGCAGCGAACGACGCACCAAGAAACGGACGCTGCAGAAGACCCTGTCCGAGGGCGAGATCCTGATAGACCGGCGGCGCGTCTACGGCGTGATGGACTCGGACCTTAACGACGCCTCTCCGATGCTGGCGTCGGTGAGTCAGGAGGGTCTCTCCGACGACAACTACCAGTACTACCCTCGCGAGGACGTCTTCCTCGAGCCTCTGGAGAAGAGGTCAGCCTCTCTGTTCTCGTCGACGCCCGCGGACCTCGCCGTGTCGTCCAACATGATGCTCGAGGATCTACAAGAGGACGAGTTCCATGAGAACTTTATCTACAGACAAGATCTCGTCGAGTTCAGGTACATTACCGATTTAAATAAACATGCTTTAAATTATTTTACTTTGTCGGAACCCCTCGGAGAGAAAGAGAGAGATGGAGAGAAAATTATTGTGATTGTCAAAATAAAAATTTAATTTGAAATTTTGATGGATGTTTCATCTACCCCCCCCTTATCACTAAAAAGTGGTTTTCGTGATCCCGTCCCTCTTTCCATCTGTCTCTAGCTTGGCTTAGAGCCAAAACCATTTTGCCTATAAGGCAAATTTAAATTATGTAACTTAAAATATTTATACTAACTATTAATTTAATTTATAATAAAAATGCTACTACACAATAAGTATTAATAATTATAAATAATATATATATTTTAATACATTAATATATTTTAAACATGTATTTAAATATGTATTATTATATATACATATTTAATATATAGAATTAAATTATTATAAATTAGTATTATAAATATAAACAATTTATAACACATGATAATGTTTAAAATAAGTTTTTATATTAGATAAATTGATATGAACATCTATTTCATAAGCTAAAAAAATAAAATTGGGTTCATGTAGTAGTATTAGTACATTAGAATTTTATAGATTAATAAGGACATGATTTATTAATAATAACATATAATAATCTAGGAGTCCTCGGTTCAAGCTCAACCAAGCCGCACTGAGTGTAGTATTTTCTATTAGTAGTCTCAAATCTGGTGGTGATCACGAAAAGGCATATAATACATAGTTTGGACTCAAAATAGTGTTAATTTTATCAGATGTGTTTATCACGTGTTACAAATAAACATACTTTACTTTGTGAGTGGTTGGTAATAAAATGGTTGGGTGATAAAAAAATCTTGACAAAACTGTCATTAATTATTATCAGTTTATTCAAATGTCTCCATTTTCCTCGTTCTTTCCCCTATTCTTCCTCCATTATTTGCTTCCATTCTTATACTATTATCTTCTCACTCACACTTATGTTGTCAACTGCTCCTCTCATTTCTTCCTTGGTCTCCCTTGTGGTATTTTTCCTCCAAATTTCATCTCCACCATTCTTCTTGGGATCCTTTACTTATACATCAAATTACATGTCCATACCATCTCAACCTTGAATTTAGGGAATCCAATAGGTCGATGTGAAAGAGGCATCTTACGTTAGTTTGGAGCATGTTGAGAGGACGAGTGTGGATCGAGTGACGAGGCACATATATGAAGGTAGAGTGTGTGGATCGAAAGGAAGGTGTAGGCCAGGTAAGACGTGGCTAAATGTTGTAGACGAATGTGTAAAAAAGAGAAATGTTAAGCATTTTAAGAATAAAAGAGCATGTATGACTCGGTGTATGGATTTGTTGAAGCGAAGGGAGTATTCAAGGATAGGGAAGTGTGTAGAAAGTTAGTTAGGATGGCTTAAGGGAGTATACAAGGATAAGGAAGTGTGGAGAAGGTTAGTGAGGATGGATTAAGGGAGTATACAAGGATAAGGAAGTGTGGAGAAGGTTAGTGAGGATGAATTAAGGGAGTATACAAGGATAAGGAAGTGTGGAGAAGGTTGGTGAGGATGGATTAAGGGAGTATACAAGGATAAGGAAGTGTGGAGAAGGTTAGTGAGGATGGATTAAGGGAGTATACAAGGATAAGGAAGTGTGGAGAAGGTTAGTGAGGATGGATTAAGGGAGTATACAAGGATAGGGAAGTGTGTAGAAGGTTAGTGAGGATTGATTAAGTACGGAGCTGTTTTCTGAGCTATATACACAGTTTATTGCCCACCCGGTAAGGGAACTGCGTGATTAGGTATGTATATATGTTATCAGATTATAGGCGCCGCATGTTGAATCGGGATCAAGCGCGCCGATGTACCTCGAGTGTGCTTTGTTTTGAACGCAGAGGTTTGTTCCGCAAAAGGAGCGTCTCTCTGGAAGACGGAGTATCGTCGACGGCGAGCGACGCTGACCTTCCACTTTTCCAACAGCAGATGAGTCAGGAGGACGATTACGAAGAGGAGGAAGAAGAAGAGGAACAACTGGAGACCAAGTCAATCCCAGTGTCATCCGAGATGACCGCTGAGGTCCAAAGTACGAGACAGGAAGAGCTAGATGAAGGTATGGTTTGAGGATACTTGTATGTGACTAGGTAAGAAGGACGAGGTGAACATCAGCTGGGGGTGTCGCATCAGACTCTGAGGAGAACAAGTTTCATATTAATTTATTAGGGATGTGACTGCTTCTATGGTCAAATGGTCTAAGGAGTCACTCTCTCACAATAGACTGGGCTTCTGATGACGGGGAGATTTGTGTTCGAATCTCAGTCCAGTTTAATCAGGATCTTTTTCCTAAAAAAAAAAAATCCACCCCCCTCCACTCAAATGCGGGTAGATTTCCTCTAAACTTATATTCCTCAACCTTAAGACATAAGCGCATACCCCGAACGGGTACTTATACGGGGGGTGGGGGGTGGGGCAATTAGGGGTATCAAACTCGATATCATCAATTCTTACTGGTATTGAATTAATTTAAAATTTTAAAAATCTAGGATACAAAATACCTCAAATAATAGAGAGGGTGATATCTTTAAAAGGGTGTAAAATCACTGAATAAAAGAGGAGGGGGTATCTTTATGACGGTGTAAAAATTACTTAAATAAAAATAAGGGTATTCATAAGATAATTTTAAAATAACTCGGGCGAGAG